>JAKEEE010000092.1:37500-637500 GCA_021498325.1 Bactrocera minax
GTAATTCTTCTTTCCGCGCCAATAACATTTAAGTAAACACTTAGCTATGCAGTGTCATACATCTATTTGATTTATATTTTGTATATACATATCTATATATCGGGCCAATACTAAAACAGATATTTTCGGTTGACTTTTTACAGTATATTTTGATAAATCTACAAGATATCTTAATAAAATTTTGTCTCAAAAGTGAAAATCAAAGTCAAACGTCTTTTCGTTCTAATTCTGTGTCCTGATGCCAATAATTGAAAAGGTGGGGTCAATAATTGCCTTAGTCCCCATATACGTCTTATAAGAGTTTTAAAAATTCATTTTGACTTTAAGCCTTGTATATCGCCCAATATGTAAGATATCTTAGCAAAATTAAATGAACATATTACCTTGAATATATTATAGTTTGATTGCGAAAATTAGTAAAGAACTTAATTATTATAAAAATATTATAACTTAATAAATAAATAACTTAAATGTCCTTTCGATAGGAATTTCTGAATCTGACTAAAGCCCCTCTCTACTCTCCCAACCAACTCCCAACTCTAAATACCAAATTCTGCTGTTAGTACAGCCTGGATCACGGGAACATTCCGAAACTAACTCATCCAAAGTTCCCTCTTCCGGAAACCTAAGTATTGGCTTAAGGTGTCCATAAGCTAGAGCTGAAAATAAGTACGCACCTAAGGGCAGTCTTTTAAAATTGTTGCCGTATCTACGGACTTTAGAGTTTTGATTATAATTTCTAATACAATTACACACTATGTCGTTTATCTGCGGCGGAAAGCCACTGCAAAAGTGGCCTATTGCATTAAAACCTTCTTCTTTAAGCTTTAATTCATTATATGTTCTATATATTTTCTTGCTACATCTTCTATTTGGCATTTTAAGAAATTTATTTTCGTTTTCTTTTCTTCTAATTTATTTTTTAAATCCCAATAGCCACCAATTTCTGTTCCCGAAGTGTTCCTGATATCAAACTAAAATTTGTTTAAATTCCTATTTCTCTAGAACTGACTCTCTCAAATCACTCTATTTCCTCCTGGGTTTCTTTTTCTACAGATCGATATGGATATTTTCTATGTATATTTCTATCGATATTTCTAAATATAGATATAGATATTTTCTTAGATAGATAGCGATTCCGAAGCATTCTCAACGTTTTGAGATAAAAAATTTTCTTTTCCCAATTCGATAAATATATTGGGACTAAAAAAATTTTTGGCTTCAAAACTGCGATCGGGATTTGGTAAATGTGAGCCCGGAGCAGCTTAACCCTTAACTTTTTTCCATTTCATATCTACAAAAAATTCCCGAACACAAGAAATATTGCCTACAAAAATATGCCCGCACCCAAACGATTCAGGCAAATTAAATATGTAAAAAAATGTCAATAATCGGCTAAGTTCGGGTGTAACCGAACATTTTATACTCTCGCAATGTGAAAGGATTAGAGGCGGGAATATTCTTTTGGGTGCTGGCATAACTTTATATAAAAAAATTTTGCGGAATAATTCAATATTCATAATTGACGAAATTGTCAATGGATTGCAATCATATTTGGTATCTTATTAACGTATAGTACAGGTCATACTCATGTACTCGTACTTTCATTGTTATGTTAAGATATCTTACATATTGACCGAAATATATGGTATAAAGTTTACCCGGAGTTTTAATATCCTTATATTAGGCACATGGGGGCTAGGAGAAATATTTACTAGATTTTCACCATTTTCGACAACAGATTATTCCGATTTGTCCTGCAATTTCTTTACAATATCTTACAGATTTCTCGATATTTTTGGTGAAGTCAGGTAGAGGCACTGAGGTCCTTATATTGGCTAACTGGTGGCTTGAAAAGTTATAATCCGATTTCGTCTATTTTTACGCATGAGATGGCATGTCTTGAAAGCACTATTTGTACAAAGTTTGATTTTCAGATCTTAATTGCTGCTCGATTTATCTACTTTAAAGGGAAAGGATCAGAAGTAAACTTGTGACAGACTTAACAGACTTAAAATTGTGTTAATGAGAAGTAGGCGTGGGTTTTATCCAATTGCTTCCATTTCCACAATGTGACAGAAGAATGCGAATATGTTAACTATCCCTGCCGTCATCTACTCGGAGTGAACCGCCTTCTAGGAACATCAAGGAAGGAAGAAGGAAGTGAACATTCCTTCAATACGTCGACGAGATGCAGCGTTATACTGACCAAACTTTCGACCCGACTGACTTCAGACTAGTATTAAACGCCATTCACAGTGGACCTATTAAAACTTTCATTGATTCTCTCCTAGTGAATGGTGTTCTTACCATTCAAATACCACACATCGCAAAACAAGAGCTCGAGTTGCCGCGTGAAGCCAAAGTGAGCCGTGTGCAACTTCGTTCTGGATACTATTGCAGGTTAAACTCCTACTTATCCAGAATCGACCTCGACATATCAAAGTTATGGCTTGCATGCAAGGCAGATAGATTTACACTGGTCGCTGCAGGCTAAAGTGTCATCTGCACAAATTGTGTTCTGGCCTATAGATTAATATATTCCGGCGACCTTGTGGCGGAAACGCTAGAACATATAAGTAACAGAGCAACGCATTTACAAGTGACGTTCACACACAAGGCACAAGTGTGCCTTAACAAAATTCAGAGATATTACAAAAATTACAAAAATGAAAATAAAATTGTCAACATAATTTAAATTATCTATTTAAAAAATGCATACTTTATAATTTTCAACAAATTTCGTGTTAAAGCTGTAACATTTTGGTTTATTATCAAATTATGTTTTACTCTGTAATTACAGATAATGATATAATTATATCTAAGTATACTTTTATTTTACATTTAAACGCAAGGATCCGTGGCAATAGGTATATGTATTCATATATTATTTTTTTCTCGTGAGAATTTTATATATACTGCTGAATACACTGACTTCTTTGAACTTAAAGATATGTGACACAATCGCGTTTAACAAATTTTCTTAGACCTTGCGAGTTATGTCTATAACGCCTCCAGGACCTGGTAAGTTGCTAGGAGAACCCATCAAATAAGTGTCAATTTGCCGTGCAGCCTGTCGTCCTTCTGTAATTGCCCAAACGACTAAAGATTGGCCTCTGCGACAATCTAAAATTAACCAGAAATGATATATTAAGATTTATTTTTTAACTCTAAAAAATAGAATACGGCACGTTATACATTTATTATTATATTATTTGTATTGTTATATTTATGTATTATATTTATTTGTATTACATATTTATACTGTTTGTAAATTTATGTATACATAAATTTTCTATATTTATCTGTGGAAAATGTCGTAAAGTTGATAAATTTTTTTCTGAAAAACTAACCTTCGTTTTGTTTGAAGTTTATAATAATTGAGAAGTTTTGATGTATTGTGTACAAATAATATTTATCTACTTAAAAGAATCAAAAGTTAGTACAAAACCTGACGGTCTAATAGAATATAATATTGGCCCAAGCCGGACGGGTAAATACATTTAACAGTTTACTAATACATATGTACTTTATTTATAAACCAAATGTAAATTATGATAGTTTTAAAGACATAAAAAAAAATACAGCTGTAAATATAGCAGTGCAAAAAGAAACGACGTAATACCAAAATTATTTTGAGTGAGAGAACGAATTTTGTAAAATTCTCTTGAAAATTGCTTGCATAATTCATAAAACCTACATTTTATTTAGATTCTAACATTGAGTTGACCTAGAAAAGTATATTTTAAATGGTGGGAATTCATTACGAGTAAAATATTAGTGGTTCCCAAATAAATCCTTATAATATTTTGCCCGTTTCATGTGATTTTTGAAGATGCTCACTCAAATGATAAATTTGCAAACGTTGTGATCAACCAATTTGTCCAGCCAACCTTAAAACAGTTATTTCTAAAAGCCTCCGCCCCTCCACAGGCAATAACCGCCCCAACCCCGACCGTATTTCAGCTACGGAAAAGCTTCTCGTAGAATTAGCCATTCGAAGTCGCTTAACTCTTGCAAATCCATCAATTTGCCGGATAATATCAAGACGCAGACCACGAAATATAAAGCAAGCACAGCTAAACATATAAGTTATCATGAATTACTTCCAACGCTAATTTCTGCTAACGATATATGTGGCTTTATCGAAAATCATATCCATATTTTACGCTATTGATTACATTAAAGTAATAGTAACCTCTATACGAGCCGTCGAATAAGCAAAAGCGCACACGTCGTCGAGCGGAGCAACGGAAGCATTTCCTGAAAAACGGTAGCGGAAAATCGAACACAATAACTTAGGCTTAAGAAGAAATTGTATGTAGTTTTTAGCTTTTAAGAACTTATTTACTAGAGCAGCCACTAGAGCAGTTTCATGGTTTACCACACCGTTTAAATTTAATCCTTATTTTCACAAAAAAAAAATATCAAAATATCAATATATAAAATCGTCGTACTTTTCAATTAGTTTGATAATTGAACTGTTAGCAGGATCAAAGAATTTAGAGGATAGGATAGAGGAGGATACAGAATTTTACCGACTACAAAGTATATCGAACTGTTCAAAAAAGCTTTGGTTAAAAATACAGATATATTCTATATATAAAACAGCTTTCGACTTTATTCGTAACACATCGCAAATCTGCGTAATAAAATCAACTAGACTGGCCCAGAAATTTTTTGAAAAGAATTTTACTCAACCTCTTGTAGTGCGCAATAGAACGTTTTACTATTCTATGAAATGCAGTATTACAATGCAAGTTAATATCTGAGTGAAGTACATTTCCAAGGAACAATTTGAATCAGTTTTTAACACGAATATAAGTAAATCTCTTTGGAAAGACAAACAAATTAGAAAAAAATATCAGACTCTGAAAGAATAATATATTTGTGCCATTTCTATTTTCTAAAATTAGAAAATTAAAATTAAACTAAAAAATTAGTTGCCTTGTCTATAGAAAATAAACGAATTTGTGAGTGGAGAACAAGATAAAAAAAGATATCATTTACCATCCTTGGAATCAAATCAAATATCTCAAATATGCTCATGTCATAAACATGTTATATGCAACTGACCCCTAGCGTTTAAGTATTATTGAAGCAAATCTTATACTTACCGCCAGCGGCATAAACTTTGGAGTTAGAGGTCCCAAATTGGCCATTGTTCGATTTAATGTTTCCACGTCCATCAAGGTCAAGTCCAAGTTCTTCTGGTAAAGATTTTTCAGGGCCTAGAAAGCCCATTGCCAGTAGAACAATATCAGCTGGGTAATACTTCTCGCTACCATGTACTTCAGACATTGACCATTGTCCATTAGAATTTTTTTTCCATTCAACCTGAATAGTATTTATAGCTTTTATGCTGCCATTTTCTCCTATTAATTGTTTTGTTGTCGTGCAGTACTGACGGGGATCATGACCAAACTTTACACGAACTTCCTCATGCCCATAATCAACTCTGTCGATTCAAAAAAAAAGGCTTAATGAAATTGATTTGGGAAAAATACGATTAAGCACCTGAAAACCTTAGGCCATTGTGGCCAAGGGTTGTCTTTAGAGCGATATTTGGGTGGTTCAGGCAATATTTCAAAAGTGGTAATACTTTTGGCACCTTGTCGTAAAGCGGTAGCCATACAATCACATCCAGTATCGCCACCTCCGATTATTATTACATGTTTATCTTTAGCTGATATTATGTCATTTTTACCACCGAGCTGTCTTTTTTGTTGGGATTCAAGAAATTCCATGGCAAAATATATTCCGTTTAAATCCCTGTTTTCTACATTTAAGTCTCGTGGAAAAGTGGAACCAGTTGTAAGTAAAATTGCATCGTACCTAAAATTAATTATTTAACACGTAATTTTTAATTAATCTGTTTTCAATATACTTACTCTTCTAGTAACTTCACTGCTTTTATATCTTTGCCAATATATACTTTCATTCGAAACTCTATTCCTTCATCAGCCATCAGATCAATACGGCGATTTACTATAACTTTCGATAATTTCATAGTTGGGATACCGTACTGCAACAAACCCCCAGGCCGATCATTTCTTTCAAAAACAGTTACGAAATGACCAGCTCGATTCAATTGGCATGCGGCGGCTAAACCAGAAGGTCCAGATCCTACAATTGCTACTCGTTTTCCAGTACGTATACTAGGAATGTCAGGCTTCATCCAACCTTGATCAAATGCATGATCAATAATGGCACATTCAATGTTTTTGATAGTTACTGGTGGTTCCGATATCCCTAAAACACAGGCCCCTTCACAGGGTGCTGGACAAACTCGACCAGTAAACTCAGGAAAATTATTCGTTTGCAAAAGTTGTTGTAAAGCTTCTTGCCAGTTATTATTAAAAACAAGATCATTCCACTTAGGAATGATGTTGCCCAAAGGACAACCATGAGCATTTGACTGGCAAAAAGGAACTCCGCATTCCATACACCGTGCAGCTTGCTTTTTCAAATGTTTACGAATCTTTTGGAAATTGTAAACTTCTTCCCAATCTTTTTTGCGTTCATTTGCGTTTCGGTATATATTTACCTCTCTTTTGTATTTAATGAAACCTCGAATTTTGTCCAATGGCTGCTCCTTCTTTTGAAGAGTTTCTTCTATATCTTTAATAAGCGGTTCAACAACAGTGGGAGATTTTGGAGTTTTAATTTCATCAAGATATTCTATTTTATTAGACATTTGAGCGTTTTCTATATCTTGTAAAGCTTTTTGATATTCGTATGGGAATACTTTCGCAAATTTGGCCTGGCACTCAGTCCAGTTAACGAATACCTCCTTTGCTACTTTTGAATTTGTCTTGTTTATAAAATTTTCCAGCAGACTCTTAATAAGAATTATATCTGACTCAAGTTCCAATGGAAGCACAGAAACGGAATCTGGATTCACTTTGCTCTTAAAAGAGCCATCAACGTCATATATATAAGCTATTCCACCAGACATTCCAGCAGCGAAATTTCGGCCCGTCAAGCCTAGAATAAGCACCACACCTCCAGTCATATATTCGCACCCATGGTCGCCAACACCCTGAAATATATTAAAAGTAAAGCTATTATTTTACGGTTTGAAATCATTAGGAATACCTCGACAACAGCTGTAACCCCGGAATTCCTAACACAGAATCGTTCAGCTGCTATACCTCGGAAATAAGCATTGCCTTTAGTTGCACCATATAAGCAAACGTTTCCTACTATTACGTTCAAATGCGATTCAAATACTGAATTATCAGGAGGAACTATTACGATGGTGCCACCACATAGCCCTTTGCCAACATAATCATTAGCATCACCTTTTAATGTGACATTTACGCCGGTCGACAGAAATGCGCAAAAACTTTGTCCAGCTGATCCTTCCAACAATATGTCGATACTTTTGTCAAATGGCAGACCATCCTCTCCATACTTGCTACAATTAAGGTACAACATGCAATAAATAATAAATAAATATTTATTGTAATAACAAAATTAAAAATAAAACACAAAAACGATACACAACTTGCCCTCCATTTATTTTCTACATTCTATATTTTCTACTGAGAATTTTATTAGCAGCTATAGCTTCATTTACACCATTTTTGGTCTTTTCATTCGCATTTCTTTGAATTTCGAATTGTTTACTTCCCATAAGGATGAGGAAATAAACTGATTTTGACTTTTATATAAAACATATATTTATTTTCCTAAATTTCTTAAAGAAATAAGCTCACCAGGCTATGTGATAACTAAGCGTAGATCCGAAAGCACGCTCCTCATTGTTTATACTCATTTTTATAGTAATATTATCCTCTAAGCCATCAATAACGTTTTGTGCCGTTTCAATAAGCTTTTTATCAGCCCGTTTTTCCAACTGAAAATTTTGTCGCATAGAACCTCCTACTATGTTTGTACCGGGCCGTAATTCTAAAGCGTTTTTTAATAATAGGGATAGATTTAGGTAATCAGATTTATTATTTCTTTTTCTGGATGCTTGAAGTAAATCAGTACGCCCAATTAAATCTTGGAATCGATGAATTCCCAAATTTGCCATGATCTTACGAATCTAAAATGAGAAATTTGTGTTAGGTATTACCAGGTATAACAGGTATTTGTAAAGGTAATATTGGATTAAATAAGTTTCCCGCAGAAATTAAATTTTACTCAGCTGCTTCTTCAAGCTATTTGTTATACGAATACTGTAAAAACTCATATATTTATAAACTCTTTTAAACTTACAGCATGAACGCATGCATTACCCCTATATTTATATAAATTTGGTCAATTAAGATCCGAAGTAATATGACCGTCATTCATTGCGCCATCTTTTTCATATTCTTATGTAAGTGTTATATTGACATCTTCCTTAATGTTTTATGTAACTATTGCAAAATCGAATAAGTTGTGAAATTTAAAATTGTTAAAAGGAAAGTAGACAATTAAACATATAGTCACTTATATAATCCAATTATTGAACTCATCGGTATGATAGTCTAATATATCATTCCACCCACTTATGAGTAAGAGTTTTACAAGAGCTAAGCATCACAGAGTTTGTATGAGTAGTACAAGATACAATTCATATATTTAATATCACTTAGAAGTGATCTATCAATTAGAAGAAGAAGATTAAAGAGAAGCTAAAAATTTCAACTATTATTGTCCTTAAATTTCTATAACGATAATTTTATGTTGTTAGAAACAATTTCTCTACAATATGAAGTGTATAAAATCAGATTTATTTGCTGTAAGAATGTATCGAATTTATATAGCTCAATCGAAACCACAATGTTTCATTTACTGAGCGTTTTTATCTACTAGTAAATTTAGTTAAAGTTTATAGTTAATTTGTATTTGATTTCCAAACTACTAGCTAGCAACAACATAACACCCTATTACCCTAAATAATTTTCGCCCCTTTTACGTATCTAGTATACCGAAACTTACATTACAAATGGATATGGACTACCTACGCAGGCATCTAAGTAGGCAGCCGCCATTTCGTATATATATTATAGATTAATATAACTTTGTTTCCAAAATTCCAAGTAGTTTCCAAAAATTTCAAAATCAAGACACTGATCTTGAGTAATTCGACGTACACTTTATTTTTTATTTACTCACAAACGTTTCTTACTTAAAAATTTCACAAAATTTTTCTTCAAAAAAATCGTTGGTCTTCAAGAGTTTTTCAAACAATATTTACTTTCATCCCTTTTTGTTGCGAAATTTTATTTAAGAATTTACAATGTCTATTGATGAATTAATATGAATAGCTAATATTTATAATAAATTCTAATAATTATTCCTAAAGGTGCATTGTGATAAGTTGATAGTTAATAATCCCTAAAACTGCGAAAATTAATCGTCTTGAAAGTATGTCATTTAATATACCGAAATTTAATGCAAATCTACTCAACAATTTTAAAATCTAATGAACGTGTTTTCCATTTCTTTATGTTATGTTATAATATCTATAATATATCCAATGCAAGTATTCCGACAATTATAATCCAGTAACCTTCCGCAACAGGGGTGTTAATAAATATGCACTTAAAACACATTTGGGGCCCCAAGTCAACGGTTACATTTGCCGTAACCTATATCAAGCCGTTGCTTTGCATCAACGGAGCTTTTCACATCACGTCCTTTAATATCTTTAGGGTGTCAGCTAGTTTGATCATCTTCATTTTACGGCGATTTAAGATTATTTTTGGTATTTCTTTACGTCCTCTCTATTTATTTATTTTTTTGACGTTGACACCCTTAATTACTGTTATACCATTTTTTTCAAAATACCAAAATCTGCGCCACTCAATATGCAATATATCATAAACTAATTGGCGGACACTTGTAACATTTAGATATACAGGTATCTTCCGATTAGGTAAAACAATTATAGTACCCCTCATAGAAACGATCTCAACGGTTCAACAAACAAAATTTCCTGAATTTAGAAACACAAAACTTCATGTTCATATTGAAGATCTTAAATTTGTTCTGCCTTTTCAAATGTAAGCAATGTCCACAACTCGATACCATGCCATAGTCGCTCCTAAGCGAAATTTGTCGGATATGCATCTATGATTTACACAATTCGGTGAATACAATACAAAAAGTCTATTTCAAAAGAAAATTTATTTTAAAAAGTTTCTTTAGTATATAATCACTGTTAGTGGCAAGGGTTTTTTATATATTATAAAAGAAAGAACAAAATTCCCAGATACCATTCAAAAAATTTCTTCAGGAAAAATATATATTTTGGTATTAATATTGATCTTATCTGATCTTATCGAACCATGCATTATTTGAGCACATTACATGTAGATGTGAAGACAAATTAACTTACATCTTCTGCTAGCATAAAGAAGAAATTAATCACATGTTCTGGCTTTCCGGTAAACTTCTGGCGTAGTACTGGATCCTGCGTTGCGATGCCTACTGGGCATGTATTTAAATGACATTTTCTCATCATCGTGCATCCTAAAATCATATTGAAATATTTGTACTACACTTATTTTTGTATACTTAGTTAAATATCTTTTGAGTCAACTTTACGTCGTCGTACCTTTTTTATTTTAAATAAATACTTTCGGGGTAGCCAATAGTAGCATTCTGATTGCCATAAACTGACAGATCACCAATATAATTACTTGAACAACATCGTTGGGAAAATGAAATTAATAGTTGATTCAGAAATGTGAATTCAATAAGAAAAAGAAAAGAAACTATCAGGGAAATAATAATAATACAACCTATTTATTTTAAGATTAAGATACAATGTGTATTGAACCATATATAATATTAAGTGGTTGCGAAATGTGAAGTTTCTAGTAAAACGCCCGTTATGCAAATTTTTCACTGGAACACATACGTTACCGCCACCCCATTGTAAAATGTAATGTTTCTGTTGTTATTGTTTAAAAGTTATTACACTTTCAGTAGTTTCAAATAAGGCCGTTATAAAATCGTTTATTAAAATTAAAAACTGTTTTATTAAAATAAAAAAAAAGCTTTACAAGCTGAGAAGTAATTCTTACTGTTTATTACTGATTTTCTATATCTTGTCATCATTATATACATTATACATGAAAAAGCCATGATCACATTTTTAATCATAACTACTCTATTCTAATTCTACTCATCGGACAGTAAATAGATTTCTAATAGTAAATATATTATCTGTGAAGATTTTTTAATATTTTTTCAAGTTGGTTAAGACACTTTTATTTATTTCTGTTGCATACGCTAATGCATGGACATAAAATATAAGTTTTGATCTTCAGGATGCTGATCCAACCGATTTTTCAAAGTAGATGATTTAGAAAAAAATGGGTGATCCAGAGAAATATATAGATGTTTAATTTTGATACAATTTTTTCATTATTTTTTGGATACAATTTATTTGTTTTACAAAACATACATGCTTTAATACAATTGCATGCATGCATGCAAACTTTTCGTCTTTTTTCGTGGATATGAAAAGAAAACCTGCATAACCATTCTATTGAGCACATTTCATCGTACACTCTTAACTTTACACTTCAACGACGTGATTGACGACGATTGCATGTGAAGTATTTGGTATGTAGATGTATTTTTCTCGCTCGTTTTCAGGTGCTGGCATAATTATATATAAAAAAAATGTTGCGGAATCATTCAACATTCATTATATTCATATATTGACCGTTATATATGGTATGAGGTCTACAGGAAGGTTGAAAATTCTTATATTGGTATATGGGGGCCATGGGAAGTATTTACCCGATTTTCCCCATTTTTGACGCAAGAGCACATTATTTTCATGGAAAGATAATCCTCTAATTTCATTACGATATTTACAGATTTACCGTTATATATGATATAAAGTCTACTGGAAGGTTGAACATCCTTATATTAAATATATGGGGACTTGGTGAAGTATTAACCTGATTTGAAATTGATTTGAAATCGGTTAGAGGGTTCTTGAGATATGAGATTTCTCCTAAAAGTGGGCGGTGCAGCACCCATCACCAAACCTTTACACGGATTCTTATGCAACCCTTCCGTGTTATATTCGCCGCAAGTTTTTATGCTTCCAACGTGTTCCTTCAGCGAGTTATCGCACTTTTAGTAGTTTTTAACATAACTTTTGTATGGAAGGCAGGCGTGGTTATTATCCGATTTCACTAATTTTCTCAGTATATGAAGAGCTGCTAGAAAAACTTAGTCGGAGCAAGTTTAATTAATATAGCTTTAACTGTTTCTACGATATATATATTAAATATATTGGGGGCGGGGCCATGTCCACTTTTACAAGTTTTTGGCCACAGATGCCCCGCCCTACTAGGATCCTCTATACCAATTAACACGTTTATGTCTCAATTTTCTGCTTAGTTATAGCACATTACCTGTTTTCGATTAATGGCATTTTGTGGGCGTGGCAGATGTCCTATTACACCCATCTGCAATATCAATCGTCTTACGGTAACAAAGAACATGTTTACTAAGTTTCCTCTTTTAATGAATTTTTTTCTCAAGTCAATTTTAAATCAAGTTATCACTTGCACGGACGGACGGACAGACAGTCACTCGGATTTCAACTGGTCTTTTTATCCTGATCATTTATATATATATATATATATGTCTATGTCTAACTCGTTTAGTTCTAGGTGTTACAAACAACCGTTAGGAGAACAAAACTAATATACTCTGTAGCAACATGTTGCGAGAGTATAAAAATATTGTGCAACAATTTAACACTCATTATTTGACCGTGAATGGATTGCAATCATATTTGGTATTTTATTAACTTATATTACACGCCATAGACTGACGTATTACTACGTTTTGCTTCGTGTTCGAGATATTTATTTTACAATCAACCAAATTAACTCAAAGGAGATATATGCAATATAAACAATATATTATATTAGGTATGTGAGGAAAAAGTCAACCAGAGAAACGAAAATCATTATAATATGAATTAGGGGCTTAGTCTAAGGTCTGGACCGATTTCATTCAAATAAAGGGTGAAACTACATTATGTTTGGGAAATCATATCCACTTAATTTATATCGGGTATAAATGGCAAGGGGAAGGTCTAGTCTGATTATATTAATTTTGCCATTACTCAAGAATACTAGAACACTAGAACACTAGAAGTGGAGAACATGTCTCCACAAAAATTTATCAAGATAACTCAGACGCTGACCAACATATTCCACATAGAGTCTGTTAGAATAACTAGAATCATTATATGTTGTAGATGGGAGAAAGGGTAGTTCGTTACCGAGTTTACACATTTTCGGTACTAAACTATGGTATATCAAATACTATACGTTCACCTAATTTTGCTAAGATGTCATATATATTGACCGACATAGACAGTAAAGTCAACCGGATGTTTGAAATTCTTTTATTAGGAATAAGAGGCTGAGCGAAGTTGTTACCTGATTTTATCCAATTTAGACACACGGACACACTTTTATAAGCAAGAGACGCTCTCTGGATTTGTACATTTGGACATTGTCACATTATTAATTTGAGAAGATACTCATTAAATTTCATTAAGATATCTCACAGATTGACCAATATCTTCAATAAAAAGTCAGGTATATGTACTGAGGTCCACATATTCGGTATTTGGGAAGCTTGAAAAGTAATTTCTGTTTTCGTGCTGAAAGGATTTCTTCTCAGCAAATTAGGTGGCCGTAGCTTTAGTGGTTTATGAAATATCTGCATTAAACCTATGAGGGGGCGGAGCAATGTCTACTTTATACAAATTTTCAACCCGCAGATGCCTCTTGCTACTAAGATTATCTGTACCAAATTTTAGTTTTAAACCTTAGTTGGGAACTTAGTTATAGAAATTTATACGTTTTCGTTTAACAGCAATAACAACCTCCTCAGAGCCCCAAGGAAAAAATGTACCGAATTTTATTAAGATATCTAAATTTTTTATGAAAATATCGCTTGCGCGTCTGCGCAGACAGATAGACGGATAGACAATCATTCGGTATTCAACTTGTCTCATCTTTCTGAACATTTATATATATACATATCTCCGTATCTATCTCGATTAGTTTTAGGTGTTACAAAGAACCATTACGTAAACAAAAGTATAATACTCTGTTGCAACATGTTGTAGGAGTACAAAGATATAGCGAATATGATACCTAACAATTATTCGTACACTTTATATTCCGTTGCGTTTTACGATGAAATTTACCGTTTTTTGGTGTTTCTTTTTGTGTGTATTAAACACATACATTTGTGAAAAGTAGTCTCAAAAAAAGACAATTAATTTCGATAGCTCTCAATTTTAACAAAATAGGACATGGTCTTGGATTGGGAAAGGATTAACATTCGAATTCGAAAGCTCTTTAAAAAAAAAAGATTTCTTTTCAAAAGTAAGAAGAAAACTCGTGGACAGGACGCAAACAACAGTGCAAAGTATTATTTAAAAATATGGAGATACTGGTAAATTGGGCAATAATTACGACAACGCAGGCAGACCTAGCATACTGATATCAAAAGAACAACGAATTATTGTAGCTTCTGTAGTCTCCAATCTGAAAATTAGCTCTATTGCAATATGCCAAAGCGTGCAAGAGTCCACGAATAAAAAAAGTGGTCCGCAAAGGGTTCGGAATTGTCTGTGCAATGCTCGCTATCATGAAAGAGTTGTTAGGCGGAAACCTTGCATTTATTGTGTGAACATAAAAAGAAAGACTAGACTTTGCCACGCTCCACTTGGTTTAGCCAGAATCGTTTTGAGAAAACGTTATATTCAGTGACGTTTCAAATTTTAATATACATGTTCTGACATGACGGTAAAATGGATAACGGAAAAATGGGTTAAAACATTTATAAAAACATTTTGGTGGAAACTTGCAACTGAGTGCAATACATCCTGGGCTGGATCTAAAGACTTTCGTATTCCAGCAACATAATGACCCAAAGCAAATGGCTTACAGTGTTCAGGAATAGCTTATTTACCATTGCAAACAGCTTAAAAGTACATCACAGTCTCCATATTTAAATCCTGCGGAGCATGTTTGGTTTTTTCGGGTGGGCCAAATTTAGTGCTAATGACATCAACAACTTAGTGAAAAAAATGCAGCGACACTAGAAAGCTGTAATTGAGGGCAACGGCGGGACTACAAGAGCAACCAAAAGCCTTTAAGTTAAATGAAGTATACGAAAACTTATTTTGAATTAAAAAGTGCTTTTCTTCATAGCTTGTACAATAAGTTTTTCTTTATTTCTCTATGAATCAAAATTGTTTTGATTTTAAAATATATAACATAACTTATCCTAACCAACGGTTTTCTTAGATAGCAGAGAAAAAGGTACGAAATGCAAGTGTAGGAATAAATATTGTGCTAAGTGCACATCAAAAGACTTTGCATGGCCATATTTAATTTTATAAAAAGAAGATTGCCTTTCGTAATAGAAATTTTAATGTTATGTACATTGAATATTATCAATATAATTGACTCTTTTTCTTATGCCCATGATCAACAGTTTTATCCCCAATTTCGAGTAGTTGAAATATAAATCAAAACTGATTTAATCTTTGTTCACTCTTTCGCAAACAATGATTGAATTGTATTATTTTAATTATTCGTTTTAAATTTTTTAGTTGTTTAATTATCTACCAAACAGTCAGTAAAACTTCAACTGATTTTAGTTGTAATTCGAAATGTGAAACAATAGTTTGGTTGTTTCAAGGTATAGACGGTAATACGGGTATTAATTATACTTATAGAGCCATACAAAAGACTCCACACTGTCACAAAAGTGTTATGAACAAATAGAAAAAGTACGTATATATCGGAAATTGAAACAAAGCAGAATGACAGTATTTGACTAAAGTGTGAGGTCTGAAAACTAAAATATAAGAGCTTTGACAAAGAAATATCTAAGAATATATAACTAAAATTGTTGCTACTTACCCATAACAATTAAAGGAGCTGTACTGAAACCAAATTCATCAGCACCAAGTAACGCCGCCACAACGACATCAAAGCCTGTACGCAACTGACCATCAGCTTGAAGTATAACCCTGTATTAAACACAAAAAAAACGAGTTTTCAATCATAATACAAATTTACACCCAAAAACTAATATTAAGATTGAATATTAAAATACTATCCTCATGCCAGATGTTTTTAGTTGATTTTTTTGACCTACAACAGATGACAAAGCGTTGTCAAAAAAGATTTCGGGTTTTACCAACTCTGAAACGCTTCAAGCGAGTGAGGTAAAGTTGCCATTGTCAATTTCCTAACATTTGAGTACAAAAATTTTAGCTTGATTCTCAATGTCAATAGTTGCAATTTACACCCTTTTCTGTATGGTGTATATACTACCGCGTGTATAGTAGCCGACAGACAACCGTAAACTAAAATATGCACTATGATGTGCTCCATGTGCAAATGGCTCCATGTGACTTTTTCCTTTTTCCAAAAATAAAGGGAACTTTAAAAGGCCCTCGTTTTACAAATATACATGATATTAAAAGCGCATCGCTCAAAGAGCTAACGGATATTCCAAAAATAGAGTTTGAGAAGTATTTCTGACATAAGTGCGTAATATTGAGTGAAAACTATTTTGAAGGCGACAACATTATTGTAGACGAATGAATAAATTTGTTTTTTTTTTTCAAAAAAACACAAATTACCGTTATTTTTAACACACAACGTATCAGGTAAAAATAAGCCGATTTTCGAAATTCGAAGGCATAGATTTCGTTTTTGAAGGCTAATTTAGAAAACTGGAGAAATTACTTTTTTACATTAACTCAATATCTCGAAAAAATGGGCTTGGCCAAATACCCAACCAGCCAAGTGGTGTAGAGTGTGATGTTTCGAAATCGACTGTAAGAAGGTTTTATCTGTTTATTAACTGTTTATTTAACAGTTGTCAATTTTTGATGTCGACAACGGCAAGTTGAAGTTAAAAGTTAAGTTAAATTGGTATAATACAGTCATTCTACTGAAATTTTTTTAACTTAAGTGGGGGAGTTGTACACCGCACAACTGTATAGTACAAGTACAAGTACAAATGTACTTAATAGTACTTTTGTTTATGAAGTTCACATTCAATAAGGAAATAAAATCTATTTTAGTAATCCTTAATAATATTTCAATTTTGTGACACGGTTTGCATTATTGTTATTTGGTTTCAAATAAGGATAAAATCGATTCATATCTTTCTCAAGCTCATATCCTTAATATAATTAGGGATATTGCTATCTCTCTGGTTGACTTTATATGACTTGTTTTTGAGGTAGATTTCTGGATACCCTATATATACTAGGTAGGCATATTAGCTAGAATAAAGGTTTATGGGATTAATCGGTTCATAATAACGGAGAATGATTATATGCGCAACAATATTTATGATAAAGTTTTGTACACAATTCATACAAATTCGGAGTGAAAAATATTCAGATGTGCCCGGCCTTATTCTTTCTTTCTGGATGCATTTGTTGTTTTTTCAAAGTTCACTTAAGTTAATTTCCACATGCAATTTTATTTCAGTTTTTTTTTTTAATTTTTCAATTATAAATTGTTTATTTCCTTTCCACGGTCCTATATACAATATATCAATTCGCAGTATTATAATAGCGTCTAGTACTTGTGCCTTCGATTTTCATACACTCATATCGCTTTTACCCCGAAAGACCCTTTTGGCACCTCTATATAAATTCAGAATATAATTTTCTAACGACTATTATTAATTGATGCGTTTTAGAAGTCCAACGGAACACAGCTTTAATTGTCCAAACAAAAAAAAAACCATTTGAGTGTAAAAATTTCACATCAACCGGTTTTGTTTTATAACAAAATATTTTTATTTTAATCATTAATCTATGACATACTTGAATGCACAGTTACCTTGAACGCAGATTATTTAAAACGAGAACTTGATGTGTTTCGGCTACTCCTAATTCCCATGGTAACCCAGCATACTTAATGCCAGTCCAAGAACTTGCTCCAGTTCCACCATCATGTCCTGATATGACAATATGTTCTGCTTTACCCTACAAATATATTTACAAAAATTATAGAAAAACGTTGTTTTATTTACCTATTGTTGTTATTATTTAATTTTTTTACAATAACCTTAGCAACTCCGGATGCTACTACTCCAACTCCGACTTCAGAAACCAACTTAACACTTATCCTTGCATTGGGATTTGCGCATTTTAAGTCATATATAAGCTCTGCTAAATCTTCAATTGAATAAATGTCGTGATGTGGTGGTGGTGAAATAAGGCCAACACCAGGAACAGAGTGTCGAGTTTCTGCAATTTCCTTCGTAACTTTATATCCAGGGAGTTCACCACCTTCTCCAGGTTTTGCACCCTGAGCCATTTTAATTTGAAGGTCATCCGCATTTGCAAGATATGCTGCTGTTACTCCAAAACGACCTGATGCAATTTGCTTTATTGCTGATCTCCTACTAGTATGTATGTCTTTTTCTGAGAGGAAATAAAAATGTTTCAAACTTTAACTATTAAGCACTATAAACATCAAGCAGTTACACTAGTCATAGCCACTTTAAACAATTATGTTAATAAATAAAATGAAAAATATTCTGAAGGAAGGCTCATGAGGCTCAAGAGTTCAAAATTCATTATTCCGTCAATGGAGTACAATCACGTTTTGCATCTTATAAACTTAAACTATAGGTCACAGGCTCACTTATTTTCATTATTATATTGCTTCGCGTCCGAGATATTTATATTAAAAACAACACAGTCAACTCAAATGAGATGTATGTGATATAGAGTCAACCAAATGTAGTATATTGGGTATATGAGGAAAAATTCAACCAGAGAATGGGAAACCATTATATTAAGAATATTAGGTTAGACCCAGGTACATTCAGCATAAAGTCTGCTAGAATAACGAAAATCTTTATTATTATATAATAACTGGAAGCTGTGATAATTCGTGGACCGATTTCACCCTTTTCGGCATAAAACTATAAACATAAAAACATATCCAATATTATACGCTCATTTAAATTTGATGGGATATCTTACATATTGGCCGATATAAACGTACCTTGAAAAATTACGGTCCGATTTCAACTAATTTTTAAACATGAGATAGCATACCTCGACGGCACTATTTATGCAGTTTTACTGAAATATCTCGACTGACGCTTGATTTAAATAATGTGAAAGAGTTATGCACCAAATTTGGTCAAGTTTTCCCATTCCTATGGAGCTCTTCCGTTTTTACTGTAAAATTTAATTGTTATGACGTGTTTTTTTAGTGAGTAATCGCACTTTTAGTAGTTTTAAACACAATTTTTATATATTTGTGGCTTAGTTATAGTGCTTTATAGTTTTGCATTAATTAATTAAGGCGTATAAGGCATTTTTTGGGCGGTTCAATGTTTCAATTTCCGCATCTGCAATACCAACCTCCTCAGAATGTCAAGAAATAAGTGTACCAAGTTTCATAAATATATCTAAATTTTTACTCAAGCCATCGCTTGCACGAACAGACGGACAGACAGACAAAAGTAATAAACTTTGTGTCAAAATATATATTTAACCAAAAAACTCGGCCAAGCGTTGCTAGGGCTAAGGTTTATATATAATAATAATATATAATAATATTTTAATTTATATTGTAATAAACTATTTAATATAGTGAAATAATTATTTACGAATAAAGACGCCAATATAACTTGAATTTGAAGACAAAATTTTAGAATGATTGATAAAAAATTTTGTCGAGTTGATATTAAGAACAAATCAACATGAAATGTTGAATTTTATATTTTACTATTCGTATATTCAACGAACAAATTACAAAGTTGTATTGTAACATGTGACATTTAATGTTAGAAATGAGGTAGGTATGGTACATAATTCATTATTTTTAACAACAGTGTTTAAAATTATAAACATTTTAAATTTTAATTTAATTCAGCACTAATCGGTTCACAACATTTTTGGATAATATGTCTCTAGTTAATACAAATTGATACGATAGTTTACCAACACGTGAGCATGGATTACATAAATCCCCAAGGCAACAACATAGATTTTCCAAATCTAAACCGCAAATAGACATTTTGCTCTTGAGACTTATTTATAGATATGGAATGGGACAATGCATGAAAAATGTAGCCTTCTGAAGGTATAGTAAATTCCGATGGTATTATTGGAACGTATAGCAACAGCACCATTTCTCCTTCAAAGTTTCCAGTCAAAATGATTGCTACAAGAATATTTCCCGTGATATTTTTTGATGGCCAAACGTGTACCATTGGATAATAGAGGCGGATTCAAATTACGCAGAAGTATATTAGCTGAACCAATTTTCAACGAAGGATTATGTGGTGAAATTAAAAATTCAATAGAAATTTTTACATTTTCATTTTCATCAACAATAGTACGCGACATCAAACTGTCTGTGTTGTGTTTGTGTTTCAACACTTCGCCATAAGAATGATTCAATCATGCTTTAATCTCATCGACGAAAGGAAGTGAAGAAGGGAAGTGAGGAATGACCGGCAAGGTCTGGCGGAAATCACCACTAAGACTGTAGCACCGAAAAATTTTTCGTTGGCGTCCAAATCTTGCATAGTCCTTTGCAATATTTCGAGTGAATAGTTATCAGCTATTGAGCACTCATCCCAAAATATGATTAAATTTTTCACAATACAGCTATTCTGCTATTTTGTTATGCTACATATTGCGTTTAGCAGTTATAAATGTCTAATCGCTGCTTAAATTCTGAATTTCTGACAATTCAATATTTGTAAACGCAATTTTTTGGTGTGACTTGGCAAGAATCAACGATATTAAAAATGTCTTTTCGCTTCCACCTACATGCAAGATAGGAAGAGTCAGGATAATCCGATTATAAATAATTTTTTGTTATAGATGTTGTTTATATTCTCTTATATTTTTATATTTTCGTTGTGGTGGCATATGATCATAATTAAGTGGTAAATTTGAAATTAAAATACATAATTTGTATTAAAAAATATGACAACTATAAATTGAGATATAAACTATCCTAATTATCAAATTGGATGAAACTGCACAGTGTGCAACATTTGATTAATATTCGTTCAATTCCCCACCTTTGCAGAAGTAGTAAAAAGTAAATTTAAAAAGCAGTAGTAGTAGTAGTAAATGTAGTATGTAAAAAGCAGTAGTAGTAGTAGTAAATGTAGTATGTAAAAAGTAGTAGTATTAGTAGTAAATGTAGTATGTAAAAAGTAGTAGATGTACTAAGCAGTAGTAAAGTAGTAGTAGTAAAAAGTAGAAAAAGTAAAAAAGAAAATTGATTCTACTTTTGAATAAACATCATACATGGTAATTGGTAGAGTTTGCTGAGGATCATCTTCAACTTGGACACTTTGTGCATCGTACTTTAGCCATTTACTCAGTGAATTTTGTGAATATTAATATAATATATATAATATAATATAATATTATATAATATTAATATAATATATTGAATATAATTAAATTTTTTGTAAATTCTTTATCATTCTAAATTTATGATACACATTGTTGCTTTTCTAGAGATTTCAAGATTCTAATGTATCTTAGTTTTATGTGCCGTTTGTTATTCTTGTTTGTTATCTTTTAAATTTCTGCTCATTTATCAGCAGAATTCGAATTATACCATTAAGGGCCACCTGAGATATAGGATTTCACCTCTTTAAGTGCCATCTTGGGTGTGAAATTTAATGCTTCTGGTATCTTAATTAAGCTGGTTAATACAGTTTTAGTTTTCAATATAACCATTATATGGGGAGTGGGCGTGGTTTTGTCGCATTTGACTAATTTTCCCAGAGTACAAGGACATACTAAAGAAATTTTTCCTGAGCGAGTTTGAATAGTACGCTAGCCTATTAGGGGAGAAGAAGTGGGATGGCCCAGTTTTTAAACATTTTAAACCCACAGATGCCCTACAGCGATTCCTTGTACCAAATTACAGGTTTATTTCTTAATTTGTGGCTTAGTTATAGCATTTTAAAAGTTTTCGTTAAACGGCATTTTGTTGGCGTGCCAGTAAACCGATTACGTCCATCTACAATACCAATCTCCTCAGAGGGTCCGGGAACACTTGTACCTAATTTTATCAGAATATCTTAATTTTTACTCAAGTTATCGCTTACAGGGACAGACTTCCACTCGGAACTTAACTGGTCTCGTCATCCTAGTCATTTATATCAACATAATCTACATATACCTATCTCGATAAGTTTTAGGCATTACAAAAGACCGTTAGTTGAACAAAACTATAGTACTCTGTTGCAACATATTGCGAGAGCATAAAAATGGCTACAGCTTGTCAAAGCATAAAAAGATGAGAGTTGCCTAATATTTGCTTTGCTTTGCTTTGCTTCGCCTCGAAAACTTCCTATGTGAACGTACTCATCCAAAAGCATACATCGAACTTGATCAAAACAAAATTCTGAGTCTGAAGAAAAGCGAAGCCAAAGTTGCATGTGAGTCAGCTGTAGGTATTGTGTATGTAAACGTGTCGCAGTAATTATTTCTTTCTTTCTTCTAGAATAGCTTTCGAAAATAACTTAGATATATTTTCATATAAATGAGAAAAGCAGAAGAATCTCCAAACAAGAAAGTTTACTAAAAAAAATCACAAAAATATCTCATGTTGTGACAAGCTCTACAAGTTTATAAGTAATGATAACGAACAACAAGCATCAGGTTTATCTGCCTTAAGTATCGTGATGCAATTATTAGTAACATTTTTCTTTGAACATAGCCGGAATTAGACAATTCTTCAGCGGAAGATACCAAAGAAATACAAAAAAGTTTTCTTTATTGGTGAAACGACGTCAGATTTCTCTTTATCACAAGATGACGAAGAAACACAGTTAACAACTGATATTTTACATTTAAGCAGTGATTATTTTGTATGGAATTTAGTTGAAGAAACAAAGAGATTTCATAACTGTGAATGGTGTACCACAACATGAAGTTACAGATTCTATATTCTAGATTCTGGAAGATACAGATTCTAGAAATATTTATAAGGGTAAAACGATGTTTTGTTCTAAAAGTTTATTCGAATCTATTTTCAAAAACGGAGGAATTCAACGTTGTGAATGGTTAATTTATTCCAAAGTAAGTGATCTGTATTTTATCCACAATGTGTACTATTTGGTAGGTCGAGAAATGCACGCGTTCACTGATTTCAATGTTTTTAAAATTTCAATTCAATGATTTGAGAGCTCGAGCAATCGATCAAGGTCATCTTGATGAGCGTCTAATAAAACTGCTCGATGAAGAAATTTTGTACTGGGGATAAATTTTATACAAAGTTATTTCGATTATTAAATCCGTTTGGATAAGAGGTCTGCTATTTAGGGGGCATTCAGAACAAATTGGAGATGCTCATAATGAAAATTTTTTAGGTACAGTTGAGCTTCTTGCTGAGTTTGACCCGTTTTTAGCGGAACATTTGAAATTGTATGGGTGAGAGTGAAAGTACCTCGTATTTATGTAAATTATTAAATTATAAAATTATCTATGAAGAAAATACTGACCATTAAAATAAGGAAGGATGCTCTGTTAAAATCTCTGAAAACAATAGTTTGGATATGATTAACTGTTGTGGTCAATCTTATGATAACGCGAGAAATATGTCAGTTTTAAATTCAGGAGTGCAGGAAGGAACAAAAATTATTAATTCATTAACAGAATATATTCCCTGTGCTGCCCATTCGTTTAGTTTAGTAGGAACGTATGCAGCTTCGTCTGTAACCGGAGCAGTTGATTTATGCTTTGCTTTGCAAGAACTATAATTTTTTTACTAATCAACACGTCGTTGGGAGATCTTAGTGGGCATGAACGTTTGAGATTTAAGAGTCTTGCTCAAACTCGTTGGTCTGCTCGACTTGATGCATTCTACACATTAGAAAAGAGTGGCCAACCTGAAATTTGAAAATCCCTATATTTGGTATATTCCCCTTTTACTGCGATTCCCTTCACAAAATTACAGTTTTAAATCTGAAGTTGTGGTTTAGTTATAGCACTTTATGATTTTGCAGTATTTTCTGGGAGTAGCAGTGGTTCGATTTAGCCCATTTCCTATACCAACAGAGTTCCAAGGAATACGTGCACCAAGTTTCATCAGCTTCAATTATCCCAGTTTTTTTATCTAAGTATCGATTGCAAGTACGGGCAGACATCCGGAATTCAACTCACCTCGTCATCCTGATCATTTTGATATATACATCAATCTGGATTAGGTTTAGGTGTTACGAACAACCGTCAACCATGAACAAAACTATTATACTCTAAACAACATATTGCAAGAGTTTGAAACGGTTGCATAAGATATTCTTCGTTCGACGAAATTGTGAATGGATTACAATCATGCTACCGAAGAACATACTGCAAATTGAAATATTCTCGCTTAACTTTAGTAAAATTCCTTCCATAGAAATATATATATGCAATATAAACTCAACCAAAAGAATGGGATTTAATATTATAGGTTAGAGCAAGGTCTATTTATTTTTTTCATATTTAGCATTATCATTAAAATATCGAAAAATTAAGTCTAGGCGAACGTTGTGGTAAATGGGGACTGGGATAATTCATGGACAGATTTCACCCACTTTCAGGACCTAACTATGGTATATCCAAGAATATACGTTCCGTTAATTTTGCTATCTTACCTATTAACCGATACCTACTATATATATTAAACAGGAAGCTTGGAAATCCTTAAATGGGACATATAGGAGCTAGGTGAAATACAGAATCGAATTTGTCCGTTTTTAGGACCAGGGCACCTTATTATCAGGAAAAGGTAAATTTAGAGGAGATATCTTACAAATCAAAACAGAGGCTTTCGATATGAAATCAACCATAGGACCTAAAGGTCTTGGAATTGATATCTGGCGGCTTGAAAATTTATAGTCCGATTTCAACCATTTTTAGAAGACAGGTGCCATACTTGCCACCAATTCAATATTTGCGCAGATTTATTCAGATTAGATATATATTGCTTATATATTTTAAAATAAAAGAATTAAAGTGAAATTATGTTGCATTTTCAAACTGTTATATAAGAATATCCAGATAACCGAATTTTATTTAAATTGATTGAGTAGATCTGGAGATATGGGATTTTCAATAAAAATGAGCAGTGCCGTTCCTCCTATTATACTATATTTACAGCAAAATATTATTCTTCTGACGTGTTTCGTTAGGAAGTTCTCACCTTTATTAATTTCCTATATAACCTTTGTAGGGGGATGAGCGTGGTCTGATTTTATGACGTAAATAATAACCATAAAACCTATTAGAGAGCGGGCCACACTACAAAAGTAGACACTTTTCACAAATTTTTAAGAAGAAGTCTCCTATCCCAAATGTAACCATTTGTAAAAAATTTAGGTTTTGTAGTTAATTTGTTAGTTACAGCGCTTCATATTTTTCGATTAACGGTATTGTGTGGCAATGGTTCGATTTTGAAAATCTGTATATCAACCTCCTCAGAGTACCATGGAATACATCTACCAAGTTGCATCACGATACCTAAATTTTTACTCAAGTGTATCTGACAGATATATATCCGAAATTTAACTCGTTTCGTTATATTGATAATTTGTATATATATATATAACTCTACATTTATCTCCATTAGGTTTAGGTGTTACAAAAAATGGTTAGGTGAAGCAAACTATTATACCCTATGCAACAAGTTGCGAGAGTATAACAAACAAAATATACAACAACTGAAATATTGCATTGTCAATTAATTCTCCACAAAATGTCAGGAGTAAAATGCCAACGTTAAAGTAATATTTTGAAAAATTTATGACAATTTTATTCTGTCGGTTTATTTTCATTACCACAAGAAACAACTGCTAAGGTAGTATTAGAAATGTTCTCAATAAAACATAAAATATATATTATAATATAACTAGCCGCGCTGAAAAATAAAATCGATCAATATTAAAACACTCGGGAAACAGACTGTCGAAGCTTAATAAATCGGCTAACCAAAAATACTTTCAAACCAATTTCAAAAAAAACGACAGCCCACGTCAACAAGCCACCAGTGACAGGGTCGATGTTATATTTAGTGATTAGATTACACTTATCATGTACCACGACGATGAACCAAGATTTGGAGGAAACTCAATATTATATCAAAAGTTAAGTTTGACAAATTTATTTGAAGATATTTAAAAAAATTAGTTATTGATCCCTATGACTCAGGCAAACTTGAATCCAATATGTACCAGGACAATTACCCGGTTGCTTACAATTGCAGTAAACTTAGCGAGACACCTGTGCAGAACTCGGACTTAAACCCCAGCGATTCTGGACGTTTAAAAAAAATGTTGGCTGAATGGAGTGGTGAAATAGATGATGTTTAGTTTATAACTTTGAGATATTAACTCAATCTCTGACACGTTGTGTACGTGGTTGCATCAACGCAAATGGGCCTTTATACTAAATAATAAGTTAATATAAACTTTTTCCACTAGTAATAGCTTTGTTTACATATTTTTTGTAACACTTATTTGATGTAACAACATATTTGAATTAAAGAACATTTTATTTATTTCCGATATTTGAGCTTTAACTTTGTAAATGTTGGGCCTTAGAGGATCTAACACGCATTCACCCACAGTAACATATAAACGTAAATCCAAAAAAATTTAAACCAAAATTGTATTTTCATGCTGTTTTTTTGTTCAGAGAACTAATTGGCAGACTATATATCAAAACACTCAGGATGACGAGACCAATTGTTTTTTGGATGTTTGTCTTCCGTCCACATTACCATGCAAACCATAGTTTAAATAACACGTAAGAAAGGGATAAGTTAGGATGTAACCGAACATTTTATACTCCTGCTATGTGCAAGAATCAGACGCGGCGAAATGTTTTCAGGTGCTGGCATAACTTTATATTAAAAAATGTTGCGGAAGATTTAAACATTTATTATTCGTCGAAATTGTGTCGAATGGATTGCAATCATATTTGGTATATTGTTAACTTATAATACAGCTCATAAACTCACGTACATTCATTACTATATTTTCGAGATATTTATATTAAAATCAACCAAATTAACTTAAATGAGATATAAGTGATATAAACTCAACCAAATGGACGAAATTTAATATATTGGGTATATGATGAAAAAGTCAACCAGAGAAACGAAAATCACTATATTAGGGTTAAAGGGCTTACTCCAATCTCTAAACTGATTTCATTCATAGTTAAAAACATAATGTTGTAGAAAACTTATCCACGTAATCTCATTATGTGTGGTATATGGGAGCTCGGGTAGTTCACTGACCGTTTTCACACATTTTCGGCTTTAAACTATGGTATATGCATCATTATACCTTCACTTAATTTTGCTAAGATATCTTACATATTGATCGATAGATAAGGTATAAAGTCAACCGAAAGTTTGAAATTCTTATATTAGGTATAAAGTAATATAAGGCAGGGTCTAGTTGTAAAGTTTTAACAGATTTAATGGTCAAAGATTTTTGGCTTCACGACATAATATTACTTGAAAAAAATCTTATCTGACTTTTATTATAACCGATTAATATGGTATTAAATCAACCGAAAGTTTGAAAATCCTTATATTAGGTATATGGGAGGTAGGGGAAGTATTTACCATATTTTATCCACTTTAGGCACACGGGCACACTGTTTTCAGAAAGACGCTTTCTGAATTTCACTGAGATAACTCACATACTGACCGATATATACCGGTGTAAAGTTGACAAGAAGTTCGAAAATCTTCATATTATATTAGATATATGGAGGCCAGGACAAGTATTAAACCGATCTTACTCATGTTTGAGACAAGTGCACATTATATCAAGAAAAGATACTCCTTGAATTTCATGAAGATATCTGACAGAGTGACTGATATTTTGCAAATAGAGTCATCCATAGGCACTACGGTAAACATATTCGGTTTCTGGGGACATGAAAAGTTATGGGGCCATTTCGACTATTTTTAGACGCGAGACGGAATACCTTGAAGTTCTTATTTTATCATATTTTTGTTCCTATATCTTAATTGGTGCTTGGCTTATATACTATAAAGTCAAGTAATCAGATAAGATTTTATATTGTGCTACATGAGAAGTAGGCATGGGAGTTGTGTGATTTCGCCATTTTCACACTGAAACGTGAGTATGCAAATGCCATTATGCACCAAATGTGGTTGAAATTGGTATAACAGTTCAAGATACGGAATTTCACCTAAAATAGGGAGGCCCATTATCCAAATTTTACACCGCTCCTATGCATCCCTTCCGTACAATCTAGGGTGTAAGATTTAATGTTTCTGAGATGTTTTTTCAGCGAATTAATGCATCTTTAGTAGTTTTCAACATAATCTTTGTCTGGGAGGTGGACGTGATTATCATCCGATTTCGCTCATTTTCCTAGTATATGAGGAGGATTTTTTCTGAGTAAATAAGTTGATATGGTTTTGCCGGTTTGTGAGGTATGTACATGGGCCACATTATGGCCATGCCCCCTTTGTAAAAATTTCTTAATCACAGATGCCCCTCCCTAATGCGATTTCTAGCACCAAAATACAGGTTTACATTTTAATTTATTTCTTAGTTATAGCACTTTATAAGTTTTGGATTAACGGCACTTTGTGGGCAGAAAGAGCACGCAGCACAAATTTCCTTAAGACATCTTAATTTTTACTCAAGGTATCGCCTGCACGGATGGACGGACGGACAGGCGGACAGACAGTCACTCCGATCATTTATATACATAACCCCATCTCTATCTCGATTATTTTACCGTGTTACAAACAATCGTTAGGTGAACAAAAATATTATACTCTATTAAATTATTATTAAATATTATACTCTATTGCAACATGTTGCACGCAATGGTTAAAGCCGATTTCAAACTTCAATAAGTGCAAAGTATTTGCTATTTAACTTTGGCTGGGCACGCAGTGCATTAAAAGTTGTAAGTGTACCATCTTAAATAAAAATATATAATATATATTTATACATATAACATAAAGACATAAAGATATCGCATCCTGTAGGACCCTACAATATTGAAACTGGCTATGAATAAGTTATAGACTTTATGAGAAGCTTTTTCAGATACACTCACAGGCTAGGCATTTTTTATTAACTCGCAATAGATATTAAGAAGTAAGAACACTTTTTAAATAAAATGTATAATAACTTGGGCAGTAGTTGATTATATGAAAATATATTTACGAATAATATCTCCATTTGTAGGATGGATTATAAAAAAAAAAAGTTTTATATATAACATAAATTAAATTTGATGGCCGTATGGAGCCAATGGCCAATTCTGTTGCATAAGTGGAAAAATAAATATATATTCAATGGAAAAGCTATAGTTCCCAAATCTACAGTTGTCAAAAGCTTAACATCAAATAAAGTGTTTTGATGTCCAATTATCAATAACGTAATTAAAGTGAGTTTTTAGTTGGAACTAACACACACGGAAGAAGTGTTGCAGTATTCACACATTTCATAATTATTTTATTGATTATTTTTTTAAAAAAGATAGTACACACATTTGTGCACATACTATTTTTCTTGCTTGTATTTTTATAAAAATTTTTTCTAATTTATTTCCAATACATTTGTATTATAAGACTTTGCTTCAATTTCGTTTCGCTTAACAAGCTGAAAGCAGTGATCATACTTTGAGCTCTTACGAATATTTTAATTTATTATTAATTTAAATAACTAATTACATATTGACCTCTTGAGTATTATTGTATATTTTCGAATACTCAAGAATATCATCTAGCAGATATGAAAAACTGTCAGATATGGATAATAAAGTCAAAAAAAGTTCAGTACGTAGCACACAGCAAACATTATTATGTTAGGTATACAAATGTTTGCAGATAATATGTAAATATGCAATTATAACATTTCATAAATGCAAACATTTTATTTTAGAAATTATGATTTGTACTTTACTATATATGCTATTTTATAAGTTATGAATTTATACTCACCTAAGTACCGATCTGCATTTTCACCACCTTCGCCGGTATTACTTTTTCCTCCAATACGATTCATTGTAATAGCTAATGTTTGATGTGCTTCAAGAGAAATGCTGCCAAAACTCATAGCACCGGTAACGAACCTTTTCACAATTTCTGATGCTTCCTCCACTTCCGATATATCTATTTTCTTTCGATTGGTAACAAACTCTAGTTGACCTCTAAGTGTGCATTTCTTTACACTCTCTAATGTCGTTAATTTAAAAGTCTCAAAAGAGTCAAAATCTTTATTTAATGTCGCTTCCTGAAGGCTTGCAATAGCAGCAGGTTCATTTATATGAGCTTCGCCTCCATTACGCCAATGGTAATTACCAGGATTTCGCAGAATACGAGTATCACATAATGTACTACCAAATGCCATATTATATCGCTCCAAAGCTTCCTTTGCTACTATTTCCAAAGTAATACCTCCGATTCTACTCGCCGTTCCTCGGAAACATTTATAAATGAGCTTTTCACCTATTCCTACAGCTTCAAATATTTGAGCACTTTTGTAAGATTGTAATGTACTTATACCCATCTTAGCCATTACTTTTGCCACTCCCGTCTCCATAGCTTTGGCATAGGCACTATAAATTTGTTTGTTACTTATATCTGCACCAATGACGCAGTCATCACGAAGTGCCTGCGCTAACTCGAAAGCCAAATAAGGACAAATAGCATCTGCACCATAGCCAAGTAATACACAAATATGGTGCACTTCACGTGCCTCAGCTGTCTCCACTATAATTCCGACTTTCATACGTTGCAAAGTTTCTATTAGATAATGATGCAATGCACCTAAAGCAAGTAAAGCTGATACAGGTACTTTATCATGCCCAGCACTCCGATCAGAAATAATGAGTAGCTGATAGCCTGAAGATGCAGCGCGGAAACCCTGTCGACAAATATCATCAATGCAATCAACATAACCCTTCATTCCATCTTCAAATCTAAACGTGATGTCCAACACTTTTGTTCTCCATCCTCTATGAGAGTTTCGCTTCAACAAATTCACGTCAGGAATACTAAGAATTGGATTTGACAACCAAATTCGATGGACTTGTTCACATGATGGTTGAAGTAAGTTTGCTTCAGGTCCTATAGGACATTGCATGGACATTACAACCTTTTCTCGAAATGGATCGATGGGTGGATTGGTTACTTGTGCAAACAATTGTTTAAAGTATTCGTATGGCAATGGTTGGAAAGAAGATAAACATGCTAGTGGGGTGTCGTTTCCCATCGAACCAAGAGCTTCTTTTCTGTGATATAAGTAAATGCGATGATTATAAATAAATTATATTCCTCTGTTCATTTTGTCATATATTAATTAAATGCAACTAAAGGTTATATATGAATATAAAATATATTACATATGTACATAAAAAAAGATCAAGATGTATATTTGATTTAGAATAGATTGACGGAATACGAGTAACGCGTGTAAAAATAATCTCAAATTTTATGATGATAAAATCCTGACAGCTGCTTAATAGGAGCTCAATGTAATGGCCAATGTGCGCACAAATGTAAAAATTAGCCAAAGAAGTTTAGCGTACAAATATGATGCAACAATCCATTATACCGCTGGCCTTGAACTTTCAACTGGAACCGCAAAAATAATATCATGTAAAGTTTTCTAATTTTGATGAGAAATTCAATTTAACTCAGTCAAAAGAAGAATAAATTTGCATGTATATTAGGCGGACGATTTGTGTGGGCCTATTTTAGCGACATTGTTCGTTATTAATTTTTGCCATACTACAAATTATTAGCCTTTGGTTCCGCTATGCCGCAGAAGGTTCATAAATGGAGAATGAGCACAATAGCAAATTCCTACTCCTACCTACTAAATTCCTACTAAATTCGTTAAAGCTATTTACATTGATTGTGCAGGTGTAACAAAACTGTGTGGACTTGTTCCGGAACAATTAATAGAATTTGTGATTGATTAATAAACTGAAATGAACAAGAAATTGTGATTGCACAATAAAATGAAAGTACAAAATGGCAAACAGGTATATATATATATACAGGTATATGATATGGTATTGATGAATCTGCCTCCGTGATAATTACCTTACTCAAAGACACTTTTGCAATATTTAAATACACGAGATGCTATGGACGATTTTATCATGAAGGGTAAATACAGGGAATTCCAGGGAAGGGCCTTTGCTAATTTGATAAAATTTTCATTCGATGGAAAGAATAATTAGTTAATTAAGTTATTGCTAAAAGACCAACAAAGGGTTTTTACTGAATTTGCGCAATTATATAAAGCAGACACAGAAACAATTACTTGAATTTAGAAACAAATACTATGTAACTATGAACTACTATGTAACTTAGAAACAAACTATGTAAAAATTTTGAACCTGACACACTGTAAGCGATGTACAGTGTGGATTCAAGTGTTTATTAAATTTTAAAATGTTCATTTTATTTGGTTTCTTACTCTATTTGGAGATATTTTAAATATATGTGTTTATATTAAAAATTAACATTCTCAACATTTTAGTAAATAAAAAATCGTAAATAAGCTTTGCACTCATTTAAAATATTGTCTTTCAAATATGGGGCAGGATCAAAATGGATTTTAGAGATGTAGTGTGTACTTTTCATACTCTTGCAACATGCGTAAACAGAGTATATTAGTTTTATTCACCTAGCGATTGTTTGTAACACCTAAAACTAATCAAGAAAATATAGGTTATATACATAATTGATCAGGATGACGAGAAGAGCTGAATTTCGGGTGATTGTCTGTCCATCCATCCGTCCGTCCGTCTATCCTAGAGATACCTTGAGGAAAAATTAATATGTCTTAATGACACTTGATAGACGTTTTCCTTGGCACTATAGAAAGGTTGGTATTATATATCGCCCGAATCGGACCATCGCCAAAAACACATACTGTCGTTAAGAGAAAACCTATAAAGTGCAGCAAAGCAACTGGTTAATATGCAAACCTATAATTCAGTACAGGGAATCACAGTAGAGAGAGGTATCTCTGGTTACCTTTAAAGTACTTATCTCACAAACCACAAAAGCTATTGAACGATGTGATTTACATGGGTACCTACCGTTTGTACATCCTAATTCCACGGTGTTCAAAAACACAACGAATCAATATAATGCGTTGATCAGCGTCCCGTCAGCAATAGCTTTTTGCTAAAACCAACTGTATCGATCAGCATTGTGGAAATGGGCACAATAACCACCTTGGTAGGGCTCGAAGCCTATCTAAAACTTCTGCCGTACTTTGGGTCCGACAGCCGGTTGCAATGCAACTCCACACTGAACAGTACCGCCCAACAGCTCTACCCGCATTCAGGTATTAAACCACAGCCACCACGATACTCCCCGAAGGGCCTACCGCAATGAGCAGGATGGAGCGACAAGCAACTCCACTGGGCTCCTGCTCCCCGTGGCACCAGATTATAGTCTCCGGTCAGACCTTGTAGCCTGGGCTACTTCCAGTTGAGCTACCCATTCAATTCAGACTGGTGGCATTTGTAGCTTGAACTAAAATGCCTCTTTAAGTGTGTGCATGATACATTTAAAGTGGCATAAACTCAGTTCAAGCTGAGTAATTTAGCACTATTTCTGACATGGCTAAGACTATTTTAGAGCGAAGTCTATTTCAAATGCAGCGCATTTTATGGATTTTAGTCGCCTTTTATGACAGACATGCCTTAACGCGGTATATTCCTATCCCCCGACCCGCAGGGGGGGGGGGGGCACAAAAGCTATATTAACCAAACCTTACTTACGACAAGTCTCCTTATTCGTTATTCCTTCCTCCACGCTCATCTCCCATACAGGTTATGTTGAAAATTATTAAAAGTCCTTTAACTCGGTGAAACATTACGTCAGAAACATCAAAGCTTGGACTAAATAAGGTGCGGAAGGTATGCAGAGGAATACCTGTAGACCACCACCACCACCCACTTTTCGGTAAAATCCCATATCTCAGGAACTACTTAACCAATTTCAGCCAAATTTCATTAGCATTACTGGAGATATCTTTATATTACAGTGTGAATATAGGCGAAATCGGAATACAACCACACCTTTTTCCTATATAACCCAATATTTAATTCAATCTGATTCTTTCACTTTACAGTTTGTAATCAAGCACCAATGAAAATATACGAATAGAAATTTACACATATAGTGCCGTAATAGTATGCCATTTCACAGAAAAAAAATCATCTGTATGCAATTTAGACAGCATTTTCCTCTAGTATTAATATGACCTTGTGCCGAAAATGTTTCAAATCGGGTGGACACTTCCCTTAGCTTCCATTTGCGTAATATAAAAATTTACGAACTTCTGGTTAACTTTACTTCTTATATATCGGTCAATCTTCGAGACATCTTAATCAAATTCAGATAACGTCTTTTCCTGCTAATAATTTGTCCCGATGCCAAAAATTGATGAAATCGGGTCAATACTTCTCCTAGCACCCATATAGCAAAAATGACAATTTTAAAAATTTCGGTTCCCTTTGCACCGTGTATATCGATTAATATGTAGTATATCTTAGCACAATTAAATGAACACATAATCTTGAATATACTGTAGTTTGGAGGCAAGAAAAAGTGAAATCGATGTACAAATTACCCCATTCCCATATACCACAAATAATGATTATCCTTATTCTGGTGGACTCTATGGCGCATATGTCAGTCAAATTGTGGAAATATGTTTTCGCGTATATTTTGGCATATTAACGCCATGCGTAAATGTTATCCGCTCAAACCTTCCCCTAGCCCCAATGTATCCAATTCAAAGATTTCCGACTTTCCAGCTGAACTTAAACTATTAATATAGGTGATATTTTAATTAATTAAGTGTTTTCTTATGAATGAAATAGGTAATAGCTTATATAACTTTTCAAGCTGACTTAAGTATTTCCCAATGCGCTCATATACTTCATATAAAGATTTTCGAACTTCCTATGCCATATATATCGGTCGAAATGTGAGTTATCTCAATGGAATTTAGGGAGCCTCTCGTGCTGATAATAGCATACTCTTTCGCCTAAAATGGAGAAACTAGAGTAATATCTTCCTTTAGCTCCCATATACCTAATAAAAGGATTTTCATACTTTCATTATACCATATATATCGGTCAATATTATTCATATGGGGGCTATCCCAAGTATACGTGCTGTGTTCAAAAAATGACGGGAATTTTCGATTTTTTAATAAAAAAATATTTATTCATTCGTCTTCATAAATGCTATCGCCTTCAAAATAGTCTCCATTCGATATTATGCACTTACGCCAGCGCTTCTTCCAATCGTCGAAATACTACTCAAACTTGATTTTTGGGATAGCCTTTAGCTCTTTCAGCGATGCGCTTTTCATCATATATACTTGTAAAACGACGGACCTTTAAGGTTCTCCTTATTTTTGGAATTAGGAAAAAGTCAGACAAAGCAACTTATGGCGAATATGGAGGTTGGGGAATCATTAGAATATTGTTCTTTGGCCAAGAATTCACGAACAGGCAACGGTGTGAGCATGTGGCAGCATGTGGCCCATTTTTGACATAAAAGCACCCTATTATCATGGAAAGACAAACTTCCAATTTCATTACGATATCTTACAGATTTACCGAAATATATAGTATAGTCTCCCGGAAGGTTGAAAATCTGTATATTAAGTATATTGGGACTAGGGGAAGTATTTGCCCCATTTATTTACCCCCTTCCGTATTATATTTGCTGCTAGATTTAATGTTTCTAGCGTGTTCCATCAGCGAGTTATCGCACTTTTAGTAGTTTTCAACATAACTTTTGTATGTGAGGCGGGCGTGGTTATTATCCGTTTTCACACATTTTCTCAGTATGTGAGGAAAAAACTTAGTCGGAGCATGTTTGATTGATGCAGCCTTAACGGTTTCTGAGATATATATATTAAACCTATTGGGGGTGGGGCCAAGTCCACTTTTACAAAAATTTTTGCCCACAGATGTCCCACCCTACTAGGATCCTCTATACCAAATTACACGTTTATATCTTAATTTACTGCTAAGTTATAGCAGTTTATCTGTTGTCGATTAATGAAATTTTTTGGGCGTGGCAGATGTCCAACTACGCACATCTGCAATACCAACCATCTTACAGTGGCAAAGAACACGTGCACCAAGTTTCATCAAAATATCTTAATCTTTACTCAAGTTATCGCTTGCACGGACGGACAGACAGTCACTCGGAATTCAACTCGTCTTTTCATCCTGATCATTTATATATATAAATATGTCTATATCTATATCTTCTAGGAGTTACAAACAACCGTTAGGTGAACAAAACTAATATACTCTGTAGCAACATGTTGCGAGAGTATAAATATCTGTAATATTTCTATCTCATGATGAAATCAAGCGATGGAAGCGACGCTGGCAATAAATTACAAGATCACCATAATTCATGAAAGCTTCAATTGTCAATATAAACATAAACACAATATTTGCAATATTTCTAAGCCAGGAAATTTTTGAAAATTTCCAAGAAGTTTCGAAATAAATTGGGAAGTAGAAACCAGTTGAAGTTAAGTATCCCATCGAGATAGAGCTAACTTAAAAGTCACAAACAAACATGCACTTGAGAGACATTCACACACAGTTACGTTATTTATAAAGTAGAGGGCGTTAACTATAGACTAAGCTTTTTGGACAGATATGGTTGAAATTTTTCAATATTTGATTGGTTTGCAGTGCCCCACAATTGGATGGCAAATGTCTACAAAGATTTAAATATTCAAAACTTTAAAGATGAAATACGTGGAATAAGCACAAAATATGTTGTGAGACTACATGATCATGCAAATATTCTAGCAATAGCCCTACTAAATAATAGTGAAACAACTTCGAACTTCAATATCGGAGACTTAAAAGAAATCATGTGTTGATTTATCTTTTAGAGATTAAGTTTTGTATATCTTGTATTGAACTCTTAATTATAGCATTTGGAATGTAATAGCTGCTCATAGGAGTTCAACTATTTCTGTTATAATATTACGGTAAATTCTCAACTAATTTTCTTATTGTGTTATTGATGAATTGTAATATATAAATAAGTTATAAAAAATTTTTATATATAATGAAACGTTTTATATTTTATTTAGAATAAGGCACAGAAAACTAAACGGTCGTGTTTCAATTATTCTTTGAAAACAAATTATAAATGCAATTTGTATATACATATATGTAATATATGTAATTTTAAATAGGGTGTAATATATATACCTTGTATTGAACATAGGCAAGAGAAGCATATTAATGGTTTCGGTTGTGTATCCAAAAATGAGAAGCCTAGGGTCTAACGCGTAGTTTTTCAGTGGGCTTATAGCCAGTTTGTCGTCAACTGATTCATTTTGTAATATGTTCGCATTGCGTATTTCATCAATAGTTATCTGAAAAATAATATATTATTTGGAATAAAAAATATATTAGTGAGTGTGGTGAGTAATAATGGTAATAAATAATGGCAATAAAATAATCGAAATTAATAATAATAAAATGCTTGGAAGAAATTTTAAATGCTATTTATAAGTACATATAATTTCTAATATTCTTATATATACTAGGTAACCAGGATCGTACTAACATCAAATCTTTATCAGTCAAAAAAAAGAAAACCAATCTACAAGACCGTCAAAAACTTCGTTTATTTTATTCAATGCAAAGTTAAAGTTACTTACAGTATTTGAAAGGAATTAAAAAAAAAGTGCAAGTTCAATGCAAAAACCAATAAAAACACCAATCTGAAGGGAGATTTTAAAACACCAAACGCCAAACCATGTAATTTATTTTACTTTTAGTTTATAATTTATTTTGCTTTTTAGGGATATCAGGTGTTCCTGCTGGTGTTAAAAGGCACATCTCCAACATTCTCTACCGTGTTGTTCAGACATAATAGTTTGCTGACGAGTGAGATTTCCTCGTAGGTCAGAAGTTGCCTAAATCTCAGTCAGGTGTTGCACCTAGAAATTTTGTATTTAAAAATGTGGAAGTGTGTACGATGATCGTACAGCTGAGAAACGATACATTCATAAATTTCACTGACCGCAAACATACAAAAAAAACTTATTGCTTTGATATTATTACTGCAGAACCCTTTTCTATTTAAATATAAATTAATATTATGAATACGTGTGCAGTCAATTTTCTAAAAAATCTGGAAAATATTTGAGGTAATTTAGCTTAAATAGTTTTTTTTTCTATTGGTATAATACATTCCCTGGTCTTATGAATGTGTCTTCCTGTGTCGAACGTGGAATTTTTATTTCTCTTCACTTCACCTTTACAAAAAGCTTCATCACAGCCCGCAAACTACTGCAAAGAGACAACTGACTCATGGGCAAGTTGAAGCTGTTGTCTACACATTTTTGGTATGAGTTGTGCCCAAAGAAGTTTAAAGCTGCCAGAACTCTTATGGTTAATTGCAGTGAAATTTTTTGGTCATCATGTGGGGCCAGTTTATCAATAAGGGGACGGCAGATTGCATGCCTCAAACAAAAATTTTTATAAACGTATTCTCACTCAATGAAAATGGATCACTAGCATCTCGTAAACTTCATATGTCATGCGTTTTCCTCATCGTTTAACAAAAACAATAAAACTGAAATATCTTCCAGTCTAACAAACTGATTTTCACAACTATACACAAAAAGTAAAAAAGGTGTTTGTAAAACGCGCTGTCAAGAGCATTTGACATCTTGACAATTTATTAAGAAAAAAGCTTTTTTTTGATGATAGAGAATAGGCAAATCTTGATGCATTGCTAATTTTGATAAATTAGCAAGATGTTGAATTTGTCAACTGCACAGAATAGATGTGAAAATTTTATTAAATGTTTATAATTATACCAAAAATACATATATGAGAAATGCTTTAATTTGCTTTATAAAAGAACTTTGTAACTAGTCTAATATGATAGCTAATATAATTGAAAAAACGTATTAATTAATGTCGTTAACTGAAAAAACTAAAAAGTTCTATAAAATTAAAATTCGTAAAATCGCATGATAACCACGCCCACCTCTCATACAAAAGTCATTTTGAAAACTACTAAAAATGCGGTAACTTGCTAAAGAAAAATATCGGAAGCATTAAATTTTACGGTAAAGATGGTACAAAAGAAGTGCTTGTGAATCGGTATAACAAATGCAAATTGGGCGTGGCACTGCCAACTTTTAGGTAAAATCTCATATCTCAGCAATTACTCAACTAATTTCTACCAAACCTGACGTATAACCTTACCTTGACATCTTTATGATACAGTTTGAAAATGGGCGAAATCACATTTCAAATTCCATCAGATTCATTTATTATACAACATATAAATCAAACCACAATTAAGATATCAGAATAAAACTTTCCGCTACTAGCACCTTCCTGATATGACACCACCCTGCTAAAAATAGTAATTGGTTCATAAGTCCCCAAACTCCAAATATGAGAATCTGACTGTCTATGACTTTTTACCGAAATATCGGTTAACTGTTATATCTTAATGAAATTCACAGTGCATCTTTTCCTATAAATGATATGATGATCCTATAATATTATTAAAATGTGACCCGGTGCCTAAAATTTGTAAATTGTGGTCAATACTATACTATATACTATATACCCTAAGCACCCATATACCTAATTTAAGGATTTTCAAACTTCCCTTTCGCTTTACACCGTATACATAAGTCAATATATAAAAAACTTGACAAAATTAAGTGAAGGTATAATATTGGGCATACTAAAGTTTAATGCCGAAAATGGGCGAAGTGGGTCCAGGAATTACCTCAAAATCATTAAAATACCTATAATAACGATTTCGATAATTCTAGTTGATTGTATACCGAATATATCGGTTAATATGAGAGTTATTTTAATAAAATTAGGTGCAAATATTTTCTCAAGTACAATTTAATTTAATGAAATAATTTTATGAGATCAGTCCAAACCTTTTCCTAGCACACCATACCCAATATAGTAATTTTAGGTTAATATGTGAAAATCGGGCTAGACCTTGCTCTAGTCCCACGTCCCTAATGTGATATAAAAATGACATATAAATGATTGCAGCCAGGTGCCCCTTCCGGCGAACTTTTCTTTCATATAGCCAAAATATTGAACTCGTGATACCCGCGGTAAGGCATGCCTGTCGTAAGAGGTGAAAAATAGGCTTAGCCATGTCAGAAATAGTGCTATATTACTTAGCTTGAACTGAGTTTATATCACTTTAAATGTATTATGCACACACTTAAAGCGGCATTTTAGTTCAAGCTACAAATGCCACCAGTCGAGATGAATGGGTAACTCAACTGGTAGTAGCCTTTAGGCTACAAGGTCTGACCGGAGACTATAATCTGGTGCCATGGGGAGCAGGAGCCCAGTGGAGTTGCTTGTCACTCCATCCTGCTCATTGCGGTAGGCCCTTCGGGGAGTATCGTGGTGGCTGTGGTTTAATACCTGAATGCGGGTAGAACTGTCTGGGGCGGTACAGTTCAGTGTGGAGTTGCATTGCAACCGGGTGCTGGACCCATAGTACGGCAGAGGTTTTAGGTAGGTCTCGAACCCCACCAAGGTGGTTATTGTGCCATTCCACAATGCCGAACGGTACCGTTGGTTTTAGCGAAAGCTGTTACTAACGGGGCGCTGATGGACGCATTGTATTGATCCGTTGTGTTTTTGAACACCGTGGAGTCGGGCTGTACAACGGCAGGTACCCACGTAAAGCACATCGTTCACTGTACCATTCTACAGCACTGACATGTTGAATATTGTATGGGTGCTAATTGGGTTGATTTTAAAATAAATGTTTAGATATAAAGCAAAACGTAGTAAGGAAGCAAACTGAGTCCATAATCTACATTAAAAGTTAATAAGATATTATTGTACTCCATTCATAATTTCGTCGAATAGCGACTGCCGAATTCTTACGCAACATTTTTATACTCTCGAAACATGTTGCACAGAGCATAATTGTTTAATAGAAAGTTTTACCAACACCTAAAAATATTTTCCCGTCTTTGGTCCTTGTGAATCGCGAGAGTATAAAATGCTCGGTTATAGCCGATGCACCCCTCCCTCTCTTGTTTTTTTATGTAATTTGTTTTGATTTTTAATAAGTGCACTAATGTAGGACTTGTAGTTAAATTTAGTATATATTTAATATATTTATGTGTTTAGCCCTATAGATATCGTATACGTAAAATATATTACACAACGGTAAGGAAACACAATAAAAATTAAACTAGTTCCGACTTCGATGCATAGAAAATTTATAAAAGGTTTGATTAATTTTTCATTACAATTATATTTTCACATGACATAATCTCTTTTTACAGCCTTTATATGGCTAAACACAAATATATAAAATAAATATATATGTTTTTTATAATATGTATTAGGTATTATGAAACATTATTCCAATCGTTTAAACGCCTGAATGATTCTCACGGAACTTCTACAACTGCCTGCCGCAAAATGTAAACATCCGTCCGTCAAAGGTCAACCAGTTCTTCTGTTCATAAAAGTATTTCTCCTCCGGATATTGGCCTTATAAATCTTTCTTCACCGTGCCCTTAAGGTGAGAAGCACGTTTAAAGAGCATACTTCCTCTAAAGTCCTACTTAACAGTTTAAAGAATCAAAACATCAAGTTCCTGCCCTTAAAAACTCAGTTGTTTCTTCTTTGATAAATAAAAGAAAAATCATCGCAACGGCGAAAACATTATAGCGAAGGGAAACATTTTGAAATGTGTCATCGGATTTGTGCGAAAATCTATAGATATATCGATAGAGCAATGACTCTGAAATTACTTAAAAACCACTCCATGTTAATATTATTCAAGTCTATGATTCAACTGCCCACATAAGTGATGATAAAATAGAAACTTTCTTTGATGAACTAGAAGAACTTATGCGACTAACGAAACCACAGGAAATACAATATATATATCTCAATTTGATTTTAATGCAAAAGTCGGAAGAAAAAAATCGAGGGAATCATTGGCCAACACGGCTTATACGGCAGTTTCTGTCAAGAGCATAAGCATGAAAATCTTCATGTGACGCTCCTGATAACACCAACAGAAATCGAATAGATTACATTCTGTTCAAAAATCGCACCTGTTCCTCAGTAAAAACTGTCGCCACATATCCAGGAGCGGATGTAACTTTGGATCACATATATTACTGGCAAAATTGTGCATCAGACCAGCTGTAATTAAAAAAAATAAGTGAAATCGAAAAATGTCTATTGGAAAGTAAAATTAATCACCGAATAAATGATATCCCATCAGAAAATGCGGAAAGAATATGAGCGAACTAAGAGATAATTTATACTACAGCAAAAAATTCTCGAGGAATATATAAGTGAAAACAAGTAAGAATGGGCCAAGTTCGGGTGTAACCAAACATGTTATACTCTCACAATGTGCAAGGATCAGAGGCGGGGATATGCTTTCAGGTCCTGCCACAACTTTATATTAAAAAATGTTGCGGAAGAATTCAACATTCATTATTCGACGAAATTGTCAATGGATTGCAACCATATTTGGTATCTTATTAACTTATATTACAGGCTATAGACTCAAGTACTTTCGCTGCTATATTTTGCTTCGTGTCAGATATTTATATTAAAATCTATCAAATTAACTCAAAAGTGATATATGCGATATAAACTAAACCTAAGTGGTTTAATGAATATATTAGATATATGAGGAAAATGTCAACCACAGAAAAGCAAATCATTACATTAGAAATAAAGGGCCTAGATCATGGTCTAGACCAATTTCTTTCATATTGAGCGCGAATTCACATTGTGTTTAAGAGAACATATCAACTTAATTTCCTTAAAATATCACTCATATTAACCAACATAAACGGTTAAAAGTCAGATGGAAAGTCGGGAATTCTTATATCAGGCATTTTTGGGGACAGGGGAAGATCTGCACTGATCACATTTACTCTTTTCATTATTCAAGTATATTAGGGATCATGTTTTCACCTATTTTGTGAATGTAACTCACACACTGTGTGACAGAGTGACTAACTCGGCATAAAGTCTGCTAGAACAACGAATGTCATAATACGTAGTATATGGGAGCTGGGATAATGCGTTCACCGATTTCACACATTTTCGGCAGTAAACTGTGGTATATCCGAGATTACACGTTCACTTAATTTTGCTAAGATATCTTACATATCGAATAGACATAAAGTCTACCCGGAAGTTAAAATCCATGTATTAGGTACATGGGGACTAGGGGAAGGGCTAACGCGATTTTATAAAATTTAAGCACGTGAACACACTGTTATCAGAAAGACACGCCCCTGAATTTCAAAGAGATAACTCATATAGTGACCATTATATACGGTATAGTCTACACGAAGGTTGAAAATACTTATACTAAGTACTTGGGGGCTATGTGCTTACCCGATTTTCCCCCCCACCCTACTAGGATCCTCTATACCAAATTACACTTTTATATCTTATATTGCTGCTAGGTTCTAGCAGTTTATCTGTTTTCGATTAATGGCATTTTTTGGGCGTGGTAGATGTCCAATTACGCCCATCTGCAATGCCAACCGTCTTACGGTGGCAAATAACACGTGTACCACGTTTCATCAAAATATCTGGCTGAGCGAACGTTCCAAAAGTGGTGTGCACGATTTAAAAGTGGTGGCTTTGGCTTGGCAGACGAAGAACGTCTTGGGCAACAAAAAAAAATTTTACGATGAGGAACTGGAAGCATTACTCGATTAAGATTGTTGCCACACACAAGAAAAGCTCACAGAATCTTTGATAATCACTCAAGCAAACATTTCGAAACGTTTAAAAGCAGCAGGATACATTCAAAAACAAGAAAATTGGGTGCAGACAAATCAACGGCAAAGTCGAATATCCATGACGCCAAGATAATGCTCTATATTTGGTGGGATCAAAAGGGGGTGCTATGTTATGAACTTCTAAAACCGGGTGAAACCATTAATGGGGAACCCTACCGACAAAAATTCATCAAATTGAAGTAAGCGATTGCCGAAAAATGCCAGGAAATTGCGACTAGATGCAAGGCAATAATTTTCCATCATGACAACAGTAGTCTTCATGTCGCAAGACTGGTTAAAAATTATTTGAAAAACAGCGCCTTGGAAATATTGATTCACCCGCCTTATAGCTCAGACCTTGCCCCTTCCGACTACCATTTGTTCCAGTCTATGCACAACGCCCTCATGGATTCATTCTTGGCTTCATATTTTAATTTTAATAACTTAATTTAAATGCATATAAATACATAAATAAAAAATAATAATTTATTTTTAATAATACTACGGTACATGTTTTTCTTAAATAAAAGTTAAAATTTTAGTTAGACCTAATAAATTTCAACATAACCGTTATATGATGGTTGGGTATGGTTTTTACCTGATTTCACACATATAGGTGTAAGGTGGGATTTATCCCTAGTTTGGTTAATATAGCTTTGTACAAAGTTTGTGAGCTAAGTACATTAAAACTACTAGGATGCAGGACCGCATACACTTTCATAACTTAAAAAAACCTCAGATGTCCTCCCTACTACGATACCTCCTACAAAATCACAAATTTGTCTCAATTTGTGCCTTAGTTGTGGTGGTTTCTGGTTTAGCAGTTAGCGACATTTTGTGGGCGCGGCAAATGCTCGATTTCGTCAATATTTAATACCACACCCACCTCGCATACAAAATGTTTAAAACTCCTCAAACTGCGATAATTGCCTAAAGGACAGCTCAGAAGAACCAAATTTTAAAAATGGTGCGGTAGAGCTGCATGGTAATCGGTGTAAAGCTTGACCAATAAGCGTAGCACCGCCCACACTTTATATTAGTGTGAAAATGAGCGCAATCAGACAACAACAATAACGCCTACTTCCCATACAACACAATTTAAATTCCATCTGATCACATTATATACTATATACATTACATTATATAATATAAATCAAATACCAATGAAGATATCGGAATAAAACGTTGCAAATGCCTTCAAAGCATGACATCTCTCATCTGAAAATGGTAAAAATCCGAACATAACATTTCAGGCTCCCAGATACCGAATATGTGGACCTCAGTACCTATGACTGACTTTTTCAGAAAATATCAGTCAACCAGTGAGATATCTTAACGAAATTCAGATGACTTCTTTTCATGATAATGTGTTCTGGTGCCAAAAATAGATAAAATCGAGATAGAGAGATAGCCCCCACATACTTAATAGAAAGATTTTCATATGTATCGTATGCATCAGTCAATATATAAGATGTCTTAAAAAAATTAAGTACATGTTTAATAATGGATATACTTTAGTTTGGTGCCAAAAATCGTTTGCCACGTTTGTTAATAGTGATTTTCGTTATTCTAGTGGACTTTGTAGTGTAAATATATATCATATATATATTGTCATTCGATTAATTATTAATAATTAATTAATAATAATTAAATTGCATTGCTTTTTTTCTATACATTTACTCCAAGTTAGCAGAATATTTAAGGTAGGTGTAATTATAACCAATTTCTCCTAAAAAATTATAATTTGTAATTTTTTATAATCGAAATTAAAGTAATATTAAAAGCATCTATTAATTTTTAATATTTTATATTTAACTAGGTTGCTCCGCCGTCTTGATTGTTTATTTCAGGCAATACATAAGTACAAAAGTAGTGCAGGAAATGAACAGCAGAATTAAAAAATTGACTTAGAAGTAGAGAAAAAAGTTTCCAACCAATATGCAGGAGCTTAGAATTAAGATTTATAATGTTCTGTACATTTTTGACAGAATTAAAAAATTTTTTCCAGGTCAAAAATTCAGAAGAATTAAAAATTTTGTAGATACATTTTCAAGTTGGTCTATTTAGTGGGTTTCCAGGTTTTAAACAACAACAAAAACTTAAATTGGGTACTATCAGGGTAAATAATTCGCTTTGTCATATGATTGACCGATTGAACATAAATAAAATCGAAACGCTAACATACGAAGTTTATAAAAATCAGATATATGTAGACCAACGTGAATGAGACGGACAACATCTTAGCTTAGTGCTAAAATAACGCAAACTAGTCTTCTGTCAATCCAATTAATTCTACAGCTACGGTTAATAATAAATTGATATCTTGGCCGATAAGAGAGATATCTTAGTAAGGCTTGGCAAGCAAGGTGTCTTTGTCATATATATTTAAATGATATTGCTCCACATCTTCCCGGTAAAACGAATTTATTAACTTGTATTTTGGGAATATGCCTTGACATATTTCAAATTTTTTATATTTTTGTAGGTTTTAAGTTTCTATAGTTCGGTGGCATCGTTCGGAAAAGCTTTACTCTTTCTATATTTTTAAGATTGTTAAAATTGTTCTTCCTTTCCGTTTTTGGCCTTAGAATACATATTTGAAGAAATATCAAACAAGGACAAGAGCATCTTCCCCAAAGATCGATACCAGTCTGTATAATTCTACAATTATCCTCTTCATGCCCAACCGACGCAAGGGCGAATGATGAGAGGAATTTGCTCATATAGTCTAAAGAATTTAGAGATTCGTATATTACTACAATTGATATACTAAACCAATTTCAACCAAAATTAAAATATCTACTGTCTCCTCTTAATATGGAATATTCTAAAATAAAAGAAGTTTTTTAACTTTCGAGAAATAAAACTCCTCAGCTAAAAACAAATCAACAGCTCCGATTTATAATTACTTTATACGACAGGTATGTTGTGTTCAAAAAAATTAAATACTTGCTCTAGATTGGAGTTCCTATGACATAGGAAGAAAGTTGCACAGATGTACGAGAAAAGCACATAATTTTATAATTTTTATTATTAAATGGCATATTATTTCTATCACACCAAGTAACTAAATTGTTTATTTATCTGTTTGCAACGGGCACCTTCTCGAAGTATGTAATTTAAAAAGTTTTACTTCGTCGGCGTATAATTAAAATTTTAAGTACTTTATTACAGATGATATATCATTGATAAACAAGAACAGAATCGGTCCACGTAGTCATTTTGGTGGAGCAACTCAAGAGGTATCACTCGAATCCGCTAAAATATCTCTAAATATCAATCGTTGTGCTCTATTACTGTGATCGGGAATAAAATCTGAATTTTTTTTAAACTTAAATTTTTTTTTTATTTTAATTTTATTTATGATCACACTATTAATAAAAACAAGGAATTAATATTTTATAATTTTGTAAAATCTGAATTATTTCTTATATCTTATATTTACAAATAATTTAACGAGTCAATTGGTGCTTTTATGAAAACTAGTCTCTGCATAACTAAAACATAACATCTAATAATGTTTGGAATGTTGTGAAGAAAATGTAAATTATTATTATTGTTATCATTTATAGAATACTCATTTTACTGTTTACTTATTTCCGAATTAAACTTACCAACTTTAGTTCCATTACATACAGATTGCAGTAAAGAAAATATATAATTATACCGTTATTTAGTATTAAACAGATTCAATAAAATTATAGCAGCATTGAAAAAAGTAACAAGCCAGAAATAAGACTAAATATCAATAATTAATATATCACACATATTAACCAGCGTATTCGGTATAAAAACAACCGGAAGGTCAAATCGCAATATTGAGGGTGGTTGCCTGTATACTTGCGTTGGATACTACATCAGGATCTTCCATTGAGGAAGGCTACCGAAAGCCAGTATACTTGAAAACGCAGATAACAGACTTGAGTGTACATTTTTGAGGAGCACTGTTTAACATATTTGCTCAAAATTTTAAATGAAACATAAAGAAAAATTTCATTGAAATTTAAAATCGTTATGTTTAGTTGCTTTAAAATAATTTGTACGTTCCTTGTGAAATTACAAACTCCTCTTTCTTAAGTTGATTAATATTGACAATTTTAAATAATTTGAAAAAATATTTATTATCTATTAACTTATAAGAAAGCAGCCATTAGGTACAATTATAAATATATTGCGCTTATTTTGTTATGTTATATTATGTTTATTTTGTTATATTAATATATTATGTTATATTAATATGATTAATATTAGTTATATTAGTTTATTTAATATTGTTTAATCATATTAATATAACACATTAATTCTTAATTCTTAATCTAGGCCTGGAATGAGACTAATCTAAGATATTAGCCAAAAGAATAGCAGCCGACAGACGAAACGAAAATGTATGCTTGCTTCGAATTATTATTATTTTCCGGCGTGTTTTACTGTAACAACATGCAAGTAAAGGATCTATGACATTCTCGGAATTTTGATATTTAAAATACAACAATGTCATTCAATCGATTCAATTTTGCCCTGGTTTGCTTGTTTTGATAAATCAGAACGAATTGACGATATATGGATTATGATAAATCACAATCATCAAAAAGCATATACTCCAAACGCCTCAATAACAGTAGAAGAGTAGCTATTTCCTTGCCGTGGATGAACTAGGCTTTCGCAGCATATCCCGTCTAAGCCGGCAAAGTAAGGAATAAAGATTTTGTGGGTCTGCGGCTAATACGAACAGGTGGACAGTCTGTTCCGAACACAAACTGCCCTCTCAAAGGACAGGTTTACACAGGAAATGACGAACAAGAAATTAACCAAGGTGGAAAAATGGTACTGAATTTGGTGAAGAACTATCGCAATTCCGGTCAAACAGTGTATTGTGATAACTTTTTCACATTACTTGATGTGACAAAATATCCGATGCAAAGAGGATTAGCTATCGTAGCATCAGTGCGCACAAATAGAAACTTTGTTCCGCTATGCTCTCTGCCGGACAGAAAGAGAAGGATGTATAAAAAAAAATGTCGACGTCTACATCACAGTTTGTTCACTTTCCTGGACGAAAATGTGGTTATGGTATCCTACGTTGCCAAAGTAGACAAATATGTGTTAGTATTGCCAACATTACAGGCAAGCCACAGAAGCTTTAAAGAAATATAAACGGCAGTTATCTTATACCAGTGTTGGCTTTTCATAGCACAATTGTACTAGCTTTAGCTTACATCACACGTACACTTTCGCTCTATCGTTTATTCGTTGTCGAGACAGCAACGAAACAAGATCGCACATGGCCGTGGCACCGAGGTAAATGTACTCTTAGTGAAATAATTTATGATTATGAATGCTCTTTGGTGTCAAGATTTACATTTTGTGCTTTAGGCTTTTATGGTCCAAAATACTTATTTTTGTGGTAAAATAGAGATTCAAAAGCGGGGAAGGGTGTAACCGAAAATTTTAACTTTCATAATTTTTAAAGATTAAAGCAGGGGGTATACGAGGCGTGTTCAAAATATAACGGGAATGTTCTTCGACCTAAAAAACATAGTGCATCATAAATTCCTGCCTCAATGTCAAACTACCAACTTTTGCTCACATTTCGTTACTTATTCATGAATTCTTGGCGAAAAACAATACTGTAGCGATGCCCCAGCGTCCATAATCGTCAGATATGACTCCGTGTGAGTTTCTCCTATTTCCAATAAATAAATAAAAATAAATAAAATAAAGAGAACGCTAAAGGGCCGGCGTTTTACAAGTTTAGATGACATTAAAAGCGCATCGCTGAAAGACTCGCTGAAAGACGGAAAGACTATCGAGCAAAAATCGAGTTTGGGAAGTATTTCGACGATTGGAAGGGGCGCTGGCATAAGTGCATAATATCGAATGGAGAATATTTTAAAGGCGATAACAACAATGTAGACGAATGAATAAATATATTTTTCATAAAACGAAAATTCCGGTTATTTTTTGATCACACCTCGTATTTGTAGGTCTGGACAAAACCTAATTTTAAAAAATGTTGCATAAGAATTCAAAATTCATTATTCGATGAAATTTTGATTGGAATAAAATCATACTTTGTATCTTACTCATTTATTGTAACATAAGTCATAGACTTATTTAGTTTCATTACTACATTTTGCTTCGTGTTCGAAATATTTATATTGAAATTAACGGAATTAACTCGAATGAAATATGTACGTCTAACATATACAGAAATATGACTAACAAAAGCGCTAATCTTAATGTGTTGGGTATATTAGGAAAAGATCAAAACGTTATTTTAAGCACACGGACAGAGACACTCTGAATTTCATTGAGATAACTCACATGTTGACCGGTATGTACGATGTAAAGTTCAACAATCTTCATATAATATTAGGTATATGGAAGGTACCTAAGAGAATTATTTACCCGATTTACTCATTTTTTACACAAAGCACAACATTTTCAGGCCAAGATGTGTTCTTAGTTTAAATAACACATCTCATAGATTGATCGATATTTTCGGCAGAAAGTCAGCCATAGGCACTGGGCGCACATATTGGGTACCTGGAGACTTGAAAAGTTATATTCCTATTTCGACATTTTTTAGACGTGAGATGACATACCTTAAAGGCACTATTTGTGCAAAGTTTTGCCCCGATATCTTCATTGGTAATTTATCTATATATTCTAAAGTGAAAGTTTCAAATGGAATTTTAAGTTGATATATGGAAAGTAGGCATTATTCATTAGTTATCATTTATTATTATTAACAAATCATTAGTTCTCAGAAAGAGACGCTCTCTAAATATTAAATAGATAACTCTTATATTGACCGTTATATATGGAATAAAGTCTACACGAAGGTTGAAAATCCCTATATGAGGTATATGGGAGCTATGGGAAGTATTTACCTGATTTTCCCCATTTCTGACACAAGGGCACATTATTATCATGGAAAGATGATCCTACAATTTCATTACGATATTTTACAGATTTACCGAAATATATGGTACAAAGTCTACCGGAAGGTTGAAAATCCCTATATTAGGTATATGGGGGTTAGGGGAAGTATTTAACCGATTTTTGCCATTTTTGACACCAGATCACATTTTTATCACGGAAAGATAGGCCCCCAATTTCTTTGCGATATTTTACAGATTTACCGTTATATATGATAAAAAGTCTACCGGAAGGTTCAAAATCCGTATATTAGGTATATGGGGGCTAGGGGTAGTATTTACTCGATTTTCACTATTTTTGACACAAGAGCTATTACCATGGAAATATAATCCTCCAATTTCATTACGGTATTTTACAGATTTACCGATATTTTCGATAAAAAGTCATATGGAGGTACTGAGGTCCCAATATTGATCTGGTGGCTTGAAAAGTTATAATCCGATTTCAACTATTTTTACGCATGAGATGGCATACCTTGAAAGTACTATTCGGGGAAAGCTTTGTTCCAATATCTTAATAGATGTTCGATCTATCTACTTTAAAGTGAAAGGATCAGGTGAAACTTAAAATTGTGTTATATCAGAAGTGAGTCATAAGAAGGCAAATATTACGTCACACTCCAAAGTTTGTTGAAATCGGTTAGGGCGTTCTTGCGATATGGAATATCTCTTAAAAGTGGGCGCTACCACGCCAATCATCAGAAGTTTACACGGATTCCTATGCAACCCTTCCTTATCATGCTTTCTGCAAGATTTAATATTTCTAACGTAGTCCTTCAGCGCGTTATCGCACTTTTAGTAGTTTTTAACATAACTTTTGTATAGAAGCCAGGCGTGGTTATTATCCGATTTCACTAATTTTCTCAGTATATGAAGAGCTGCTAGAAAAACTTAGTCGAAGCAAGTTTAATTAATATAGCTTTAACTGTTTCTGCGATATATATATTAAATATATTGGGGGCGGGGCCATGCACACTTTTACAAAAGTTTTTGGCCACAGACGCCCCGCCCAACTAGGATCCTCTATACCAAATAACACGTTTATGTCTTAATTTTCTGCTTAGTTATAGCAAATTACCTGTTTTCGATAAATGACATTTTGTGGGCGTGGCAAATGCCCAATTACGCCCATATGCAATATCAACCAAAATTTCTTAATTTTAACTCAAGTTATCGCTTTCACGGATGGACGGACGGACGGACAGACAGTCATAGTTGGAGATTGCCACAAAATACCAACATGAGAACCTGGATTTTTGGTCTAAGGTTTGATTGAAAAAAAGAAGATATTGAACTAAAAATAATTAGAATTTATCTGAATTCTAGGCTTTATTTACTGATGAAACCAAAATAAATTCTTTTGGATCAGACGGCAAGCGTTTTGTGTGGAGAATGCCTGGAAAAGAACTGGAGGACAAGAATATTAAAAAGACGGTGAAGTGCGGTGGCGGATCAATAATGATATGGGGTTGCATGTCGTGATCTGGCATCGGGAAAGTACACGTAATTGAGGGGATTTTGGATGGCAAGGGGTACATTGATATTTAAAATAAAATGTTCACAACAGTGCAGAAAAACTTGGTATTCGTAATAATTTTGTGTTCTGCCAAGACAATGACCCAAAGCACACGTCATGGAATGGTCAAAATTGGTTGCTATACAAGTGCCCAAAGGTTCTGGCTACGCCCGCTCAGTCTCCCGACATGACCTCATTGAGCATTTATGGGGAGAACAAAAGACGACTTGCTTCAAGATACGTAAGGAGGAAGTCAGAGTTAAAACAAGCAGTTTTAGAGGAATGTGAGAAAATGGAGACTAGTTATTGTAAAAAAGTATAGAAAGCATGCCACCGCGCTTACAGGAGGTAATAAAATACAAAGAAAGGTGACAAGATATTAGCTTTAATGTATTTAGTGCTTTTATGAAGTATTTAGTTAGTGTCCCATTTTGAATGTGAGCAGCTCATATCGACTTAATTCATACAAATTTGAATTTCTTTTATTGCTTTTGTTTTCAATGTCTATAATTTTTATCACTGTGCTTCTTACATTTCAATATGCAAAAATAAATAAAAATTGATTAAATTACATTTGGAATAAAAAAAGATTTACTTTCTTATTTAAGTTAAAAGTTAAAAGTGAAGTGTCGGAGTAAAGAAGAGGAAGAAGGAGTAAGTGTAAAAAATTTTTTTAATTATTTAGAAAGTGTGTTTTTTAAAAAAACAAGTGTTATTATAATTAAAAAGTAGAGAATTTATGGCAATAAGTATTAGTCAGTGTTTCGAAAGTTATTTAAATTGTTTTTTAGCGAATTATATATCAAGTGTAACAAATTGTCCTGATAATGTAATAGCCAATCACGCACAATTTTGGTTTCATCGATTTCGTTCCGGCAATTAGGTGTCAAAGACGCATTATGCTCTGGAAGGCAAATTTTCGAAAATTTCAATAAAATGATATGAATCGTTGAGTCCGACCGTCATGTAAACTGTTTCGAATGCCCAGGAGCTAAAGATTGCACAAAAAGTCGATTGGATCCAACTAAATAAGGCTGGATACAAAAAAAAACAGCTCAATGTATGGATGCTGCAAGAGTTAACGCAAAAAAAACTCATGCACCGACTTTCCATGTGCGAATCTCTGCTGAATCGTAATAATATCCAGCGAATGATTACTGGTAATGAAAATTGGTCACTTACAACAACGTTAAGCGAAAACGATCGTGGTCGAAAAGCGCTGAGTCGGCGTAAACGATGGTCAAGCCAGAATTGACGATCAGGAAAGTTTTACTATGTGTTTGGAGAGATTGGCAGAGAATAATCTACTATTAGCTGCTCCCATACAGCCAAACTCTTAATTCGGACCTATACAGTGAATAATTGGACCATCTGAAGGAAGCTATCGCTCAGAAACGGCCAGCTTTCGTCAATAGGAGAAATTGTGTTTCATCAGCAATACGCCAGGTCGCACAAATCGATAGTGATCGCCATAAGTTCCGAGAGCTTCTTTGGAAGGTTTTTATGCATCCACCTTATAGTTCGGACCTGGCAGCATGTGACTGCTACCAGTTTCTGTATATCACGAATAAGTTTGCTGATGAATTTTTCGCCTCAAGAGAAGCTACTGAAAATCAACAGTCCCAGTTTTTTGTCAATAGGGACGTGGGTTTCCTTGAGAGTTGCTTTATGAAATTACCTTCAAAATGGCGACAAGTTATAAAACAAGACGGTGCATATTTCACCTAAATCGGACCGATCTAACTATACTAAACCAAAATTTTCAGTTTAATGCAAAGTAATTTTTAAATAGATCTTAAACTTGGAATATATCTTATGGTGAGAACTCTGGTGAGAAATCTGACGGTGAAAGTGATGAAATATATCAGGAAAATGTTTGTGAAAAAACCTTTCCAAACGTCGGTGAAAATGCTAATCGCCGTGATATTTTGGAAAAAACGGCCACTTGATATGTTGTTGATAGAGAGGGCTGATACTGTGGAAACAAATATCTCTGCAGAATCCCCTAAATATTACTTTTCTGCGTATTTCAATAATAAATTTTTTTAAGATGTTGCGGAATACACGAACATATACCATATGACTTCAACAGGTAAACCGCTGGATGCCACAATTGGGTATATTAAAATTTTTTTAGCATAGTTATTGCGAAGGGGTGCATACGTTACCCAAAGTTGCGCATGAGAATAATAAGATTTCCTTTAATTTCATTCATCACGGACGGGAATCATGTGCCAGTCGTAAAAATGCAGTCCAACATTTTTGGAAAATATAACCGCTAAACTGAACGCTGAAACCATTAGATCACCTTGTCGAAGCATTTCGAGAAAGCCAAATGATAATTATTCTATAGACGAAGAAATGATACCGTTCAATGGTCGTTGTCCTGTTGTCCTGGACATTAGGGAGGTGTAAAAGGTGGAGGAGGAGGGAGTAAATATAGTAGTGGGATTAAAAATCGAAGTTTTAACGACATCTTCAGAGTCTGTACTGGATTTGAGATCTTATAGGGTAGGAGTACACCCCTTGCAATCATCCATTAAGGCTAAGGACCAGCTTTTGTTTTGCGTTTAATTGAAAAACTACAAGAGGGTTCAGAAAAAGTTTTTTCCCCTATTTTACCCCAATACCACTCTTTAAGGAACTCTTAAAAACGAAGCATTTATGCTACAGAAAGAATAATGAGAAACATAATTAAAAAGATCCATCTTACTAATGAAAAACAAATGAAAAACAAATGAAAAATGGCGATATGGAGGTGCTCCAGTTGTAGTGCAATGGGAGGACACAAAAGGCGCAATTCCGGCAACATCAGCTTATGAATATTGTCCTATTTCAAATTTCAAACGTTGGATAGAAAAGTAAAGAGGTGTGCTGAAGTTCCAGCTCCTGAGATCATGAGCGAATACAACAAGTCGATGGAAGCGTGTTCGTGACCAGTTAATGGAGGCATATAGGTAATTTTTCAAAACGCGAAAATTAATATCAAAATATTTATATATTTTATTGATCTGGTATGCTGCAATGCCTGGCTTCAATATAAAGAAAATTGCAAAATAAATTTCAAACTTCGGGCAGATAATCACGACGTACCAAGTTTTAGACTGTCCTTAGTAGAAAAATTAGTCGCTGAAGAGAAAAGGGCAAAGGCTGAATATGAATTCGGTACAGAAGAACAAGAAATCCACATCCGTCTGCCCAACCATGTACTGAAATGGCCTGAAAAGGCTTGATGGCTATAATCACTGGCCGCTTGAACATAGTTTATCATGAGCAAGATCGTGCAGGTTTATTGGTTGCAAGTCTCGGGCCCGTACTTTTTGTTCGCAGTGTAAGCGAAAGAACTAACTGTCCAAAAAGTTCAACATTCATTTAAAAAATTGCATTCAATAGGAAGTTGAATAATAATATCTGTATTTAATATCTTACAAAATCTTATTTTGTCTATTTTTGTTAATTGCTTTAGCAATAAGCAAAAAATGGTACAAGTCAGAAATCGAGTATCAGAAGGCAGAAGTTGGTTCTGTGTATGTCAGCTTTTCATAGCACAATCATGCTGATGCTGCAATCAAATAGCATGCGCATATGAATATATAAAAAATTATAGCATAAAAACATATATTTACCTTTTGCTGAAGCCAGTCTGAATGCGGTCGAGATCTAGCAATATGTGTTTTTATTTCAACATCTTGTATAAGTTTTTTTTCTTTGGTGTCAACTAAGAGCATTCGACCAGGTTTCAAACGACTTTTCAAAACTATCTTTGATGCATCAATATCATAAACGCCCACTTCAGATGCCATTACAAGTACGTTTTCACTAGTCACATAAAAACGTGATGGACGCAACCCATTTCGATCAAGTACAGCTCCAATATACCGACCATCTGTAAATGAAATTAAAGCAGGACCATCCCACGGCTCCATTACACAAGATGACCACTGGTAAAAGTCGCGTTTTTCCTGTGACATAGTTTTATCATTTTGCCAGGCTTCAGGGACCATTGTCATTATAGCCTCTGGTAATGAACGTAAGCTGGCCATCGTTAGAAATTCAAGAACGCAATCAAATGAGCCTGAATCCGATAAATTTGGTTCAACCACCGGATACAGTTTTTTGAGAAGCTCCCCAAAAAGCTCACTGTGCATAACGCCCTCACGTGCTTTCATTAAATTTACATTTCCTCGCAAAGTATTTATTTCTCCATTGTGCGCAATAACACGTAATGGATGGGCGCGTTCCCAGGACGGAAATGTATTGGTGGAAAAGCGAGTATGTACCAAAGCCAAATAAGTTTCGAAATTCGGATCTTTGAGATCGGCATAATATTCCCACAACTGATCAGAAGTGAACAGTCCTTTATAAACCACAGTTTTGGAGCACAATGAGCAAATATAAAAACGACGCCCTTCTTTAATTAATTCATGACTAGAACGTTTACGAAGCATATAAATTTGACGATTAAAAGCCTCTTGGCTCAAGTCTGAAGAACATCCGACAAACACCTGTCGCGAAAGTGGTTCAGATTTCCTTGCGACGGCTCCAATAGCATCTTTGTATGTAGGAACAGTGCGCCACGCCAAAACTTTCAGGTTCAATTCTTCTGCTAACTTACCAAAATCATCTTCTGCCTCAGAGTTGGTTTTTTCGTCACAATAAATAATTCCTGTTGCATAATTTCCAAACGCAGGTAAAGTTACACCGACGGAAGACCTTAAATAAGTTAAATAATTGATTTAATAGCATATATTTGTGTATGACATATTCAATAATTAAATAAAAATTTACATAATTTTATAAAAATATTTATAAAAAAAAATTGTTTTTTTTAACTTTTGTATCCGTAAGAATTATGTAATTTTTTGCTTTTGTTTCGTTATTTTGTTTATATTATTTTGTAAAAAATATCTAAAATAAATCTTGTTTTTCTAACTTTGATATCCGTAAGAAGTACGTAATTTTATGCTATTGTTTTCTTACTTTGTTTTCATAAGCATTTAGCAAAATAGTTTAAGCTTTCGGACGCTGAAATTACTTTTATAAGTATACATATCACTTATCATAAATAACCCGAGCTTGGTATTGGTTTATTAAAGCAATGGTTTTCTGATTTAGTCGGTTTGGTTCAGATTTTCGAACTGTATTTACTGATTTCTTCGTCAAAGAAATCAATGTTTCGGCGCGTTTAATTAGTTGGGAAATAAAAAACTAAAAAAAAAAAGGCAATACACTTAACGGCTTCGAAAATTGTTTGAAGTTCCCAAACAGAAACATTTAAAATGTCACTAATCTATTTAAACCAAACATATAATTCAGTCAAATATGCTAAATAATATTTTACTTATTTAACATTTTACGAGAATATCTCAGGAAAATGTATGCATATTTAATAACAGCTTAGTTCTCAGGGAAACATATCAAATCATTCAAGCCAAAGTTCCCTCAAACAAATGGATAATATAAATTTTTTTCTACAGAAAAAGAAATGACGTTCAATACGCAGTTGATATGGTTTGGTAAGAGAAAACACAAGGTGCGCAACAGCGCCATGACAAAGAAAAGTACATAATTCATGATTTTAAATAGAAGTTGTTAGTATATATTATAATATATTACTAATAGTAAGTGCTAATGCTATATCTATAATATATAATATGCTATATTTTCACTAAAACTTCGTAAAGATGCATTTTCTATGTTATAAAAGTTCTATGTTGACAAAAGTATCTTGGCCGTTGACTTTAGCTAGCGTTCTCTCCCACATAAATGCTTTGCTTGGCTTCGCGCAATACATTTTTACCGAATTGAACGTTTTATTAACATAAACATTATTTTATTATTAACATAAAAAGAAGGCAATAAGGCAATGTAAATTGTTTCAAGGAAGATGTGTTCCGTCCTTTGTATAAATGGCGAAAATTTTTGTGGTCAGACTAATCTAAAATCGAATTATTTTGTAGTAGAATCCCACGTAACACGAAACACATAGAGGTCAAACATGGAGGTACCGAAATCATAAGTGGTAACTTTTCATTTGGCGAAATTCAATTAATGTGATACATCATGGCCAAAGGCCATATATAAAAATGTTAATTTAATTACTATCACTATCTTGTCATATAACGTTACTACCTGAACCGTTTAATATTCCGCTGAAATCTTAATATATCAAAGAGAGTGACGTAGTTACTACGCGTATAACTCAAAATATATCCTGGGCCGATTTCGATGAATCAATTCAATTTGGACTAAACAAGAAGCTAAACAAGAAGAATATCATCGAAAATTATATATATCACCGAAATTTATTTTCCCATACATTTTCATGAAGCGATTTTATGTCACACATATATGTTTACGTTACGTTGTGACAATTTTTATCTTGATAATTTTTGCCCTGCACTTGTTTTTGTACCAGATTGTTTTTGTAGTATTTTTTTCACATATTGAAAACTAACATGGTTGCCAGGTATTGTCAGTAGATGGCGTTGCGCGCATCACCTTTTGACAGCTGATTTCTTTGTACATCGAATAAAACTAACGTCACTCTCCTTTATATATTTAGATACATCTAATAAGACATCTATAACACATATACATCTACAATATATATGTAATAATACATCTAGAACGTTGTGAATATTTTCATTTAACACATAATACATAGCATAGCAACACCCTCGTCTTTCATGTTTCATCAAATTTTGATCAGCTTTCGGCAGTTATTTAAATTCAATTTGATCTAATAAATTGATTTAGAACGATTTTTTGTGAGAATTACCAGCGAAACGTGATTTCAAAGAGGTGAGTTCAGTTTGATGAAGTGCACATTGTGAATGGTTGTGTTCTTTGTGATTCGTACGCATCGGCAATTAATCCAAACGGTTATTTTGGATTGTGCAATTGATTTTTAGGTAGATTACTTAGAAAGTCAACTCGAATTCGCTGTTCATTACATTCTGATTGATTACTTTGGTGTAGAATTCAATATTCAAACGGTAAGATGCCAGCAATAACGCTGCGATTTTACCGAAAAGTGGACGGTGTCATGCCCATTGTCCAATCTTTACACGGATTCCTTTGCATCCCTTCTGTACCATATTTATTGTAAGATTTAATGTTTTTAATGTTTCTACAGCATATTAACGAACTTTTACCAGTTTTCAATGCAACCGTTGCATTGGAGGTGGGTGTCGTTATCATTCGATTTGACCTATTTTCTCGGTGCCTGAGGAGGTACTAAAAAGACTTCTTCCGTGCAATTTTGATTGATATCTTTACTGGTTTGTGAGATATGTACATTAAATAATTAAGGGATGGGGCTATGCCCATTTGTAAACATTTTCAAACCACAGATGCCCCTCTAAGCGGGTTTGTATATTAATTTGTTGCTTAGTTAAAACACTTTATAGGTTTTCACTTAAAGACACTGCCAAGAAATACGAGGTGTGTTCAAAAAAATAACGGGAATTTTCGTTTTTAGAAAAAAATATTTATTCATTCGTCTATATTAATGTTGTCGCCTTCAAAATAGTCTCCATTCGATATTATACACTTATGCCAGCGCTTCTTCCAATCTTCGAAACATTTCCCAAACTCGATTTTTGGGATAGTATTTAGATTTTTCAGCGATGTGCTTTTAATGTCATCTATACTTGCAAAACGACGACCTTTTCAGATTCTCTTTATTTTTGGAAATAGGAAAAAAGGTACACGGAGCCGTATCTGACGAATATGGAGACTGGAGCTTCGTTATAGAATTGTTTTTGGCCAAAAATTCACGAAAAAGCAACGAAATGTGAGCATGTGGCAGGTAGGTCCTTATTGACCTTATTGACCGTTTGACTTGAGCCAAGCATTCATCATGCACTATGCCATTAACGTCGGAAAACATAGTAGAACACAGTTCCCGTTATTTTCTGAACGCAACTCGTACGTGCACCAAATTTCACCAAGATATCTTTATTTTTATTCAAGCTATCGCCTATACGGACAGACGGACAAAAGTCACTCGGAATTAAACTCGTCTTGTCATCCTGATTATTTATAAATCTATATATATAACTCTATATCTATCTCGATTAGTTTTAGGTATTACAAATAAGCGTTAGGTCTTTGGTTCACCTATCTGTCGCAACATGTTGAGGGAGTATAAAGATGAATTCGAACTCCATTATTCGACGAAAACGGGAACGTATTTAAATAATATTTTTATTAAAATTAGCATTCAAAATTTTTATTAAAATCATTAATCGTATTAACTGATATTATAGTTCATAGAGTTACTTAGCTTCATTACTACTTTTTACTGAATATTTTTATATGTTTTTATATTAATATACTCCAGAATATTTATATCAAATTAAATTAATTAAATGAAATGAAATGTATGCGGCATAAACTCAACCAATGGGGCTAAATTTTATATATTGGGTAAATGAGGAAAGTCAACCAGAGAATCGGAAATCATTATAAAATATTAGGAAAATAGGATTTCGACCAACATCTAGACTAGAGATCTTGATTACGTTTAAGAAAACATGTAGACTTAATTTCATTAAAATATGAAATATATTGAACAACATAAACAGCTTAAAGCAGGAAGGTCAGAACTTTTGTCATCACTCAGGTAAACTTCAGTTTTCAGTTTTCCACTAGGAAACCGTACCATCTTGGCTGTTAAATTTAATGCTTCTTACATATTTTTTTAGTGAGTTATCGCACTTTTAGTAGTTTTCAACATAACCGTTACATAGAAGTGAGCGTGGTTACCATACGATTTAATGTATTTTTACACTGTATGAGAAAGTGCTCCAAAGACTTGTTCTCAGCAATGATTCAGGTTGATTCAGCTTTAGTGGTTTGCATATGCACATTAAACCTATTAGCGGGCGAGGTAACACCCACTTCTTTAAAACTCTTCAATCACACATCCCCCTCTCTACTTCGATCTGTATCTGTTTTGTATCTTTATTGTGGCTTAGCTATATCAATTTATACTTTTTCAAATAACGGCATTTTTTGGGCGTGGTAATTGTCCAATTCCGCCCATCTGCAATACCGAATTTCAAGTGTTACAAACAACCGTTAGGTGAACAAAATGATTATAGTCTGTTGTAAAATGTTGTGAGGGTATGCAAATTATCATACAACTAAATATCAAATTTAAAAAAACCATAAGACGCTATTACTTATATATATGAATACATGCACTTCAATATGTATAGATTAAATTATAATTGCAAATGTATCTATCTATTATAAATATAGTTTGAGAATACTTACAGTTCTTTAGCATACAAATTATGCGGTATTGACGTCTTCACTCCTGCTCCATCGCCAGTATCATTATCACATGCGCAAGCGCCACGATGATTCATTCGTTCAGACAAAGTCTGTGCGTCTCGTAAAATCTATGGGAATAAATTTTTTTTAAAACTGTCTTGAAAAAATGACTATAAATAAAATGAGTATAAAGAATTATTCAAAATTTTTTTAGTAATGAAAGCTCTCTTCCTCTCAGCAGTCATGAAATTTTAGTTTTCATTCATAGTAAGTAACTTAAACAATACTGACTCTACCATGTACTCTTTGCGTTACCTTTTTGTATTTCCTACAGCATCTACTATTTCAATTGACTTTAGTACGTTGATATAGTGTGGATTTTATAACGTTTAATAGTCATACATAAGTTTTTACCTTTGCGGTTTGCTAACGAGAGATATATTTCAGGTAAAATAATTTAATCAGATTAACAAATTCATGTTTATGCAAAAAATTATAAACAAATGGATTTTATTTGAGAAAATATTGAGCTACTGTAAACAACGCCGTGATTCTATAAGGAATTTTTGACTACCAAGTTTGAAATATTCAGGATGTTGTGGAATCTGATAGTTGTCGGAATCAGGGAGTTATGGATTCCAATAGTATTGGTTTAAAATTCGAATCAAAATTTCGATCGACTTATCGACTTTTGGCATCGTTACCAATTTCATGGGATTTACTGTCAGAAAAACGTAAAAAAAAAACTCACCGATGACCAATTTTGATTATGAGTATTATGAGTATGTATTGGGTTGTTCGGAAAGTCATTTCGTTTTTTTCCCGCCAGAGGACTTAATTACGTTTTTTCGAAACTAACTTCACACTTAAGCCCCATAACCATTATATGTCATGAGAGCTGATATTGCAAGGCTTGTGTGTGAAAAAGTTCTATTAATTCTACCCAGTAGTTTTTGGTTGGTGCCTTTTTAAATATGGAGAGCAATAAGCAGCATTTTCGTCATATTTTACTTTTTAACTTCAGAAAAGGTAAAAATGCTGTCCAAGCGAGAAAAAAATTGACGGATGTGTATGGAGAAGGCGTGTTAACAGTACGCCAGTGCCAGAACTGGTTTGCAAAATTTCGATCCGGCAATTTTGATGTCGAAGATGCACCACGGTCTGGAAGGCCGGTCGAAGCTGACAAAGATGCGATAAAGGCATTAGTTGATGCAAATCGGCGAATCACCACACGAGAGATCGGTGAGAGGTTAAATTTGTCGAATTCAACTGTTTATGGCCATTTGAAAGGCATGGACTTAACCTCGAAGCTCGATGTGTGGGTGCCCCATGTCCTTACCGAGCGAAATTTGTGTCGTCGTGTTGACGCGTGTGATTCGCTCCTCAAACGTCTAGAAAATGATCCATTTTTGAAGCGGATTATTACTGGGGACGAAAAATGGGTTGTATACAACAATGTTAAACGCAAGAGGTCATGGAGCAGAAAAGATGAACCGGCTCAAAGCGTGTCAAAAGCCAACATTCACCAAAAAAAGGTGATGCTCTCCGTTTGGTGGGATGTCAAAGGAATCGTTTTTTTTGAGCTTTTGCCGGACAATACAACGATTAATTCAGAAGTCTATTGTCATCAGCTGGACAAATTGAATGATTCACTTAAAGAGAAGAGGCCCGAATTAATCAACAGGAAGGGTGTAGTGTTCCACCAGGATAATGCGAGACCTCACACAAGTTTGGTCACTCGCCAAAAACTTTTACAGCTTGAATGGGACGTACTGCAACATCCACCATATTCTCCAGATCTGGCGCCTTCCGACTACTATTTGTTCCGGTCCCTGCAAAATTTTTTGGATGGCAAAACCTTTACCTCAAATGAAGATGTCAAAAACCACCTGGACGAGTTTTTTGCCAGCAAGGACCAAAACTTTTATGAGAGGGGAATTATGTTACTGCCAGAAAGATGGCAAAAGGTGTTGGACCAGAATGGCCAATATATAATTTAATAAAATATTTATTCATTATACGAAAACTGTCTTTCATGTTCCCCAAAAAAAACGAAATGACTTTCCGAACAACCCAATAGTTAGATGTGTTAGAAAATATATAGCAATTGAGTGAATTAAATATTTATCTTCTGAATACATGTTAACATTATCAGTACTTTTTTTCTTCATTATGGCAGGAGCTATTAGGTTACTCAAGTAATTTTTATTCATTCCAAATGAGTGACTGTGACTGTGACTGGCGTAATTTACGTTGATATCTGTAACACCGTAATTCTAACCGATATAATACCTACCCATCTAGTAAGCTCCTTTCGGCGAAATGGCACATTTTGTACAAATACAATTCGATATTCAACTGATATTCTACTGTACATACAGTTATGGTCAACACGTATAATAGGAATTACTCAAGCCAAAAATTTCATCATAAGACCCGCAAATTAAGCAGCTTATTGTCAATCCATAGAACAGTAAAATTGAGTAAACATCATTTTCAACATTTCAACATTCATTGTTGCAGAAAAATGTGCTTCTCTAACAAATTCTTTGTTATAAATTTTTTTCGAAATACCAAAACTTGCGTCACTATATGCTGCACGAGTATCTCACATACCTATTGTCCGAGAATTGTGAAAGATTAGAATTTGGTGCAGAACATTAGATTCATTAGAACATTAGATTAATTCTAGTATCCCATAGAAACGATACGAAATATTCAGACTTTCTGGTACATGTTATGTAAAAACATATTACGATTCCCTGACAAACGAGAAAACAAGTGGATTACTATATTTTTCTTAAATTATCCATTTCATTTCCTTACTGTTTCTTTCAGTCAACAAAATTGTCAAATGCTGCATTCATTTTTATTTCACTTCAAATTTTAAACTACTCGAAATTTACAAAACAAATCTTCCAAAGGATTGGAATATTAGTTCATTTATATTAAAAATATAAAAGTCCAATCAGGTTCTATAACCCCATCGACTGGATATAATTTGGAGAAGATTTGATAACGTTTTCAGGAGTAAAGCTTCCATTATACATTAATATAACAATGCAAATATTGAGGTGTTCGTCAGAATTTTGGTTTCGTAATAAAAGCATAAGAAGCAGTGAACATGCTAATCGGAATAAAAGAAATATCGCCTATTACTTTCCGAAATTTTATCGATTAAACACTGATTTGATGGCCTATATGGCCGGATGGTCTCCGGGACTAACCCCAATTTTGCAAGGCTGCTAAATTATAGTTATCAGTATACTTCCACTGGCTACTACAACAGAATTTTCCTCTACTTAAGCCAGGATATTTGAAAATGCATATAACAACCGTGAGTTCACATTTTTGAGAAGCACTGTTTAAAGTATTGGGCAGCATAACCCAAATTTGTGACATAATACGTCAAATGAAAGATAAGGAACTGGAAAATAATGACTTTAACATTGAAAATTAAATTTGATGTAGATGTTTAGTAGATTTGAATTAATAATATACGTTTGTCGTGAAATTATTGGATTCCTGAGCGTTAAATGCCTTAGTTTTTCAATTTGATTAAATTCAAGGATCTGAAAATTATTTACTATCAATTTATAAGAATGCAGTGTTGAGCCACTATTTTCTTTAAAGATATTCAATGTGCTTAAACTCCAAAACTCGCACAATCAGGTAGGCTAGAGCAGTTGCCTGATTTTGACATATGCAATATACAACAAGGAATGAGAGGCTAAGTTCGGGTGTAACCGAACATTTTATATTCTCGCAGTTTGCAAGGATCAAAAGCGAGCAATACTTTCAGGTGTTGGCAAAACTTTACATTCAAAAATGTTTCAAATGAATATACGTTATTGCAATATATACGTTATTCGACGAAATTGTGAACGAATTGCAATCATATTTGGCAACATACAAACTTTTGCTTTAAAACAAATCAACTATGCATATTCATGATATTAGTGCTGTGGTAAGGTAAACGCCATAATTCCTATTACCGAATGACGTATTATTCAAAATATTCTCATTTAATTTTGTTGAGAGAACCTCTAAGGGGATATTCACGATATAAAGTCAACCAAAGGGGCGAAATTATCTTGTGCATATGAGGAGAAAGTCTACCAGAGAGGCATAAATCCTTATATTAGAGGTATGAGGTTTCGACGTAGGCCTAGACCGAATTCATTCATATTCAGCGCTAAACTATATCATGCTTAAGAAAACACTTAATTTCTCTAAAATATGACACATATGATAACTTAATGAACGGTTTAAAGTAAGCTGGAATGTCATAAATCAGTACATCGGGTATATTGGGGCTAGGGAAAGTCTGAGCAGATAATATTTACTTTTGACATTAAGCTATGATTCTCTGGTTAACCTTTTCCTAATATACCCAATATATTAAGTTCAGCCCTTTCGGTTGAGTTTATATCACGTATATCAATTTAGTTAATTTTGTTGATTTTAATACAAATATTTCGGACACGAAGTAAAATGTAGTAATTAAACTAAGTCTTAGTTAGTAAGATGCCAAATATTATTATAACCCAATCAAAATTTCGTCGAATAATGCATGTTGAATTTCACTCAACATTTCTTAATTGAAAGTTTTGTCAACACCTGAAATATGTACTCGGCTTTGATCTTTGAAAATTGCGGGAGTATAAAATGTTCGGTTACACAAGAACTTAACCCGTACTTAATTGGTTTTTGTTTTTTGAATCGATCGTAGTAGGTACGCTTTACTTCCTCAGTTTGTTGTCAAATTTTAATAATTGCTCAAAATAATTCTAATATAAATAAATATTACTAAACACGTGCACGAGCTCCTCTAAGAGACGGCTGCATATACAGATGGCAAATTCATACGTGTTTTACACTTGTGAAAAGGTGATAAAATAATAAAATAACAATTACTTTATCAAAATACTTTTTTAAATTAGAACTTTAATTTAATCGCTTATCACCTTGCATGATAGGTGGAAAGTGTACAAAGTGTTTTCTTAAAGATTTCACTAACGATGCAATCACAAATGCCAACGGATATCCAATATAACGTCGAAGAAATACCGTTAAAAGAGGACAATCATTTACGAAAAATATCAATAACAAAGACTGACATTTGTCTGATTACCGAAATACTACAATCACCAAATTTATAAGATTCGGCGACACTACGTAAATGAATCATTGATTGCTATCGAGGATCTCTCCGTTGTCATTGCCAATTAACCATTTCGGTATGTAATTTCGGTATGTGATTTCGGTATGTAATTTCGGTATGTGATTTCGGTATGTGATTTCGGTATGTGATTTCGGTGTGTGATTTCGGTATGTGATTTCGGTATGTGATTTCGGTATGTAATTTCGGTATGTAATTTCGGTATGTGATTTCGGTATGTGATTTCGGTATGTAATTTCGGTATGTGATTTCGGTGTGTGATTTCGGTATGTGATTTCGGTATGTGATTTCGGTATGTAATTTCGGTATGTGATTTCGGTATGTGATTTCGGTATGTAATTTCGGTATGTGATTCCGGTGTGTGATTTCGGTATGTGATTTCGGTATGTGATTTTGGCATGCATTCGCCAAATCGAAATGCATCTGATTTAATAAACACTGAAACGAATTGTGAACTGCAGTACAATATTGAAGAAATCGAAGCGATTGTTACCAGCAGTGACCGATGAACAAAGGATCATTTACAAAAGCATTATGTTGGCAGTTTAACAGGACAAGGTGGATTCTTTTGTTTTATTTTAGATGCACCAATTGGAACTGGCAAAACATTTCACATATAATAGATAATTTACAAAAAAATGGCGACTCAAGTACCTATGATTCGTATCCGATAGCCATTCACATTGTATAATTTGGGATACAGTTGCCTTTTGGCTACTAAACTCGCACTAGTCTTCGAGCCGTCAATACAATAAAATATATAACATTTTATTTTTACAATCTTTAACTCTTGACAAACTTAAGAACCTGACTTAACGATTTTAACAATTGCAAAATTTAAATGTCATCATTCTTTACACTGTCAACGTCGGGAACTTAAAAATAAATGAGCTTAATATACATTTTACTATGTACTACCGCGACTGTAGAAAACTTCAAAGTATTTTCAGAATCTAATACATAAACAGATATGCAACAGCTGATAAAAGTGCGTCTATACCGTATTGGTTATTACTAAGTACGATTTTAGATATCGCTGTTGTTTTAAAACAAAGAAATTACAATAAACACTTGTATGCAACATGTTGTATTTAACACAACAATGTTGTTGTTGTGTTTACAAATACATTAGGACAAATTTTTTTTTTAAACAGAAATTACAAATAAACACTTGTTGCATATTTTATTCAATTTAAAATTAATACAAAATAAGTGTTTATGTGTGTAATGTATTTACAACACATTTTGGGACTTTTCCGCAACTTTTTTTTGAAAGAGAGATCAAGTCCCACAATAGAAGTAATATTAGAATATTAACAACCAAACAAGTGCTAAGTTTGCGTTCAACCGAACATTTTATAATCTTGTAATTTGATCATTATTTGGTTTAAATCAAATCATCAGGCGAGGAAATATTTTCAAACGTCGTCAAAAGTTTATATTAAAGAAGCAAGGAGACTTAAATGCGGTTCCAATCCAACATTTTTTGCTCCTGCAATTCGCAAGGATCAAATTAGGGAGATACTTGCAGGTGTTAAAAACTTTATATGAAACAAGTGAGGAAGTAAGTTCGAGAATAATCGAGAAATTTATACTCTCGCATGTGCAAGGATCAAAGGCCGGGAAATATTTTCAGGTGCTGGCAAAGTTACAGATCATAAACTCACTTACTTTCATTACTATATGACGTGTAAATTTTGCTTCATGTTCGAGATATTTACATTAAAGTGGCTTAATTAAATATATTAAGTATGTAAAGAAAAAGTCAAGCAGAGAAACGGAAATTATTAAAATAAAAATAAATGGCTTAGACCACAGTCTAAACCGATTTCATTCATATTTAGTGCCAAATCACATTATGTTTAAGGAAACATATCCTATAAATTTAATTAAAATATCACACATTGACAAACATATAAGGTTTAAAGTCGGTTCAAGCTGACAAGTCATCAAAGTTGCAAATCACTATATTGGATATATTTGGGCTAGAGCAAGGTTTGGATTGCATTAACTTTTGGCATAACTCAACTACACTAGAGAACATGTTTCCACGTAATTTTATGAAGATAACTCACTCATTGACCCACTTATTCAGCATGGAGTTTGCTACATTAACGAAAATCATTATATGTAGTATATGAGAGCTGGGATAATTCGTAGACCGATCTCACACATTTTCAGCATTAAACTATAGTATATCCAATGTGTGCTCAAAATATAACGGGACTGTTCTTCGACTATGTTCTTCTTTAAAGGCATAGTGCATCATAAATTCCTGCCTCAATGTCAAACTACCTTAAAGTTCAACGCCGTTTGCGTGAAGCAATCAAAAAACGCCCGGACTGTGGAAAAACAACTCAGGCCTCTTGCGAATGTTTGCTCAATTCTGCTCACTTCTTAGCCAAAAACAATTCTGTAACGATCCCTTCATATTCGTCAGACATGGCCCCGTGCGACTTTTTCCTATTTCGAAAAATAAAGAGAATCTTAAAGGGTCGTCGTTTTACAAGTATAGATGACATTAAAAGCGCATCGCTGAAAGAGTAAAGGATATCCCAAAAATTCAGTTTGAGAAGTGTTTCGACGATTGGAAGAAGCTCTGGCATAAGCTTATAACATCGAATGGAGACTATTTTGAAGGCGACAACATTAATATAGACGAATGAATAAATATTTTTTTCAAAAAACGAAAATTCCCGTTATTTTTTGAACACACCACGTATACCGTAAAAACCCAACCGGATATTTGGAAGTCTTATATGTATATGGAAGATAGAGAAATATTTACCCGAGTTTCCCAATTTTTGACACCACGGCACAGTATTATAATAAAAATGTACTCTTCAAATTTTATTGAGACATCTTACTGATTTACTGATATTTTTGGTATAAAGTCAGCCATATGCACTGAAGGCCTTATATTGGGTACCTGCGGCTTGAAAAGTTGTATGCCGATTTTGACCCTTTTTAACGCATGCGAAGGCTATCTTGAAGGCGCAATTTGTAAAAAACTTGTATCCAAATATCTTAATTGGAGCTTGATTTATAGATTTTAAAGTGAACGAATCAAATGAAATTTAAAATAGTGTTATGTGGAAAGTGGGGGTGGTTGAATTCCGATTTCGTATGTGACATAAGAATGCAAATCTGATGTTATTTACCAAATTTAGTTCAAATCGGTATAACGGTTCCTGAGATAGAGGGTTTCAACTTAAAGTAGGGGGAGCCACTCCCATTATAAAAATTTTACACGGATTCCTACGCATCCCTTCCGTACCATCTTCACTGTAAGATGTAATGTTTCCGACGTGTTTCTTCAGTGAGTTAACACACTTTTCGTAGTTTTCAACATAACTATTGTAAGCATTTCTCTAATTCTCATTCTCTGTATTAAACTACACGTTTGTATTTTAATTCGTTGTTTAGTTATAGCACTTTATAGGTTTTCGATTAACGGTCTTTTGTGGGCGTAGCGGTAACCCGATTACGCCCGTCTGCAACATTAACCCTTTTATGGTGACAAAGAATACATGTACCAAGTTTCATCAAATTATTTTAATTTATACTCAACTTATCAGTTGAACGGACGGGCGGACAATCACTCGCAATTCAACTCGTCTTGTCATCCTGATCATTTATATATATATACAACTCTATATCTATCTCGATTAGTTTTAGTTTTAACTAACAGTTAGGTGAACAAAAATAACATGTTGTAACTGTATGTTACAATACAATAATATGTAAAAAAAAGCGCGTTGTAACGTGTTGTGAGAGTATAAAAAATTTTAGGCTTTGATGTTAGCACGATATCTCTATGCAAGCTGAACTTTACCAGCAATTTTTCATTATATTTCTAGTACTTGGCAAAATTCATCACAAAATAACCCTATAGCGTTAAACTCACTGGAATTTGGCTGGAAAGAAAAAGACACATCATACGTATGCATACATGATAAGCTGATGGAAACTGATAAGCTTTTATGTTACGTTAATGATTTTATTCAGAATATACCAGATAATTATATTATACCAAATTTCTATGTCTATTTGAAATTTTATTGATTTAGTTAAAAAGGTATACATTATTTCTACAGGCTGTTCAGCTGATACTTATCAAGGTGATGAGCACGATGATGCGTTATATAGAAGCAAAAATTATTCCGAACCAGCTTTTATTAGGATAATTTACACAATGGTCGATATATTCGACATAGAATTAAGTATAATAATAATATTATACAATCATTATATGGTGATTTTACTAATTTTCTGCAACATACTATAATATATCTATAAAAATGTGTTCAGTTAATCTAGTTAATATATCCTAAATATTGGTATAAATACAACCAGAAATTCGAAAATTATTATATCTGTGAGCTAGGAGAAGTGCTGAACCGATTTCTTCCATAGTTAACACCAGACCACATTATCATCAAAGGAAATATAAAGTTTGACCAATATTTCCGGAAAAAGTTAGCCATAGACACTGAGTTCCTAATATTCAGCGTATAGGGACTTGAAAAGTTGTCACACCTTGAAGCCACTATTTGTGCAAAGTTTTATTCCAATATCTTCATTAGTGCTTGATTTATATGTGAGAAAGGGAAATGGAAGGGAGAGGGAAATATGTATAGTTGTAGTCCGATTTTTAAACTCCAACACAAGGATGTCAAAATAATGTTATGCGCAATTGGTTAAAATTGGTTGAGTAGTTTCTGAGGTAGGGAATTTTACCTATATTTGGCTACTTTTATACCGCTTCACATGCAAACCTACTGTAATATATTGGGTCTATAACTATACGGTATATACGAGGGCGGGTCAATAAGTACGTGACTTTTAGTAGTAGTGTTTAGTAGTGTAGGAGTAGTGTTGTTTTTTCAGTAAAGAGGTCAAAAATTCAAAAAATCAGGGACTTATTGACCCGCCCTCGTATAAAGTGCGGCTTGCCAAGAGATGGCGTAACTTGATTATTATTCCATTGTTCTAATATTCCGAACATGCATTGGAAATGTACTGTCCTTGTGCGTCTTTTTTAGTACATGTCATTCATTTGAAGCGTAAAAAACAATACTTTCTTTTACTCAAAAATGTCGTACTTTGTGCCTGAAAAAGTCGTTTTGTGGAGAGTACTTCTTCATTACTTTAATATGAAGAAAACCTCAGCCGAAAGTTATCGCATTTTGGTGGAAGTTTATGGTGAACATGCTCTAGCTGTGATTTTGCCTGTCATTGCGCATCGACAACTGGGTTAATGGGTTTCAAAACATGATGCAATGTCAGGAATATTTCGGATGCACTACAGAACATTATACTTTGTCCATATGCATTGCAATTGACGTTTTCAAAGTCAGCCATTATGTGGAGCCATGCTTACCTTTCTTCGATCATCTATACGAAATTCAAGTTTTCTAGCTGAAATTGCGACTTAATTATAGTCTTCATATTTTTCTGGTTAACGCTATTAATGGAACCTAGAACCTCAGAAACATCTGTACCAAGATATCTCAATTTTTACTGTAGCTACCGTTTGAACGTACAGACAGACATCCGAAAATTCTCGTAATCCTAACTCTATATATACTGCGATTAGTTTTCAGCGTAACAAACAACCGTTAACTTCTTCATCTCGACATTAAATTTTTCAAAACCTTTCAGCTACAGATCTCAGCTCATGAGAAAATGTCAAGGAACAAACAGAGCAATGGGACAAAAGTAAATACTGTAGGAAGGCAGTCAAAGTCTTCCCTATAGAATGACTTTTTGATCAAAGGGCAGTTTCAAAAGGATTCAGTAATTTTTGTCAGCCAAAAAAAGACAAATTTTGGTTCAGAAATTTTAACATAATTCAGTTTTTGAATGTGCGTTAGATGTTATAGATTGATAAGAGGAAAATATATATCTTCCATGTGAAGAAACTGGTCATCAAGTGCGATTTTAAACAACATCCGGATTGGGTTACTTCCAGAATGTATTTATTACCAAAAACCATACTTAAAAAATATCTTGATCCGAGGAACACATCAAAAATAAAGGAACAACTTCATAAAAAACTTAAAATTACGTGGAGTACACACACACACATACACCATTCGAGAGAAATCCTGTCATCCTGTAATACCTGTCCGGTGTGTGGAATTCTGACAGATCTGCATGTTCTTCAACTGCATCCTGCTGCAACCAGGCAGCCATATAGGTGCTGTGTATGTTATGACCTTCCGGCCGATTACCCTGTATGTTGCCAACAACGCCTTTGTCCTTGCCCACTTGCTGCTTGCTTTCGACTGAGGATTTCTTTGCGGCTCTACACATTAGTAATAATGGTTTTATGCGGAGTGAAGGAGAACAAGCTATCCAAAGACACGCCCGAAATTTGTGGGTTGTTAGCAGTAGGAATCTGAACATCATCGACAAAAATATTGAAGTCTAGTCTGTACTCTTTCCACCAGTCTGTGAATATGATTGCACCAGGGGAGACTGTTAGGCTCCTTGCAGTGAAAAAGCGAGAGATTTTAACTATGTGTGCAAATTTCTTTTTAGGCAGCTAAATTTAGTCCTTTTGAGTGTCTGAAGTCGGATTTCTGCGAATGTTGCTCTACTTACTATATCAGTGGATCTAAACTAAACTAAACAATCATCAATCATCATCAATTTTATTTTTATTACAGCGAGCTTTCATATTGCACATTGCACATTGCAACGTGCTTAGGTATAGTAAAGTGTATAATAGTTTTGTTCACTTCACCTAAAATTATTCGAAATTCATATAGAGTTATAAATATCAAATTGATCAGGATGACGGTACGAATTGAATTCCAGATGTCTGTCTGTCCGTCCGACCGTGCATGCGATGACTTTTCAAGTCGTTACACAAATGTTCGACTTATATTTTTTATAAAATAGGAAACCTTTTATAATGACAATACAATATATAAAATTGTAAAAAAGTACAATAAATAAAATTTTAATCAATTCTTGGAAAATTTAATATTTATGGATTTTAATAAAAGATAAATAATTGAGAATTAATCAAAAATATACTCTAGTAATATATTGTTTAGCATAACATGACAACACACTAGCACATTTGTGCCTTTTTTGAGGCATTTGGCCGTTATAGTATTAGCATATTTTACGCAAACCTCATAAAGCGCCCAGCTTTTTTTCCCTTCTCTACCTCCTTCAATTTCATTCTTATTGCAAATTCTTACATTCCAAAAGAATTCGCTTGCGTATGTATGAGTGAAAAATTTGGTATTTGTTACATGTTTGTTTGTACAGTGGACATTATACATCTTAATTTGAATCCAGAATACGGAAAATTAGAGATATATGGAAATTATCAAAGATTTCAAAATTATTTTTTTTTTCAAAATTATAGATTTAAATATTTCAAATAATTTCATGTTATTAACTATCTGAGTTCAAAAAAGAGCACTAGGCACTAAACCATTTTTCAATTTTCAAAAAGCATTAAATCATCTAAAGCACCAAGCAAGTTGACGACTATATGCAAAACGCACGTACAGTTAAAGCTCGCTCAGAAACCCCCCGTCGGGCAACGGGTTACCCACAACTGGTATAAAGTATCGTGAAGTTGGGCCAATTTAGTTGATAGAATGGATGGTGGATCAGGTGGTAGGAAATATTGTATATATATATCAACATGATGATGATCCTAAACAGCACAGCAAATTGCAACATAAGTTATGTTAGGGCATTTTCGTTGGTCTACTTAGCCTCCCGACTTAACAAGTCAGCCGCTTCAAATCTAAAGCAGTTTACAATCAAAAGAAAAAAACTAAATATAAAGATTTTGGGAATGTGATACGAAGGGCACGGAAATGAAATTTATTAAAATTTCATTAAAATTATTATTAGAATTATAAATAATTATTATAAAAAAGTATTAAAGGATCTATTATTTATTAAAATTTATTACAACATCAGCAGAGGAGGGTGTTGCCGTTGGTATATTTAGCCTCCCGACTTGACAAGTAACCCGTTTCAAATCAAAAGCAGTTATTTATAAAAGAAAATACACTAATTATCAAAAAAATCAAAAAAATAAGATATTTATCTTTATTTTAATAAAAAATAAACGATTTATTATTATTTATTAATATTTATTACCACGACAACATCACCCTTTATGGTGTTAAATACTGAAATTCCAGTTTAATATGTTTTTTTATGCTTTGAAATCATACTCAGTTAACTCTTAAATTTTTCTAGGACTATTTTATGTACAATTATTATTTTTTTACTTATCTTGCATAAATTAAACTATGGTGCCACATATATAAATTAATTAATTTTATATGTAATAATATTAACTTGAATAAGATTAATACCTTACGATATCATTACGACGATAAAATGTATATATATTATGGGGATTTATTTAGTTATCACTATTGAATAATAAACATTAATTGGCAATATTATATTCCTCGCATATTTGCACTGAAGGAATTGCACATCTTTAATGAATGGATATTGCTAAATCCGAGTTATTAAACGTGGTTTGTCCATTGCAGTTTTACTAAAAATTAGTTATTCAAATTCTTACACATCATTGAACGAAAAATAATATTTTTACTGCAATATTCCATAGGAAATTTTCTAATATAGACTACTCCTACGAGTTTTTGTAGATTTGACCTTGAAATGACATTCCAAACTCATCTTTTAGATATAATTTGAACGTTTAATCCGTGGCCATATATCTTAACGAGAAGTGCCAAGCACAGTACTTTAGTATTTCGCAAATACTATCGCAAATAAAACTATCGAAGATTTAAGACGAGTAAAAATTTCATTTCTTTTACTTCCTATATTTATATGTTACATATATGAGATTATATACGGCACGGTTTTAAACGAGCTGTCAATTTATTTTTATTTTTTTGGTAGCCGAATATGGAATTTCATCATAAACAAACCTAAGAAAATATCTACAATATTTAATATATGCATTTGGATATACATACATATATATATTTCTTACACATATGATATATTTTTAAATATCATGAGTTACCTTATGCGACTGAGTTCCATCAATGGAAACGATAAAACCAACGCCACATGCTTCATGTTCATTCTGAGGGTCGTATAATCCTTGAGCCGAAGGAGCTTCCCACTTACTCCTTTCTGCGTTTGATGATACTTTCATTAAATTTCCATTTTCTTTTTTATATTCTTTATTGGTCGAAAGATACTCATCGCAAAAGTTTTTCATGTCTTGATTGTAGATTTATTAGTTTACTTGTATCGTATATATTCCTTGAAAACCTAGTTGAAATGAAACACTAAAACCTTTACGAAAAATTTCGACAATTTTTGTAAATTTATATATCACCAATTATAAATATGTTATTGTCTTTATCACATTTAAATTATATATAAGCGAAACATGTCAGTAGCAAACATTTGAATAACTACTTTTCAACAGTAATACACATACTTCACCCGACTAAAACTGCTGATTTTCCACCACAGAATGAAAAGTATGAAAAACAACCAATTAGCAAATCTACTTAATTCCCATCGCTATGTCATCGCATAAGAAAACCGGATACTCTTAAAGTCGATACCAATATTTTATATCGCCGTTTAAGTACATGTTAAGCTTAAGTACACAGATTCAAAAGAACGTCAAATTAAAATCCATTTCTAATAGTTTTGTTACCAAGCACTCCGCGCGTGGCTATCACAAGGTGGATTGTTAGTAGTAGTTCAATCAAAACGAGAACACGAAAGTAAAAAGTTGCTAAAACGATTTTAGACAAATTTCTCTACCAAAGAAATTAGCGCAACCCATACGACATAGGGCATGTTAGCGCAGGGTTGCACTGAAAGAAATTATGATGTGAGACTCTCAATTTTCTGTCAAACGCATTCTCTGAATAAGTTGAACATACTTTGAACATACATGAAGAATACTTTGAACAGCTGATATCAAAATAGGCAGAATGCCAGAAATAAACCAGCTAAAAGTAACAACTAAAAGTGACAAACTCAGTGTGAAACAAAATGTCAAGAAGCAACACGGATTATATAGAATTTTGAGCAACTGAAAGTTTTCCGCTATTCTTTGCTGTAAATGAGAAATGCCCGTTTTTAATACGTTCTTCATAAAATTGTGATATTTTATTATGAATATTTTTTTTTTGCTATTTTTTTTTTTTGTTTATTTATTATTATATTTTGTTACATGAATTTTGAAAAAATTTAGTTATTTATCTACGTTCTCATCGAATACTTATTTGTAATATGTATATACGTATTTAAGGTTGTGTATGCGTGGTATAGGTCCGTTGGAGAACGGAAATATCGAAATTTCAAAATATCCAAAAGTCATTTTCAAAATATTTAATGTAATTTTCTCAGCAGTATCATCATTAGCAAAGGTTGAAAGAAATGTGGATTTTGACAGCATTCACAGCGTAACATTGTCTCAACCGCTCTTGATCTCTAAAGACCGCTCTCCAGAACGCGGTCTCAACCGCATTGACTAGAACATTGATCGCCTTGTCGACCATATCAAATAAAAAATGATTCGGACATCCTATCTATCATATGATATCAGTGGCTCTGAGAGTGGTCTGTAGATAATGATATTCTCTGCTTCAATTAATAAGCTCTGTGGCGCATTCTCGTGAGGTGTAACATTCTCTGGGGTTATATTGAGCATAAGCTTTACGCATACTACCAAACATTCCCATATGTCGCCTTCTGTAGAGTTGTTCGGCAATTGAATATCCACTCAACTCCGTTCACGCCCAAATTACGACGAAAGTTAAACAATTCATAGTATCGTTTTCCTTTATTATTGGCTTCGCTGAAATTCTTGTCGTTGTCGCTTTGAATTCTCACTAACCAACCCCGACGATTGATGAAATTTTGAATGTCAATAATGCACTCGTCTGCTGAAAGATATGCAGGAATTTCCATGTGAATGAATCGTATGGTTAAACTACAATAGCACCACCCACTTATTTACTATAACATTATAACATTAAAAAGACCAAAATAGTCCACACCTGTATAAGAAAATTTCTTTAGAAATGGTTTTAATTGATCCCTTGACAATTAAGTCGTCATTGGTTGTAAGGCTGAAGACCTTTTATTACGTTGAAAGGTCAAAAATACTCCATATCTGTATAAGAACATTCCCCTAAACATGCTTTTAATTGATCGTAACGTAAGTAACGGATTTACCAAATTAATCGTTCACGTTGAAACTCTACCCTGAGTTCGATCACTATTACTGACTATTACAATAGCACTATCGCAATTTAATGGCTTTACTCTTTTCTTTATTTCCATTTCAATAACTTAACACTTTGTTACTCGTTATTCGAGTTTACTTATAATTCAGTTGCACTTTACTTGGCAACACTCTAATTGGAACTGTGTTCTACCATCACTCCGGCAGTCCTTATATAGGAGATCGTTAGCAACGATCTTGAACGCCACTTGAACATTCTGGCCATTACTAGTTTCGATGTAGATTCTGGAAAGTTATCGTCCATTCTGTTTTATTTTGGCATTCTTTTTTGCCACGCTGCCCGCCTCCTAAGTCTGATCGTCCTATTAAACATATTTGCGGTAACAAACACTGCAATCCGTTTTAAATGAACTACCTTCATTTTATTCCCAGATCCTCCAAAGGTATGTATGCTATATATGATATAGTTGAGTCGTTTAATAACTTTATATAGTCCTTCCCAACTACATTGTAATTTAGGAAATAAGCCTTTCTTTCATTCTGGGTTATATAACAACACCGAATAGCCTTCAGCAAACCCCTTTCAGTTCAGAGTTCATTGCTTTCGTTTTATCACTCATTCTTTGTGTGCGCTGTCTCACCATAGCATATATTTCTCTCATTTCTCTTATCTCGTCTTCTAGGATGCTGTTGGTTTCCTTAACATTCCTTTCGTCCCTGGGGTTAATTCCAAACTTCAAATCAATCTTTAACTGAAGGTTATTAGCAAAAATTACCTTTGCTGGGGTCTGCCCGTTTGTTTCGTGTTCAATCTTTTCGATGCTTGTCTATTACTTTCCTCAAATGTCCTAAAGTTCGATTGAATGGTTCTACTTTGCCATCGAACTGCTGATGTATTGAAGTTGTACATGTTTTCCGGATACCCAGTTTCTGGCACATCACTTGAATTAGCCCTGATCCCAAATTCTTCCTCCCTTGGTCAGGATGTAATTCTATCGGAACACCATATCTCGTTACCCAGTTGCTGAGAATATGCCCGCTACTGTGTCAGCCTCTTGATTGGGAATTGGGTATACCTCTGGCCATTTACTGAAATAGTCTATGACTAAGAAAACAAATTTGTTTCCTAATTTACTTGTGGGAAAAGGACCAGCTACATCCATGGTAATTCACTGAAATGGCACTCCGGAATTGTACAGCTTCATCTTACCATGATAACTGATTGACGACAACGAACCTAATAAAACCTTTGCTTTCATTTCTCTGAGGTTTTCGTGATTCCCATATGCCCTCCACTTGGACCTTTGTGCAGCTCGTTCAGAATTTTAGAAATTCTTACTGTCGGAATAATCATAAGAGCTGTTAGTTTCAGTGTACTGTTAGTTTCAGTATTGCAGTTGCAATAATTTTTCATCGCGTTTCGGTAAAATTCTCCAAGATTTTATCCATAATTTTAAATAATTGATTCACACAAATGAGTTCTTCCACTTCTACTTGATGAGCTTTAAATGTTCGATTACTAAGCGAAGAAGCATCGAATGTTCTAACGCACGAAACGGTTTCGGCAAACGTCAACTTCGGACATGCTAATACAGCATAGCGTGTAGCCTCATTTCGTATTCCATTAACGAAGCTCTGAATTTTTATGTGCTCGATGTATTCCAGGGATTAATTACATACAACCTGAAGCTTAAAAAGGTGGAACGGAATCGTGCAGTCAAGGGATAGAGTTTTTACTTTGGCAGAGCCAGTTGACATAATTGGGCGATTTAATTGTAGCTTGCAGAAACAGTTTTTCAACTCATCTACTTCAGCCTTAATTTTATCATGCTCATCTAAAATGTGCACTGATCTACTATCTTTGAGGACAAATTTATTATTTGTGAGGTCACCTGCATCGATATACGTCCCTCCTGCTCTTTCAATTTCGATAACAATTGGGAGTTTTGTGCCAACATTTGTGATGAAGTGTGTGACATTGCAGCCAAAATCGTGTTCATGTTCATAACTTTTGATGAATTAAGTCTCCTCCCTTTCCTCCACCTTCGTTGTCGATTCCATTAATTTCGATTGAAAAGTCGTATTCGTCAACATTAATGTGATCTGCTTACATGGCCCTTCACAACTGAGATTACAATTCGGATTTCATTCCATTTGTTGGCAAACCACGTTGTTCCATCTCCTTTTTTAATTGTTGAATCTTCAGTTCATTAAACTTAGCCATTTTTTAAATTATCTTTTATGGGACTTTATTTGACAAACCCACTTCTGACACCAATCGTAACGGATTTTCTAAGTAGTCCCATTGGACTACCCACTCTACTCTAACATTGGATTATTCAATTAAAGTCACAATTTAAGGGCTATACACTTTTGTTTATTTCTTATTCAATAACTTGACAATTTGTTACTCGCTCTTCGAGCTTACTTCTAATTCACTTGTACTTAACTTAGCAAGAGTCTTATTCGAACTGTGTTTGCTGCCACTCAGGCAGCCCTTATATAGTAGATCATTACCAACAAATCGTCACTCCGACATTCTGGCAACTACTAGTTTCGGTGTCTGGCTGGATTTGGCGACTTATCTCAGGCGACTCAGATACTCCCAGCTCTCATTTTCCCACTACTGAAACATTAATTTATATGACCGTACTATTTACCCATTTTTACTATCAAAGCGCTTTATATTAATTCGTAAAAGAAAATTTGTCACTGCAAAAATTCTGAAACGAAATAAATAAATATAATGTAAAGTTAAAAAAAGTGATTTAAAATGTAAAATAAATGAAAAGTACATTTTCATTAAATATTTAAAGAACAATAATTTTTTACGTCAATCTTCGTAAGTTAGGAAGGGCTTAGACTCGCAATTTGCATTAATAAAAAGTGAAGAAATATTCTCAGGTGTTCAGACAACTATATTAAAAAAATTTTTACAAATGAATTCGTTATTCAGCGCAATTGTGAATTAACTACAATCATAATTGATATATTATTAGGCTCATGGACTCACTATTAAAACATGCATTCGTAAGAGTAAGCACTTTTTCTCGTAGCAACAAAACCATAATTCAATGTGTCTAGGAAACGTGCTTCTTACGAAAATATTTTTTAGTCGTTACTGTCAAATTACATTCTTTATGTTTTTCTAAAGTTTTTATTGTTTCCTTAAAAAGGAATAAAAACAGCTGATTTTGACATTATGTACACATTATTACAATTACCTATTACATAAAATTATTTTAAACACTATCACTTTCATGGATATTGCTTTTTAAATACTGGCGTGGGGCGACGAGACCATTGGACACTGAAGTTAGATTTATGTATCAGGAAATAGTTCTAAAGGGTGCCGGAGAAATTAATATTCAGCAAGTTTGGTTGATATAGCATTAGTGGTTTGTGAGACATGTACATTAAACTTATTAGCGGCAGGGCTATGCTCACTTTTCAGAAATTTTCAACCAACATAAGCCCCTCGTCAGTAGATTTGAAAGTTTGGTTTTGGGGGTTCTTATGCATTCGCCTTATAGGTTGGAACTGACACCATGTGATTACTACCTATCCTGTCTATGGCGATTGACTTTGCTGGTGAAAAATTCGCCTGAAGAGAAACTTGTTAAACTCGACTATCCCAGTTTTTTGTATATAGGGAGAAGGGTTTCTATGACCGTGGCATTATGGAAATACCCTCCAACTGGCACTAATTTATCGGACAAAACGGTGCAAATTTGACCTAAATCGGATCATTCTAACTTAAATGATATATTTAATATATACACAACCAGACGAGGCGAGCTTAATATGTTAGGGATATGGGATTTAGACCGAGTTCTAGACCGATTTCATTCATATTTATCGATAAAGATTTTATAATTGCGATATTTAGCCACTGTATTTAAAAAAATACTTGTTTTTTCTTAATTCCTTTAAAAGATCACACATATTGTCCAACATAAACATTTTAAAGTCAGGTGGAATATCGGAAATTACTACATCGGGTTTAAAGTCAGCTTTGAAGTTGGAAATCCCTCTACCGAGTATATTGGGACTAGAGGAAAGTCTGGACTGATTACAATGACTTTTGGCATTACTCAAGTATACTCAAGAATAGGTTTCGAGGAAATTTTATGAAGATAATTTACACAATGACCGAAATATTCGGCATAAAGTCTGCTATGAGAACGAAACTAATATATATGTAGCATATGGGAGCTGGTGTAATCCATTGACCGATTTCGCACATTTTCGCCATTGAGCTATAGTAGATCCAATATTACACGTTCATTTAATATTGCTAAGATATCACACATATCGACCGACATATTCCGTATGAAGCCAACCGTAATTTTGAAATTCTGATATTAGGTATATGAGGGCTAGAGGTTGTATTGATCTGATTTTTATCGACTTTTGGCACCACGACATAATATTACCAGAAATAAATGCTGTCCGACTTTAATTAAGATACCTCACAGATTGATCGATATATATGATATAAAGTCGACTGAAGGTTCGAAAATCTTAATATTAACTATATGGATGCTAGGGGAAGTATTTACCCGCTTTAACCCATTTTTCACACACGGGCACATTATTACCAGGAAAGGATTCTCCTTGAATTTGATTTCAGATGTGAGGTGGCAGACCCTAAAGGCACTCTTTGTGCAAATTTTTGTTCCGACATCTTCAAGTACCGATTAATTGATTTATATACTGTGAAGTGAAAGAATCATATGGAATTTAAAATTGTGATATATGGGAAGTAGGCGTGGTTGTGTTCCAATTTCGCCAATTTTTACAAAGCAACATAAGAAGATAATAATAATAATAATAATAGAGTACGCACTAAATTTGGTTGAAATTGGTTTAGTCGTTCCTGAGATATCCACCTAAAAGGTGAGCGGTGCAAGAATTTGCCCTCGTCAAATTGGTTGATATGGCTTAAATGGCATTATTCCTATTAGGTGGCGGGGCCACACCCAATTAAAAAAAATATTCGAACTACAGATGTCCTCTACTGTAATTCCCTATACCGAATAACAGTTTTATATCTTAATTGGAAACTTAGTTATAGTATTTTATAGGTTCTCGTTTAGCAGCATTAATGTCGTGTCAGTAATCCGATTCCGCCCATCTGCGCTAGCAATCTCCTCAGAGTGCCAAGTAACATGTGTACCAAGTTTGCTGCGGATATCTAAATTTTTACTCAAGTTATTACTTACACGGATAAGCGAACGTTCAGACGGTCATCCGGAATCCAAGTTGTCTCGTCATCTAATTCTCTTTCGCGTCTAATTCGGATTTCTCTTACTAGATGTAGATCTACTAGTTTACTAGATCGGATCCTCCCCATAAATTCACAAATCCGAATCTTAGTGACAGCCGCAGATGTTATTCACTCTTGAATAATTCCTGCATTAGGTGTAAACCAACTTCTTAATAAACCGACCCGGCTCGTTCTACGGACAATGTTCAGAAATTTGCGGAGCCAATCATAGATTTATACACAAGCCACTTCATCAAGTGGGTAACTAACAGAACTAACTAATTAACTTTCATTAGATGACTGAAAGCAAGTACTGGTCCCTTAAACCATGTTATAGTAAATTAGCACCTACTTCCAATGTAAAAAAAAAGTTAAATAAAACAACATTAGTATGTCAAAGTAAAATTATTAAACCTCTTAATATTTTTTAATCCCACTGTATATATATATAACTGTGTATATATATAACTGTACATATATATAACTGTATATATATAACTGTACATATATATAACTATATATATATATAACTGTACATATATATATAACTGTATATATATCGAATATCGAAATCGAAATATTATTTTTGCATTAAATTGAAGGTTTTACTTAGCATAGTTACGAGTAGAATGATCCGATTTAGGTCAAATATGCACCGTTTTATTTGATAACTAGTTGCCAATTTTTCGGTGATTAGTCATGCGGGACTTTGCATGCTGGACATAAGTTTGGTATGTCGGGTTCAATTCTAGATAGGTAGGAGTTTAACCTGCTCTAGGAGGAGGCAGTTCCACTCCATGGAGGTGAATGCAGGGATGATTTCTGCGAAAGTATGATCTTTTTTCTTCTGCGTTCTGCTGCATTCAGAGCACCATATTTGGGCTGCGTAGTTTATGTCCGCCCGCCCGATTACCTTGTAAGTTGCCAGCAACGTTTCTTTGACCTTGCCCCAGATGCTGGCGGCTAACGACTTGTGGCTCTGTACTTTGGTAATTATCGCGGTCGTATGCGGAGTGAAGGAGGACAGACGTGTCAAACATAACACCCAATACATATTTCGGTCTCTTATGCTGGGATTATAGGAATCGGCCTGACGTAAGGTACCTCGCTAGTTTGCTAAAACTGCCGCTTCGGCTAGGAAATTCGGACGGATTTCCATAACTCTTCCAGTGGAGATGAAATGGAAGGTAACAGCAGTAAGTAGTAGTATTCTTGCGGAATCGACATCCGCTAACGATTATGTCTGTAGGAATGGGTAGTGCGGTGGAGGCGTTCTCGCTCTCTTCAATTCTGTGTTTAGTTAGCTTTGTTAAAGTTAACAAAGATACAGTTGTCCGCAGAAATAAATTCGGGAATTTATCGTTGAGATAATTATAGGCAGATCATCTGAAGCGAAAGTTAGCATAGATTGCCGGGTTATGTTATTCATCAGACTACCACTAGCGATTGTATAATAATTTAATTTTGGTAAGATTACCATGCGCACAAATTCTGACTGTGTGGTAGCGCTAAAGACGCCAAGTAGCAAACGGTTCTCACCACGAAGCAGCGTACCTATGTTTGGGTGATATTTACCTGTTGGTCAACATGTAACTCGTAGAATGTGTATATTAAATATTGCGAGATCAACATCGCCTGATCGGATAGCTATGACCTGACATTCTAGGGTAGTATCTCTGCGGTTGATGTCGCCACCGTTGAGACAATATTGCACTGTATTATATAGATTGAAGGCTGACCCACCACCAAAATCTCGCTCACGATCTTTGCGAATTATAAGATTCTCGTGTGTCGCGATAAAACTTTTGTAACCCTGAGAGTGAGGGTGTGGTGTACAGATGGCATTTGTTGCAGCTGTAGTACCCGCGAAGACGGTTTTCGTACTGTGGTGTTATTTGGCGAGGCCATTGATGGCTGCTGGGGGAGCAGACTCCAACTGCAAGAGGTAACGAATGACACACACCACTCACGTAAGGTACGCAGGCCGGAACACGTCGGGAAATGATACCAGCTAGAGCAGGAATTCCATCTGACTGATGTGATGTTCCGATGTATTGAAAAAGGTTGGCGGGGCTAGTCAGATTTAATGACATGCTGCCTAGTAGGGGCTGAGGATAGAGGGGACCGTTGAGGTCATTTGATGGCCACTAGGCTAGAGTGACGGCGTGGTGCGCGAAGCACAGCCGTATAGTCAAATGTTGCTGGGGTGCGTTGGTAACATAGACCACACAATTTGTAGTCCACTCTCTGTGTGTCTTAAAGCCTGAATAGGTCTTAACATGGATCCATTCATTGCGTGTATTACACCTAACCAAGGCGAAGTTTGGATGCGGCCTTTTAACGCATACTCAATAGAAGAATTCCTCTGGGGTCGGGTTGGACTCAGTGGCAGCATGGATTAGGAGGATATGGAGTCGCCCTTCTGCTAGGCGTTGATCTAATGATAACAGACGTGATTTTTTTTACTTACCGATTTAAACAGAGTAAGATCCTCGAAATAACGGCTCTAGAAAACTTCGTCCCTATTCGCAAAAAACTGGGTTAGTCGATTTTCAAAAGCTTCTCTTCAGGCGAATTTTTCACCAGCCAAGTCATTCGCTATAGACAGGAACAGGTAGTAAACAAATGTGCAAAGGTGCAAATTATAAACTATAAGGTGGATGCATAAGAACCTCTCAACCAAGATTCCAGATCGTTTGCGAGTCCTGATGTAACACAATTCCTCTCCTATGAGCTAAAGTTTCTGGGCGTTTGCTTCATTCAGACGGTCGGATTATTGACAGTACAGGTCCGAATTGAGAGTTTGACCGAAGGGGAAAGCTCATAGTAGTTGATTCGCTCCTAATCCCACCAAAAAACATAGCAAAACCTTCCTGGCTGTTAATTTTGGCTTGGCCTCCGTTTGCGCCAAGTTACCTTAATTTGAACACCAGGGTCTTCCATGACGTCGTAAGTGACCCACTTTATATTACCAGTAACCATCCTCTTCAGAAATGAATCGATTTTGTTACGATTCAACAGAGGTTTGCAGACGGAAATTCGGTCTATGAGGTTTTTTTTGCGTTAACTCTTGTGGCACCAGTACATCGAACTTCCTTTGGATCCAGCCTTATTTATATGATCGCCAACGATTTTTTCAGTAATATTTAGCTCCTGGGAGATAGAAACAGCGATCGGACTCGACGATTATTTGAGCGAAAATTTCGACAATTGGTTGTGAGAAATCGCGGGTCTCCTTGAATAATAAAATATCGTCTCAATGTGTAAAAATGTTTTCAACACATCTTACAACATTGTTAATCATGTATTAGAAGAAGTCATCTAGTTTCTGTGTCTTGGAGTTTTATGTGACACTATGCAGTGCTACGATTCTTAAGTCGCAATATTTCTGATTCTATTTATTCTTATACGTGTAAACTACTATTTGGTACCCTTATGCTCTATCTGTTGAAAAAATAATTAAAATTTTCTTACAATTTTACTTGAGTTTACTTGAATGAGGAATGATAGTCTTACTAAGAAACTTTGTTTCTGATTAAATTTCGCAGTATGCACCAATCGCTCGTACGACTCGAGGATGCAATTCATTATCTAATTCAAATATGCTCTATATCGCATTAACTGGATGACATTTTATAAAAATTTGCAGTCATATAATTTTGTGTATTTTTTATTACAACTTTAAGACATTTTTGTATAATATGCCAATTTTACTCTATAAAGTTCTTTGTACTATAGATTTACTAAATGGTTGTCAATTATTCAAATAGAAATGATCGCAAATAAATAAAATATCACATTGTAAGTCCAACATTCACAAAAAAATAAATAGCAACTGTTCTTCGGTTGCCTCGGTTTGATATTTATGAACTTATACGATTTGACATATATAAAAGAAGGACAATAGTAGTACATATTCAACAAACTATGCACATATATAACGACTATAACTCTTGCTGGTTGTCATGCCTAATGAAAATTTTATTGTATGATTTTCTAGCTAAAAAATTTAATTATTTTAATAATATGACATTTTTATTTACAGGTTAAAATTCCCCTGAAGACCTCGTCAAATTTGAGAGCTAGAGATATTGATATCACATTAGGAAAATCTTCAATTAAAGTCGGTTTAAAAAACCAGGAATCTATAATTAACGGTAGACTTTGTGCAGAAGTGAAACAAGACGATTCGGTCTGTGTGCTACAGGACAACAATACTGTTCTTATTACATTAGAAAAGGTACACATGCTTACATATATTAATATTAGGAGCGTTATACCTGCTTAGAATATTTATAGTCTCATTCTGCTTGTTCATTCTAGGAAAATTTTGTTGCGGCAACTCACAATTTTTAAGCGAGGGGGCAACGAGGAAAAGCGAAGGGCGCCGAGTTGCTCGTGCTCATTATTGGCAACTTCTACTTTGGTGTTGCCCATTTCGTTCACACGAACAACTCGAGTCCCGCAATTTTCTGCCATTCCCCTTCATATCATTTTCTCACATCGTGTTAAGGGCACACAAAAATATCTTTGATTAGCTAATTTTAATCATTATTTGCCATTCTCTAAAATATTTATCTTATTTTATGCATATTAGTATACATGTATACATGCATATGACATACAAAAAAGAGATGATAACATTTAATTTTCCGAAAATATTGTAAATGTTTATTGGAAATTTAACGCAACTGCAACAATGGAAAGAATTTAAAAGAAGAATAACGCAAAACGTGTTACCCGAGCTACTCGGTACCCTTCGTCGCTCCCTGTTACAAACTACAAGTTGCCGCAAAAAAAGTTTCCGTGTACAAACAGACTCTATATCTAATTTGGGAACAACGCTTTCAACAGGCTTCAAATTTCGAGATTCATGGTGTGCTAATAGTAGGATTTGCGCGTTTCCAGTGTTAAATGAGTGAAAATAATGCTATTTTCAATGATTGTAAATGTACGCTTACAACAGATCCGCTTATTAACAATCCCCAACCGACTTTGCATATAATTTATGTGTAGATATTTTATTAATATTTGGTATCAAAATACACAAGTATATCTCTACAAATTAATCTGATCATAATTGATTCCATAAAATCTTTTGAAAAATATAATCAAGTATATAGTTAAAATGAATTTGTCTAGTTATGTATATATGTAGTATATTACTATATTCGTTTGTTTTCGTCATTAAATGTATCTATAACATCTTAAAAAACCAAACTTTCGTTATGTAACATATATATATATATATATACGTATGTAATTATGTGTGCATGTAAACAAATTGTTTGTAGATTGTGATGTTTGTAGATGTATATACAATTATATGTATATGTAAAAATGTATCCTTACGACTTCATGTAAAATTACCGTTGTCACGGGCAACGAATGACCGAACTCATGCTTTTAGTTTTCATGTCAAAGAGTTGAAAGGAATGTATTGTAGTACATTCGCAGTCAAAGAGGCCCGGGTGCCCAAACATATTATCGTTAATTTTTATGCCTCGATTCTCACAGAAATCAATTGAATTAAATTCAACTCAACATTGTATAATGCGTTAGTAAAATATTTATTGTGTATGTATGTAATTAAGTAGGTATACCATTAATATGTCAATATTTCTCAATACATATTAAGCTCAATCACTTCTAAGGTGGTGTCACTTGAAATGGCCCAGTAAAGCTCGCTGTGGCGAAGGATTGATTGCTGCTTGGGCAATGACGAAGCGTCGCAGCATTGCGTTGTTGGTAAAAAATTAAAGCTGTGCCGAGATAAACAAAATAAACAAACGACCGCTGGTTGTCACCACTTTCCTTGCTCTAAACACTTTGTCTACAAACGGTCGTAAATACGTATGTTTATATATGAGCATGCATACATATTAACATAGATTTTTTCGAGTCACGGAAAAATATTTTAGAATTGAAAACATTTAAATATGGCTACGTTATCACTGAAAGGAAAATCATTTATTATAAAACCATATTTTTTATGGTTTTTACCATCGCCGTGAAAAGGCGCTTGTAGGTGTTTGCTTTTATGAAGCAACTTTGCTTGTTGAATGTGCGCTTGCGCTCATGAATGAACATTTTTTTTGTGTGATTTGCTAGAAATTTGGCAGCCATATTGACTTGTGGTGCTGCTCATGCCATTTGAAACGATTGTTATTTTTGTAGAAAAATGTTTGCAGTTTTTACTGTCGGTTGACAGACTACATACATACTCACAATATAAATGGGACACACCAAAACTATTTGATTTTTAACCTAAAATATGATATGAGCATACTTTACTTGCTAATTTTTCAAAAATTTCTTTTTATTTCGAATAAGACATATATTTTTTTATTGACATGAAGAAACAGAACCAAAGTTTATCCTGTAACAACGACAAAATGAACATAATCACATTTATTGTGCGTTCATTGCAACTCACTCTTGAAATGGGACAGTTTGTAGAGTTAAGAAAAAAGTTAAGTCTGCGGGAGTTCAATATCTTGTGAATTTTCCTTATTTAAGACCACACGGAGACGACGTGGCATACCTTCCGTAAAATTTTTGCGCACCGAAGCTTCTATTTGGCTCCACTCTTCTTCCACGGCTTTCTTCAACTCGGATTTTGGTTTTAATGTTTCTTTTGGACAGTCTTCTTTTAAGTTCTGCCCATAAATGCTCTATGGGATTAATGTCAGGAGGTTGAGCAGGCGTACAAAGTACAGTGAATAATTGTAGAGCAATCAATTTTTAGCATTACGGGATTTATGGGATGGGTCGTTGTCTTGGTAAAACATAAGCCCATCCCCCGACATACAACCCCAAAATATCAATATTACAATAATATAATCAAAGATAACTGAAATTCACAACAAGTTTCATAAATCAAGCTTTAAAAACACTTTACCTTACGGCAAAAAGAAAAGTCCTTCCTTATCTTGATATTTCAGAGCAAAATCCATTCTTTCTTTTTGTTTTTTTTTTGTAATATCAGTGGTTTTCTACGAGGTATTCTAGCGTTAAGTTTATTTTGTCGAAGCAAATCTACTGTGTCTCGACTTACTTCAACTTTCTTTTCTTCTTACCTATTTTTGTAACTATAACAGACAGATATGGGTTATTTTTGATTATTCGCAACAAAAACCGCGCGCTTCGGTCGGCAATTTTTCGTTTTGTACTTCTGTCAAGTATTTTATTACATAAAGTACGGGTCTTTTTTAAAGCACTGAATAATGTTAAATACAGTATATTTTTTTTTGCCCACAATTTCACCTATTTCCCTTATAGATTTATTATTTTCGCATTTATTAATAATAATTTCCCTTTCCTCAATTGTAGAGCGAGTCATTTTTCCAATCTTTGCCGCTGATAATCTTATGCTGTTTCCAGTTAATAAACTACTAAAAGCATTATCAATTTTAGTTCAGTTTTCAGACAAAACAATACTATGATGGCGCCGCGTTAACTTTCCCTTTTCAAGTGTGAGTTGCATTGAACGCACAATAAATGTAATTATGGTCATATTGTTGTTGTTATAGCATAAACTTTGGTTCCTTTTCTTTATGTCAATAAAAAATATATGTCTTATATGTAATAAGAAGGAATTTTTTTAAAAATTTGCATAATTTGCTTACCATTTATATAGTTATATAGTTACAGTTAAAAAATCAAATAGTTTTGGGGTGTTCCATTTGTAGTGTGAGTCAGTGTATGTATGCGTACATGTATATGTACATATATATGTAGGTTTGTGGATGAGATATTTGTTCGGCAGTGTCACACTACATCCATATGTACTTACCTGCGCTCACATGTATTTCACTGCTAAGTGATAATATCTTGATTTGAATTCGTGAAGGCGCACATGCATGAGTATGTAAATTTATATGAAAAAATGTGTAGCTACATGAGTATGTAATTTTTATATGATGAATGATATATATTGTAACAAATTTAATTTCTACCCGTAACAAATACTAGCAGAAAATTAGGAAAGAATGTTATGTATTGTAAAATCCATAGAAAATTATTAAATATTAGGTCCGTTTGTACATATTGACTATGAATATTACTTCAGAAATTGCTCAATTCTATTGAAATGTCAGAAGATATGTAGCGTAGATATGGATTATATATATGATTGCATATAAATGAATAAAAATAAAAGCCAAAAGGCTAAGATGCGGCTGTAATAGCAATGTATAATTCTGAGAGTATCTTTCATTCGATGCTCAGATCTCTTAACACGCCATTCTTAATATTTCTCCATCGGAGATGGCTGATGTGAAGTACGCTCATCGTATTTTGTCAGATTTTGACAATTCATAAGCTGGACGCAATTGAACCTTCTCTATGACAGATATTCTCTGTAAATAGTAGCTAGTGAGTTCTGTAAAGAAAAAATGCTGTAACAAAAATATTGTAATCAGAAATCAAATTCTATGATAGTTACCATTTATCTTCAATGTGAAAATTATAGACTTCCCATCTTTCTAGATTAATAAAATGAATTGGTGGGACCGTTTGATTTCAACAGATCCACCTATATCAACACGTAAAATTAATCCAGAACCCTCAAAGCTTTCTGATTTGGATGGTGAAACACGAAGTTTGGTTGAGAAAATGATGTACGATCAACGTCAAAAAGAAATGGGATTGCCAACAAGTGAAGACAAGAGAAAGAAGGAAATATTAGAGAAGTAAATATTACCATAATTGTTTTTTTAATTAACTTAAATATATATTCAGCAGCATCCTGAAATGGATTTCTCTAATTGCAAATTTAACTGATGTTAATTTTTTAAAAATTTTTATTTATATTTTTTGTACATATATCCATACCTAGAGTTTTGAATAAACAAAGGACGCAAGGTTATTCCTTCATGATTTGGACAAAACCAATTTGTTGTAACAAGTCATAGATATGCCTACCTCATAAGATAAATGGTTGCAAATGTCTTTCATTCGATAGCTACTTTAAATCGTTTATGATAAGTAGTCTTTTTCAAAAATTCGCAATTTGTTACAAGAAATTGAGGCCTCTACGTTTACGTTCATCGTTACATCTCTGTGTCGACTAATAATAAAACTATAAGGCGATGCTTTATTTACACTTGCCAGAAAAAGTCTCCGTACACTGGATCAAATAAATCAAACATTAAGGATTTCTGGGTTAGTAAAAGTGTTATGTTTAAAACATATTAATAACTTTTATTCATATATTCTATTAATAAACCAATGTATATTTTCTTAATTATTTCTATAAAAATAAAATTTTGTACAACAAAAACGAAAATAATTCAGTCAAAAGGAGCAGAAAAAGTATCCTTACATAACAATATTCTTCTTTCTTTCCTTTCTTCCTTCTTTCTACAATATTCTTTTTCAAAATTGGTTGTATTAGTTGGTAGGATAACCTTTTCACTTGATGACTTCTGCAAGGCGGCGTGGCATGTAAAGGACCAATTTGTATGTGTCCTGTTTACTGATTTTACCCCCATTCTTCCATTCCCTGATAACGTTTTTGAGCATTTCCTTCGAAGAAAGTAATGCTGTGCTGGCGAATTCTACGCTCGAGCAAATCCCACAAATGCTCTATAGGATTAAGATCTGGGGGTTGGAGTAGCGTTTGCAACTGGTGCTTAGTAGTGTAGAGCAACCAAAGCTTCACATTGTTTGCTGAATGCTTTGGATCGTTGTCATGTTGGAACCAATAATCGTTACCAAACTCCTGTTACCGTTACTGTTCAACACTTTCCCTCATATTTCTTTTCAAAATATTTAATAAGTATATTGATCCATTGTTGACTATAAAAACAAGCTTGCGAACTCCTTCAGCCGCCATATATCCCCAGACCATTACACCACCTCCTCCATGTTTCACAGTCGGTAAAAGGTTTTCTTTTTCGAATGCTGTTTTGACGCTATGGAATCAGTTTTTTCAACATTTTGTACGAACGTACTGCACAGAAGAATGAATTCTTCCTATAATTGGACATATTTCACGGAACGATTTTCCTTCTTTTTTTAGTTTCAAGATGATTTTTCTTTCATCATAACTAATTTCCTTCCTTTCGGGCGCCATCGTAAATTATTTTACACAAAACTTGAAAATCGAAACAAAATAACGTATTCATATTAAAATTGAACCCGCAATAAAATATAACGGCTTTTGAAATGAAATAAGTCGCTGCGTTAAAAGGGGAATTCCCTTTTAGAAAATGTACGGAAACTCTTTCTGGTCAAAAAAGTTGCCATATTTTGTTTTAAGCCATACCTTGTTGAAAATGGCAACAACTTTTAAACAATTATTGATATTATATGCATATAAAAGAAGAAAATTCAGTTAATTGAATGTATTAAATTTATTCTCATGATAACATTATTTTGGTGCATGTATTGAATACAATTAATTAAGAATGAATTGATGCAATGAATTAAGAATAAAAAAATATTAAATATAACAGCGAACGGTGTTGGATTGGAAAACGTTTCCATTACGCAGCTGCTGATACAACATCATGATAAATGATAGCTTTTAATGCAAAAATATCCATGTTATATTGCTCCAAATCATTTTCGGTGCTTACCTTTACATAAGAAGTTCTGGAAGCATGAAATAAATATTAAAAAAAAAAAATCTAGGGTTGCTGATTATTATCACTGTATTGAAGCTCTGTTTTTAATAGCAGAGGTTTGTAATTAAATTGTATACAAAGGGAGTGTAAAGCCAAAACAAAGGTTTCTTATGATTACTCGGCTTTTATATGAACTAGTGTATGTATATAATTTGCTTATATATAATATTTTATAATTTAAATGTTTAATTTATTTTTAAAATGCGAAGAAATTAAATGTAATGAATATGTAAAGAAATGGGAAATAGCACAGGCTGCCTCTACACCTCGGTCCTGCTGTGAATCATCCTGGTATTTACCCTATGTTTCAATGCTGGTAAGCTTTGTTGCTGGGCGAAGTAGTACTCCTCCCACTGGTGTCACATCAGCGAATCGAATATATCAGTGTTTGGCTGGAAATAATTTAATCACACACCTTTTCTGCGATTTGCTTCCCGACTGAGCAATACGCCACTGTTTTTGTGAAACAAATTCGTCTATCAACTGGCCGTGGTGTTTGCGTCGAGTTAGAACACTCTACTAAAAACGGACTTGGCCTTAAGTCAGCGGCCCCGACAGGCTCAGGATATGAAAAGATTTCTGCTATTAGATGACTACTATATCGATTAAATTTTCTCCACTTAGAATTCCGTTTCTATTTCATTGTATTATAATAAATAAGATTCGCAAGTCGAAGAACTGCAGTCTACATACTGCTCCATTAACGGCTTCTGTGGTGCGCCTCTACTTTTACGAGCTACGAATGTAACGTCGCAATTGTCTCCAATGAAAGTTGAGTTGGAACTTGAATGAATCTGACGATGTGTTCTAACACGTTCCCAATACTTTACGGTATTTTGCTGTACTTTCAAAATGCTTGGGTCATTCTTTAGTTATGAAGATATTTAAACGTACTTCTAATTTTTCATGGTTTGATATAAAGGAGTGTAAATTTAGTCCCACTCCGACTGAATGAAAACGACCCTTTCTGCAAATTCGTTTGGTCTCTTCTTCCTACTAAAGCTGGCAACAAAGTCTCCAAATCTAATGACTACCCAATAAGGCGTCGGCGTACGGTTGGCTGAAATCCTAGGAGTTTTTATTTTTGACGAACTCAGCTATGCGGATTTTGTTTTTTTGTTACTATTTGTGAGAATATATATATGTATTTCTCGAACGTCAGCAGCTAGCGCAACAGCATCCTCACGAAATCAAAGGAAAATGTTCCGCAAAGGTTTGGCATGCCCAAGGCCTTTGAGCAACATGGAACTCAACGCAATCCCATTGACTTCAGCGACTGTGACTGGTGATTTTGCACTGCAAAGTGCGCCAAATATCACTTACTACTAGTTTCCCTACTCTTTGCGACAGTAGGTCGCCACTTACCACTTCGTAGGTAATCGGCGATTTCTTATGCGAATTTAATCCGATTTCATCTTTATTTCTATAACTATTAGACGTTTACAGGCCATGTCGTAACTGTCAGAAAGAGAAAAGAGAAGCACACTTGTCCAAAGAAGTCAACTCTCAGAATGTTTATCTATATGGCGTGTATTTTCTGTTAGCATCTAGCGTGCTCCTATATTTTCGTCCAACTCTATTCTCTTTCAGTGGCCTATTATTTCCAAAACGGTTTGGGTCAAAATATTCGGTGACTAACTTATGAAGCGATGTATCTCTTTCTCAAATGTGTAATACGACTGGAACTGGTACTGTTGATATAATTGGACCATATGCTATCCAACCTAAGTTGGTGTTCATGGCATTTCTAATAGCACATTTAACGATGTGTTATCAAGACCCAACAATAATGAGGGTTATGTTCTATTTATATACATATTTAAAAAAAAGTGGTCTTTGGTGCCCATAAGAAAATTCTCTATCTGCAATTCAGCACGGTTTGACTGTTAATGGTGTCTGGCGGTGGCTCGACCTGGATTCTTCATAAAGGTAACAATGATGTTATCTGCGGCAATCATTAATGCCACACCTTTCTTTCGAACGGCAGTTGAGTGTATCGCGTTCTTTTCGTAAGCGATCTCTTCCAAGCGTTCTCGAACAGCTAAGTTTTTGAAAGTTGTACAGTTAGAAATAAAATGTGTACCTTCACATATAACATTTCAAGCCTGATCTATCATGCAACGGTTCTTTTCCAGCAAGCGTCAAGCGGCGTGGATGTTGTTGGCTTACTGTTTGTCTTCGAATCTTTATTGCTGCTGATGGCAATAGGCAAACTACTCTGACAAGACCGCTTAACCACTGAGAAAACTACTTGGCCGTTGTGTACGGTTTTATATTTACTGCTTGTCGGGTTTTTGCCGATGCTACTCACATTTTCCCGATGTGAAAAATGCTGCAATGATTTTAGTTTTGATGGAGAATGACACTATTTGTTCTATCTTGTTCTCGGCAATGTTGGAAAATTGCTGGATTTTTCAGTTGGCTTATCACCAGCATATCTGGTTGGGCAAGATGAAATTCCGGGTAAGCTTTGGAATATTCCATTCCCCATTCCATTCATATATACCATTCCCCAAATTTGGGGGTAAAATGGGTATCGGCGGATAGAGTAGGTGTTCCATATCACGAATATGTATAAATATAGCCTCCACAAACTTGTAGTTTTTAAAATATTTGCATTTTACGTTAGATTTTTAAGGATTTTAAATCTTTAGTTTCTGGAATTATAATAAATTTTACACTTATACCGTACACTTTTCATACACTTAACACTTCAATAATTGTTTCTATATATTTATTTTTTATTAATTAATGCAGAAATAGCTTTAATTCAACATATTAATTTTTATTCAGTTTATATTTTTGAATTAATTTAAGAATTAATTTTTTTATTTTATATATATTTTATTATTATATTATATAGAATTAGATAGATATAAATAGATATTATAGATAGAGATTTTATAGATAGATAGATCTAGATATCATATTATATTTTTACAGAATTTATTATAATTCGAAAAATTACACATTTAAAATTGTTAAATTTTCAACTTAACATGCAAATACCTTAAAAACTATAAGTTTGCTGCGGCAATATATATATATATATATATTCGTGATCTGGAGAACCCGCTCTATCCGCCCATACCCATTTTAATGACGAATTCAGGTGATGGTATTCTAAAGCCCACCCGAAATTTCATTTCAGCAATCATCGGCTACTTAAGCATCCCAACTACTGTTTTCATCGCTCGGCTGACGAAGCATTTATGCAACCGTATTAGATTTTGACTTTTGTTGGGACGGAATGCCTCTGTCGTTTCTTTGAAGTTGGCTGAAAGGCAATTCAACTGCGTTGCCAAAAATCTTGGGCAGGTCATACAGCTTTGTTACGGCTTCGATCGGTTCTTAAAAAGATTCTGGGTGACTTCTTGGAGCGCCGGGCCTGGTGCGCTTTGGAGAAAAACTTCGGAACCTGGTGTATGATTTGCTGCTGTTTGAATTTTGCTGCACAGTTCATTGTCTTGATTACTCTTTTCTGTTACAGACTTCTATTGCATCACTGTATTTGTTAAGCGGTTTAAGCTGGCTACTACACAAGTCAATTCAGTTTATGATCAGTCAATAGTCTTCCACATTTTTCTTCTGGTCGTGCTGCTCACTTTTGCCTCTTAAATTATAAATGCTTTCGTGTAAACACTGACTAAAATTAATGCACATTGCGTATAAATTAATAAAACAATTAATAAGGAATCTCACCAATCAGAGCCCGGCATTGTTGTATACAACGATAAAATGATGTAAAACTCTCCTGTCACTTAAAATTAGGAGAGTAAATCATCCGCCCGACCTTCACAATTGACTGGATCGGGTAGGCATGTCATTTATCAACTAGACAGACTGAAACAAGCAGATTGGGATCCTGCAAAAAATTTTTAACAGAGACATTTGTAACCGCCGTGCACGATCATAATAAAAATGTTAACCAATTAAAAGAAAATGAATCGCGAAATTTAATTGTAATTGAAGTAATGTTTTGTGATCTGCAGCTTAGGTGTAGTAATTTGCCATTCAATGATAATAACCATGTATTAATTGGCAATAAACAAGTTTAGTTCACTTAATTTATTAGTGCTTAAAAGCTGAGTGCTAGACACGTTGTTTTAATACACTACGAACTCACAAAAAATATATTTAAATATTTACTTTATACATTGAAAGGTCAACATATAACAATTTTTAATCGTATTAAATGTTGGGTGCTTTAATAATTAATTATTTAATGCCCAAAAGTGAGTATTTTGTATAATCTGGCAACAATGCAAAAATTTATAAAAAATGCGAATTTTGTGTCGCTCTCGCGGTTGCATATGTAAATGCCAAGAAGCATCATCTTTCTTAGTGATGCCCAATTTTCTCCGTCACTGCGCGTCTATTACCGGGTTAATGCGTTTGAAAACATGACGCGTTTGTCAGAAAATTTCGGACATATTACAGAACACTATACTTTGCTTTTTTTATAATTATATTATTGCGTAACACAACGAATTTTCTTTAATATGGTTAATTTTAAAAGACTAAAAAGTAAATATAAACAACCGCAAAAAACAAGTAAGGAAGTCCTAAGTTCGCGTGCAACCGAACATATACTCGCAATTTTTGAGGGGGAAATTATTAAAAATTATTATAATAATAATAATAATAAATAATTATTAAAAATTATAATAATAATAATAATAATAAATAATTATTTAAAAAAAAGGGTGAATTTATTTTTGAAATATTATTAGCTTTTCTTACAGGTCATAGGATCAGGAACTTTCATTTCTATATTTTGCTTCGTGTCCGAGATGTTTATATTAAAATCAACATAATTAACTCAAAAGAGATATGAGTGATAACGGTCAACCAAGAAACGGAAATAATTTTATTAGGGATATGGGGCTTAGACCAAGGTCTAGACCGATTTCATTCATATTTTGTGCTAAACCACATTATGTTTAAGAAAGTAAGTCCACTTAATTTCATTAAAATATCACACATATAAACGATTTAAAGTCAGGTGGAAAGTCGGAAATCACTATATTGATGCTAAAGAAGGTCTGGACTGATTGCATTAACTTCACGACATTAAACTAAGGTTTACTCAAGCACATGTTTCCACACAATTTTGTGAAGATAACTCGCACACTGACCAAGATATTCTGCAAAAAGTCTGCTAGAATAACGAAAATCATTATATGCAGTATGTGGGAGCTGAGGTAGTTCTTAGACTGTTTTGAGATATTTTCGGAATTAAGCTATAGTCTGCATTTATTTAAGGTTTTGCTTTCTACTATATATTTCACTAAATAATAGTCACAGTAAGATATCTTAGCAAAATTAAGACAACGTATAATATTGAATGTAATGTAGTTTGGTGGAGAAAACGGCTGAACAATATTCTCGAATTACCACACGCTCTTATTATTCTTGCAGCCTGTATGTTGAGTTTATATCGGTTATAACAGAAGATTTCTCAATGCAACTAAGCGAGAATACTGTGATTAGCATTATGTCGCTTAATTTTCTTGAGACCTCTTTCATTGAGATCTATATTACAAAGGCGGTAAATTTCATATATTGGGTATATAAGGCAATATAAGGCAAATCAACCAGAGGCGCAAATTATTATATTAGGCATAGGGGGTTGAGACCAATGTTTAGACTGATTTCATTCATATTCAGTGCTAAACCATATTATGGACAAGAAATCTACTATGTGTAAACGGTTTAAAGCCAACTAGAAAGTCGGAGTCATTTATTAGGTATATTGGGGCTAGGATCTGGCAGGTCTAAGCAGATAACGTTCACTTTTGACATTAAAAGGCGGATATATGCGGCGTTAAGGCCACTAGAATTACGAAAAACATTATATGTAGCATGTGGGAGCTGGGGTAATTCGTAGGTCTATTTCACCCACTTTCTCCACCAAATTATAGTATTTCCAAGACTAGATGTTCTCATATAACTTTGCTAAGATATCTTATATTATATATTGATCGATATATACAGCATAAAGTCGACCGAGGGTTGGAAAATATTTATATTAGTTATATGGGGTCAGGGGAATTATCGATTTGACACATTTTTGTACAAGGCCACATTGTTATCAAGAAAAGATTTTCTCTAAATTGTAATAGTATACCCTACATATTCCCCGATATGTTCGATAAAACGTCGGCCATAGTCACCTGGGTCTGATTTTTTTAGTTTTGGTCTGATTTCGATTATTTTTTGAAGTGAGATGACATAACCTAAAAACACTACTTGTGTAAAGTTTTGTTCTGATATCTTCATCGGTCGATTTACATACTGTAGTTTGGTTGATATTGTTTCAGTGGTTTTTGAGATATCTATATAAAGTGGACCACACCCATTTTTAAAAATTTTGAGCCCCATTTTAAACAATTTTCTTACTTCGATGTCCTGTACCAAATTACGGTTTTGCATATTAATTTATGGCTTAGTTATAGTACTCGTTTACGTTTTCGCTAAAGGGTATTTTGTGATCGTAATCCGATTTCTTCCGTCTGCAACACCAACCTCTTCAGAGTGTCAAGGAACAAGTATACCAATCGAAATAGTGCTTTCATGACGTTCGGAGTGTTTCCATTATTTGATGGACATTTTTGAATATTGGCTTTCCAGAGCGTGGTGTATCTTTGATAACAAAATTATCTTAGCTAACCAGCTTATATCACTTTATAGGTTTTTGATTAACGGCATTTTGGGACGTGGTGATGATCCGATTCCGCCCATCTGCAATACTAACCTTCTTTAGTGTCATGGAACATTTCATCGCTTGCATAGATGGACGGATGGGCAGACAGACAGTCACCCGGGATTCAGTTCGTCTTGTCATCCTGATCACTTCGACATAAATACCTATATATCTATCGATTAGTTTTAGGTGTTACAAACAACCGTTAAATTAACAAAACTATTATACTCTGTTGCAGCAAACAAAAAACGCAACAAACGCAAACAAATACGTTGTACAATGTTATTTAGAAATTCCTTAACAACTATAAATATTGCAGGTTGTGCCAGTCCAACGTTAAAGCCGTTTACACTGCACTTTTTGCTAACGCCAGTAAGGGAGCGGAGAATTGTGCATATTTTTACATCCCTATTGTGAAAGAATACCAGCACTAGCAGCCTTACATCAAAATATATATTATTCTTGGCTATCGGCTACCAAGCACTGGCAATTAGGTAGGTAGACGCCATTTTTTGTTTCGTATCTATTACAACAATCTCTTGTTATAGTATACAGAAATGTCCAAATCAGGAAACTGCTCAAGACAAGAAAAAAATGAATGAAGAAAAAAATTAGTCAATGAAAAAATTTTTGAATACAGCGTAAATAAAGGGTCTGAGAATTTCGAAAAATGATGTGAATCGTAGAAAATAGTAAAAGAAAAGAATGGCCGAATCGAGTTGCTCGTGTGAACAAATATTTTCTCGGCAAAAACCCACAATTAGCTAAAATATTTCAGACACATTTTTAACCAGTAATTTATAATATATATAATATGTGATAAAAAGGCAACTACAACTCGTGGAAAACAAAACCAAAAACAGCAAAATTAGAACAATGAACAATTTAGAGTAAAAAGCCATTTGTGAAGCGTTTTGCTAATTTTCAGTCAATTGTGGAGTAATTTATTTCGCACAAATAGGTTATTTCATAATATTTGTAGCCTCTTAACAACTATAGTTATTGTAGGTTGTACCCATCCAGCATTTAAATAATTTCCATTTTTTGGTAACTACCGGAAGGAATCGGAGAGTTTTGTATAAATTCAATATAGGAGGTACCGACGCTCATTGCTCTGCTCACATGTGTTGAAATGTTTTTTCATTTCGTTTAAAAAGAAAAAAACATAAAAAAATTACTTTCAAATACCCCGAAATACTATTAACAAGATATTCAATTGTCACTATATATTGGCTTACTTTGTGCTTTTTGTGCAATTTTCAAAGGAGTGGAGTAATCAGGAAGCCTTTTTCGCATGACCAACACAGTTGTTTTAGGCCAAACATTTTCCTAGCTTAAGTATAAATCAAAACTAATGTACGTTTCATTATTAATTCACTGTTTCTTAAAAATAACTAAATTGTATCGTTTAATTTCTCCTTTAAAATTTTGGTGCTGCTTAATTATCCGTAAATCTTCACGGTTTTACGTTGGCAACATTAACGAAACTTCAACTGAAATGAAATAAAGTTGTAATTCTTGATAACAAACCGAACTGTTTCAACTGTTTCGAGTTCTAAACTATTGGCAACTCTCAATTTTTTATGCCTTGACAATCAGCTGTTGCTATTTTTATTAATTATTTCTATTATTAAAAAGATCGGAATACATTTTTTTAATATATGTGTAAGTTTAATTAACTATAAATAACAAAATAACAAAACACGAAATATTAAACATCAAAGAGCAGCACGGAAAGTTAAAGCGTTTATTCCTTATGCTTACTTCGCTACAATGCCGAAGTTTGAACTCCCACGTAAAGCGAGGAAAGATTTATGTAAACGAAGCTTATATATTTATACATATACATCTTTTATCAAAGTACAAATTCTGATTGAGTGATATTTTTAAGATTTACATTTTTTGAAGAATTGGGTAGGAAGGTTACTCTAGTGACTAAGTGATCATGCCATAAATGAAAAATCTCTACCTTCTACATTTCTACCCTTAACTAAAATTTAATTAAAGCTATTGTTATTGTTGTTAAAAGTGATGATATCTGTGTTACTTTTGTTTACTTTACAAAGGAATTTCGTGTCTTGATGAAACATTGTTTTCTGGTGGGAACAACTCGTGGTGGGAATAAGTGTTACGACGATCTTACGATCTGCCCCAGCATATTCAAAGGTCAAATACTGGAATTGAATTTCGTTATAACGGTACCACCACATATAATGCACTCCGTTCAGGAATGGCACAAGAGTCTGTAACGTCAGAAAACAAAGCCGTCCGTTCGTCTGTCTGTCTATCCGTGCAATCGATAACTTGAGTAAAATATGAAATATCCAGATGAAACTTGGTATATAAACTTAGTGCCCTTACAGTCTGAAAATGTTGGTGATGCAGATGGGCAAAATTAAACTTTCAGCTCTCCAACGACTTGCGGTTAAGTTAAACAATATAAACAAATACACAAATTAAGCTGAATAACTTAAAATTAATACAGAGCATTAATTGGGGCAGGGGCCTGTCACCCTAATATGTTTAATATACATAACTCACAAAGTGCCAATGTTATATGGACCAAACCAAGTGAAAATATTCGGTTAAGTGCAACATATACACGTCAAATTCAGTTTCATGTATTACCAACGCATAGATAAAAATGTGACGGACGTTGAGTATAAACATGTCAAGCACGCATAGTTAAAATTATCTTCTTTGCAGTTTTCAGCGTGTGCACATCGATTTGCCGACGATGACAAATGTCGACAATTGCGTGTCGTTTTAAAAAATTTTTTAAATCAAAAAAAGTATTTGGATACAAAATTGGTTTACAAGAAGAAAATAATTTACTCACGAAAATCTATTTAATGACAGAAAAATTTACACCAATATGCCGGAGGCTCAGTTAACCAACACCTATCAATCACATTGCGTTTTCTTACAACGGGTAATACATTTGGAGATTTGTAGTTTACGGACGCTATTTCCAAACTTGCAATTGGTCGAATTGTAATTGAAACCTACGATGCGCTAATTTTGGGGGGAAAAATTAAATAAAGCAAAGTTAAAAATAAATTTTTTATTTTAATATATTAGAATATTTTATTGAAGTCGTATTTTTCCTTAAATTTTGTGAGTATTATTTCATACAGTAAATTTTTTAATAACCGATAGCTGTATTCTTTACTTTTTAAATCCCACAACGCCGGAAAGATTGGTACAGTTCAATGAAGTCAATAGTAAATTTTTTACCTGCCATTTTTCACATTCCGCGATGTCTACTCGTCAGAGCACATTGAAATATAATAATAATAAACCCAACGATTATCCCTCTCTCATCCAATCTAAGCGAGAGGCGAGGGGCGCAATCCACATAGCGTCGAGAACTAAAACTGTTCAGCTACAAAAATAAAATTTCAACAGCTAAGATTTAAGATTAAGTTAAAATAAAATTAATATGATCCCATTTATTTTGTGAGAATAATTTATTTTTTATAATGCTGAAAAGTGAGCCTGATAAATCAAACGTTCAAAATTTGATCTACATTATTTTAACAGTTGGGTCTAAACTCCCTGGATAAGCGAACCGAAATATTTAAAATTAATTTCAGACAAGAGAACTACAAACTGTTCCATTCAGAAGTTTCACTAAGAATATTATGGGAATCATTCCATTACGACTGGTGAGTATAGAAAAATTTGTAAGTTTTAAACGACTAGTGAATAGAGGAAGACATAATCTTCTAAAACAAAACGCAAAAATTATTTTTGAAGGGTCTCTAATTTGTCAAATGAATTTGGTAACTAGTGTTCCATATCACAGAGCCATATCCCAATAGGCCTTACCTATATACCTATTACCTTATGCGGTAACAAGAGTTTTAGTAACATACGGAGCTCTAACTTCTTTAAACCATATTTTAACGAAAATAAGAGTACCCTTAGCTTTCAAAACCATTGTATTAACATGAAGATTAGAATTAAGTATGAGACCCATGGTGACTTCCAAATCAACAAAGTTAAATACTTGCTCTAAGCTATAGGAGAGGGGAACACAGATCTCCGAAAAAGCACATTGCATTTTTGAAGATTTAGTGGTTTATCATTTAAATCACACCTAGTAACCAAACTGTTTAATTCTGTTTGCACAGCCGACTTTCATCTATTGAAGTATATGACTTAAATAACTTTATATCGTAAAATAACTTTATATAATAAAATTTATGAATAGTGTATTACAGGAGAAACGTCGTTAATAAATTAACAAAATCGGACCAAAATGACTACCTTGTGGAATAGCTGAAGAGACATTAATTGAATCCGAAAGAGTGTCATTAAATATCACTCCTCGTGTTCAATTATTGAGATAAGAAGATACTTTTGAAGAAATCTTGGTTGAAAACCAAGGAGACCAAGTTTTCCCACAAAAATTAAGTGATTTATTTTATAGAAAGCTTTGCTAAAGTTAGTGTATATAACACCAGTATACTTATTCTCCATAAACTGATACATAGTTCACAAATTCAGGCAAATTTGTTAGTTTATATTTCCCTTTCCGAAATACGTGCTGAGAACAGGAAATTAATGAAAAAAACGAAAAGTTATATAATCTGTGATTATAGTTTTAAAGCGTTTAGGTATTACCGATATTTTTGTATTTCCTCTAAGTCCTCTCTTCTGCAAACACGATTATAAACGACTGTTTCCATATTGAAGAAAGTGTACTTTGTTTAAGAGAAAAAAGGCAAGTAGATATATTTCGCACAATTTTTAACGAAGCAAGATGGTATCATATCTGGGCCGTAGATAAAGTATGATTTTAACTTATTGAAATGAAGGAAGACGTCTTTGGAAATAGTTGGTGCATTAATTAAAGCAATCGGACGGAACTCATACAGAAATGGAAATTTTTTGAGAGAGTTAGTGCAGTAATTTGACTTAAGAAATTCTGCAAACATGTTGGAAATAGTGTGATTATCGCATGACATGATAGATTTGTATTACATCGCGGATAGAAATTTAGAAATCCTGCGTTTGGAGTTAACGAAACTATAAAATTTTTTGGATTAGGTACAATATTATTTCTTACCTTATTAATGTAATTATTAGTTAGAGAACGTACAATTATACCACGAAATATAATTTTAATAATTGAATACATATAGACTGGATTTATTCGAACATCTGAACAGGACTGTGTCACATATGACTCATGAACTTATTTCAATAAATTGCCGTGTGTCACATATGACTCATTGGACAAAGTTATTAAACCTAAAAATCTTTCAATGCCTTCTTAGTCTACGGTTACTGGAAAATTTTCCAAACTTCGCTTTTATCTTCACTCAATCTAATAGTTCCATTCTCTCTAGTATACTATAGCCTAAAAACTATCTTAAAGAAGCCATTTTCGAAAATTTATTTTCATTGCCTTAATAGTAGCTACATAGTTTTAATATCTTTTCTAACTTCATTAGACCTTCTTCAGTTTTCGCAGGGACTACAAAATAGTCCATATATGCAACTGCTGAACCATCTCTAATCTAACCTTTTAATAAATAAGGAATGTAAAAGCAAAATAAAGCGGGATGATTGTATAAGCTAAAAGGTACGTACTGAAATTCATATTGACCGTGAGTTACAACGCTGAGTATGTTCAAGTACTCTCATCTGTCGACATGTTCAGAAGTCCACCGGCCAAATCCAGCGAAATTATCTTTTCTTCTCTAATCCTTTCGATCAATTCCTTAATTGAACTCATATTGATTTATCCCGTAAAAATTTTCAGATTTAGCTAACGATAACCGCGGCAAATGCTAAGCGTAATTCGCGCAATTTGAACGTGTTTAGTCTTCATTTAAATAGTATGCAACTTGTTTGTCTTTGATTCGTTGCTCCTCATAAGACACACTGCATAGATTTTATTGACTTTTCGCCTCGTGAGACATTTTTATTTTCAAAGTTTTAAGTTATCGTGAGGGACTAGAAATTTAAATTTCTACACATGCTAATCTAAAAGCACATTCACCATTGTGAGGCCAAGTTAGCACATTTAACATTCCAAAAGGCAGTTTACACTAAAATGCACAATACTCTACACGAACCCTTACATCTGCAAAAGTCCACTGGGAAAATCGGCAGAGCAGTAGCTCTATACAAAGTAGTGACTAATGTTAGGCTAAGGAAACTTTGTAAATTCGGTTTTAAGACTCGTTCCAATGAAATAGCGGACTAAAATAAATTTGTTCAATATTTAATATCGAAACAATAAATTCATACGTGTTTACATTGCACATTATTATTAAGAATCTCGACGACAAGCTTTCAAACAGTCAAAATAAAAAACACGATCATGAAATCCCCGTGGTCCAGTTATTCAGTGATAAATTACAGTTTACAAGCTCTGTGGAAAATATCTCAACCCACATGTACTATACCAAATGTTACCTAGAAAGAACTGGAATCAGTTTGAACAAGGAAGTCAGGAAATTTTTCTCTCAGACCGGCCAGTAAATACATACAGTAAGGAAATAAGGTAACTTTTATTCAGAATCGTAACAACTAATTTAATTCCACTATAAATATAAATTTTTTTAAATACATGCATGCGTTTTAGGCGAGTCCTTATTAACCTTAATGGAAACACTACTGTTTGAAGAACGCAATGTATCTCCGATTGACGGGAAGCGCTAAAGTTGTCGAAAATGTAGCTGGAAATAAGCAATTCGCTCTACTGTCTCATTATTATCCACAGGTTACCAATTGAATTGTAACAAACCGTAAGAAGATCAATATTGTGACGAACACGAATTCCAGAAACGACGATAACTTGCCAGAATCTACAAGACATCGAAACTAGTAGTTGCCAGAATGTCTGAATGGCGATATTGTAGCAAGCTAGAGTGTCAGAACAAAACAGAATCGACGACAAGTTGCCAGAATCAGCCAGACAGCGAAGCTAGTAGTTGCCAGAATGTACGAGTGCCGGAGTGGCAGCAGACACAGTTCGAATAACAGTATTACCAAGTAAAGTTCAAGTGAATTATAAATAAGCTCGAATAACGAGTAACAGAGTGTCAAGTTTTTGAGTTAGAAATAAAGACAAGTGTAGAGCCATTAAATTGTGACTTTAATTGAACAATCCAGTGATCGAACTCAGGGTAGAGTTTCAACATGAATAATTAATTTAGAAAATCCGTTAAAATATTAATCGGTTTCGATAACTGAAATCTCTCAGTTATCATTGAAACCTCAACTAAGAAGATGTGATGTTTGAAGCACCAGTTAATTCCATATGACTATACGCAACTGTAACTTGCGAAAATATTATGCCGAATCGCTGGGCTAGACTTCAGAACAGCATCCCCCGAATTCGGGGTTAAAGTGGGCATTGTCTATATATACATGCACTTATACTTTGTGCTTTTCATATTGTAACAGATTTTCTAAATTAATCGTTCGAATGCCGCCCCTGAATTATACTGCTTCATCTGGCCATGATTCTTGGATCTCGGTCCTTTAGCTGCAATGTACTCAGCATAATTGGAAATCCACTCCGTAACTGATTGGCGACAACGAACCTAATAAAACCCTTGCTTTACCTTCTTCAAGGTTTTCGTGGTTCCCATGTGCCCTCCACATGGACCGCTGTGCTGCTCGTTGAGAATTTCGGGAATTCTTACTTTCGGAATAATCATAAGAACTCGGGGGCTTTGCCCATCTTCGCTTTCCAATACTATATGCGAGCAACCGGACGTCAGCTTTAATCTGTTTAACTGTGCACGATAAGCTTTTGCGACTGGACTTTCTGCAGCTATTTCTTCTCTCGTTGGACGTTTGTTCAGTTCCATTCCATGCATTAAAAGTTTCAGATCTGGATCTTCCTGTTGATATTTTCATAGTTCTTTCGGGTACCAGTCTTCTGTCGACGTCATTGTCATTAACCGGACGTCTATAATATCTTCTTTGGCTCAGCTTTTGAGCAATGTTTGCATTCCAAATTACATGGGCGGAGGGACATCGTATCCGCATTTCCATGATTACTACTTTTCGATGCCCTATAGAGAAGTCTTAACTTTGCAGGCTCTCAATCCACCGTGCCAACTGCTCCTCTGGGTACTTGAATTGTAGAAGTCATTTTTATGCTGAGTGATCTGTTCTTACTAGAAATCGCTGACCATATAGGTACTTATGAAAATGTTTGATGCTCTTTACCAACGCCAGTAATTCCCTCCGAGTTACAAAATAATTCTTTTCCGGCTTATTTAGCTTATTTATCTGTCTATAATACCCCATCACTTTCTCATGGCCGTCAATGATCTGTGATAGGACGCCTCCTATTGCATATCCACTAGCATTCGTATCCAAAATAAATGTTGATCCTAAGACCAGGTGCTGGACCAGGTGCTGTACCAGGTACATTTCGTCCAGGTATACTAAATCAGTGTAATCCTTTTAATACCTGGTCCACAAGTCTCGCAAAGGGGCCAGGAGAGTTACATAATGCAAAAGGCATTACGGTGAATTTCCATAGACAATCTCCAACGCTGAAAGCCGTTTTTTCTTTGTATTTCTCGCTTACTTGCCAATAACAACAGAGCAAGTTTTGGGAACCAATTCGTGTATGATAACGAGTCCAGGGTGTAATCGACTCTAGGTAGTGGGTAACTGTCTTTCTTCGTTACATCATTCAACCTTATATAATACACATAGAACCTCATGTTTCCATCTTTCTTCTTCACCAGAACTACAGGTGAACTCCGTGGACTCTCTGATGGTTCAATTACGCCACTTTGGCTCATTTCACGTATGGTCCGGCTTACAACTTCACGTTTTGCTAATGGAACGCTAGGAGGAGCCCGGCGGATTGGTCTCGCATCTCCGGTGTTAATAAAGTGTTTCACAAGTTTGGATCTGGTTTTGGAATCGTCTTTATCAAATATGTTGGAGTATCTGTGAAGGAGTTGTTTAGCCTTTTTTGATGGTCTGTTTGTAGTTCCTCAGTCCATTCGTTAATTTCACTCGAGACGTGTTTCGCAATTTATCACGGCCTCAATGTCCTGACACTGCCTTAATATAGCTCTTTTGGAAAGTTGGATTGGTGACATGAACTCATTGAGTACTCTTGGAGGAATACGTTTGTCTTGTCTTGTCATGGCCAGGGTTTTTCCTATAACTAAATTTGGTGTGGATTCTTTTGTTACCTCAACAACCCACAACTTGTTTGCTGCATAGTCTCCATCAATTTCTGCTCAAGTAACCGCTTTTGATATTGGTGGAATCAGCTATTTTTTGTTATTAGTACTCGTTTAATGCTGTGGCTGTTATCATAACTGAAGATAAGTGGCACTTCCATATTGGTATAGGCCATTATCCTGTTTTCCAGGTCGATTTTGATCCCTTGATTAGCTGAAAAGCCTACTCCTATTATCATTTCGGCGACAATGTCTGACACTACAAGATAGTGTGGCACGGCTACATTTCCAATTGCGATCTCGCACGTTACTTCCCCGACAACTCATCTTATAGATAATCTCATGAAATGAGATAAGATACTCATCTTCTCCAGTTGCGGAACGTAACTTTGCCCTTAGTTAGTGAATTTATTTTTTTATTAAGTAGATCAGATCGGACTATGGAATGTAACGCATTCGTATCCACAGTCAGTATGCGCTTTTTGCCGTCCTTGTCAAAGGATGGGGTTTTTACTTTCGCAGAGCCAGTTGACAATTGGACGATTTAATTGTAGCTCGTGGAGGCGCTTTTTTAAATCATCCACTTCAGCCTTAATTTTGTTCTGCTCTTCCAAAATCTGTATCGACACCTCTGTGATTTGTGAGGTTACCTGCATCAAACGTGCCTCCTGCTCTTTCAACTGCGATGATATCTCTGCTATCTGCATCACCTGTGCTGAAATCTGCGTCGACACCTCTTTTATTTGTGAGGTTATCTGCGTCGATATACGTGCCTCCTGCTCTTTCAATAGTGATGACACCTCTAGTATTTGTGAGGTCACCTGCGTCGATACCAATGATATTGTGGGCAAAATTATGTTCCTGTCCATAATCTTTGATTAATATTGAGCCTGTTCCCTTTCCTCCATATTCGTTGTCGATTCCTCTAGTTCCGATTGAAAAATATCCTCTCGCAATCGTGATTGCAATTCGGATTTTATTCCATTTGTTGGCAAAACACGTTGCTCCAGCTCCTTTTTTAGCTATTGAATCTTCAGTTAATTAAACTTTGCCATTTTTAAAATAATATCTTATGGGACTTTATTTGACAATCCCACTTCTGACACCAACTGTAACGGATTTTCTAAATTAATCCTTCACGTTGAAACTCTACCCTGAGTTCGATCACTGGATTGTTCAATTAAAGTCACAATTTAATGGGCATACACTTCTCTTTACTTCTTATTCAATAACATAACACTTTGTTACTCGTTATTCGAGCTTACTTATAATGCACTTGCAATTTACTTAGCAACACTCTTATTCGATCTGTGTTTGCTGCCACTCCGGCAGCCCTTATATAGTAGATCATTACCAACAGATCGTCACTCGGACATTCTGGCAACTACTAGTTTCGGTGTCTGGCTGATTTTGGCGACTTATGGTCGATTCTGTTTTGTTCTGGCATTCGAATTCGCTACAATATCTCTATTCGAACATTCTGGCAACTATGATTTTCGATGTCACGTAGATTTTGACAAGTTATCGTCAATTCTGGAATTCATATTCGCCACAATATTATCCATAGACGCAGTTCCTGTTGGTTTTCTAAGCAAATTTTTTGTTAACGCTGCATCTTCACAGGCAATAACACTTGCCAATCAGCTGTCAAATTTACTGCTTTTGAGGTTAGCAAAATTTTTATGAGCTTTATTTATATTTTCTATTCTATTCTCTATTTATTTCTATTTTATTAGCTCTATTAATTGTATGTTTGAGCTCTTGAACTGTTTAAAATTTTTATGAGAATGACAAAATTTATGTGGAGAATGGAAAAAGTAGAATAGTTACTTTTTCGGAGTAATGTGTTCTCTTTTTTCAAAAAGTACGATTTGATATTTAATATCAAAGTTTTGTGCAGAACATCCATTTCGTACCAAAGTTCACGACATATATACATATATATATATATGTATACGTGTTAACAATTATAGTTAATTATTATTATTATTATGAATACAATTAGTATTTTCTATATGTTGTTATAATTTATGTTTTAAATTTCACTTTGCTAAATAGCGATTTACACAGCAAAGCGACTATGTACATGTTGCCGCTCCATATATGCAAACTTGCAAAACAAAAGTTTATTGCCAGTAATAGTTATCACATCAATTATTCAGACAACTATTGCCAAAGGAAAGCAATATATACGTGCAATTTGTAATATTAACAGCAATAAAGTTATCTACACCACACAATACCTGTCGAAATGCCCTGTAAGTGAGAAGTGCACATGGCAAGTATGTCAAATACTCTTTGATTCGTCAGAGAGCTATCAAAACTCACTTTTTTTTTACATCTTTTGGCAATAATACCACTGTCGAAAATACCAAGTTAGGTATTTTCAAAATAGCTTTTGGATATTTTCAAATTTCAATATTTCGGTGCCCGAGTGGGCCTATATCACGCATATCCAACCTTAAATACGTAAATACATATTATAAATAAGTACTAGACGAGTACGTAACGTGTATATATAACTCAAAAATTTCAAAATTCATTAATTTTTTTAATAATATATATAAACATAAAAAACCAAATTACAAGAAGCAATTCATAATAAAATGTTTGTAGAAACATATTAAATAAAAGTATTTCTCATTTATAGCAAAGACTAGCTAAAAACCATTTGTTGCTCAAAACATTGTATAATCTGTGTCGCTCTTTGAAATTTTATTTCACACTGATATTGTCAGTTACTTTGAACGGGTTTAATTCTGGCATAGCGCATTTTTTGAAATCAGCTGTTCAAAGTTCCCATATCTCCACTGCTACCAACTTAATCAGGGAACGCGTTTCAGAGAAAAATGGGAGTATTGCATCATGTTTAGTTGATTGAAATAGTTAATGGTCTCGTATAGTGCTCTACAGAAGTTTATCGAAGATAGTATTTAGAATTGAATGAAGCAATGAATTCGGAAGATGAAAAATTTGACGGTTTACTGTTAGCAATAGCCGAAAAGCACAGGGATGGAATTCCGCAGGTTCGCCAAGCAACATCTCCGATTGTTTATAAACTAAATCTGTTTGCAGTTTTTAGATACAATAGCGAGCTTCTTACGAAGGAAAACTGATTTCTTTACGGGTGTTTCTCAGGAGAAATGGGAAGGATTGCTGTTAAGTGTTTTCCATAAGCAGTATGCAAAAGCAATTACACAAAACTCGGGAAATAGAAACGAATCTGTTATGAAACAAGATATTAAGAAGGCGAAAAATATTGCTAAGCAAGAATTGAGGTAAGCTTTTGTAGATATACTAAATATGTATTAAGTGGGATAGTAGAGGATTGGACCTGCACTCTTGTTTAAGCTAATTTTATGCATCTGGAGAGGTATCCCCTGAATAACAAAATTTAGTTTTTATTTTTTTTTTTTTGCTAAGCTTTACAAATTAACACATATTGCGAGGGCAAAAGGATTATAAATTAAGTTAGAAACGTTCGTAAATAAATAAAAAATTAAGTGTAGCTATTTGATTAAGCTATAGCTGTTTTGTGTTCTTACCGTTTACTACACGGCGTCAATGCGATTGTGTACAATATTAATGAGCTTGTTCAAACAAGGAAACTTGATTAGCGGAATCGAATTACCAATTCAAATTTAGCCAATTCTTTTACGTCTAACACGTAAATGAAGTATCCGAGAATTTGAAAAAATTATAGGAAAATAATAACAGAAAACCTAAGTGAACCCAGACGAGAACAATTCTCAGAAGTCAAGACAGGTAAACTTTAGAATAGCAGTCCCGAATTCTGGGATAAAATGGATATGTGGGGATAGAGGAGGCTTTTCAGATCATGAATATATATAATGATAGACGCCGCAAACATATAGTTTGTAAGATGTTTGGATTTTAAGTTAAAAATTTAACAATTTTAAATATGTAATTTTTCAATTTATAATGATTTTTGCACTTATACCAAGAACTTTTCATACGCTATCACTTCACTAAATTGTTTCTCCATATTAATTTTTTATTAAAATAGCTATAATTCAACATTTATCTCTTTGTTCATTTTGATTTATTCGCACAACAAAAAGGTTGTACACCAAAAAATAATAAGTGTTACCATAACTATATATACAAAATAGAGGAAACATAATCGTGTGATGAGTAATGTAAAATCTTTCAGTATTTCCCTTCTCTTGATAATCCCCGGTTTGGGATCGACAAGGGTTATTTGTTTTTTTTTAAATCGTGGCCAATGTCTGCTGCGGCTATACATATATTCATATATTCATAATCTGGAGAAAACTTGAGAAAATGGTGAGATATCTTAACAAAACTTGGTACACATATTCCCTAGAACTCAGAGGAGTTTGGTATTGCAGATGGGCGCAATCGGATTACTGCCACGACGTTATTGCTGCTAAACAAAAGCCTATAAAATACTATAACTAACCTCCCAATTAAGATATAAAACTGTTATTCGGTATAGGGAATTATAGTAGGGGACATCTGTAGTTTGAAAATTTTTTTTTAAATGGGTGTGACCCTGCCACCTAATAGGAATAATGCCATTTAAGCTATATCAACTACATTTGCTGAGGGCAAATTCTTTCAGCAACTCCACAAACAGTGTGAAAATAAGTCGGATAATAAACACGCCCTAATATCCATTTAAGGGTTTTGTTAAAAACTACTAAAACTGCGATAACTCAGTAGATAAATACGTCAGAAGCATTAAACTTCAGTCAAGATGGAGCCGAAGGGTTTCAAAGGAATAGGCGGCACCGCTCACCTTTTAGGTGAATAACTGTATCTCAGGAACGACTAAACCAATTTCAACCAAATTTAGTACGTACTCTATTATTATTATTATTATCTTCTTATGTTGCTTTGTGAAAATGGGCGAAATCGGAATACAACCACGCCTACTTCCCATATATCATAATTTTAAATTCCATATGATTCTTTCACTTCACAGTATATAAATCAATTAATCGGTACTTGAAGATGTCGGAACAAAAATTTGCACAAAGAGTGCCTTTAGGGTCTGCCACCTCACATCTGAAATCAAATTCAAGGAGAATCCTTTCCTGGTAATAATGTGCCCGTGTGTGAAAAATGGGTTAAAGCGGGTAAATACTTCCCCTAGCATCCATATAGTTAATATTAAGATTTTCGAACCTTCAGTCGACTTTATATCATATATATCGAGTGAGGTATCTTAATTAAAGTCGGACAGCATTTATTTCTGGTAATATTATGTCGTGGTGCCAAAAGTCGATAAAATCAGATCAATACAACCTCTAGCCCCCTCATATACCTAATATCAGAATTGCAATTTTACGGTTGGCTTCATACGGAATATGTCGGTCGATATGTGTGATATCTTAGCAATATTAAGTGAACGTGTAATATTGGATCTACTATAGCTCAATGCCGAAAATGTGTGAAATCGGTCAACGGATTACACCAGCTCCCATATGCTACATATATATTAGTTTCGTTCTCATAGCAGACTTTATGCCGAATATTTCGATCATTGTGTAAATTATCTTCATAAAATTTCCTCGAAACCTATTCTTGAGTATACTTGAGTAATGCCAAAAGTCATTGTAATCAGTCCAGACTTTCTTCTAGTCCCAATATACTCGGTAGAGGGATTTCCGACTTCAAAGCTGACTTTAAACCTGATGTAGTAATTTCCCATTTTCCACCTGACTAAAATGTTTATGTTGGACAATCTGTGTGATCTTTTAAAGGAATTAAGGAAAAACAAGTAATTTTTTTTAAATGCAGTGGCTAAATATCGCAATTATAAAATATTTATAGATAAATATGAATGAAATCGGTCTAGAACTTGGTCTAAACCCCATATCCGTAATATAATGATTGTCTGGTTAACCTTTCCCTAATGTACCTAATATGTTAAGCTTAGCTTTTTTGGTTGTGTATATATCAAATGATAGATAGAATGATGATAAAAAAAAAAAACTGAGATAATCGATTTTGACAAGCTTTTCTTCAGGCGAATTTTTCACACAAACAACACAATTCCTCTCCTATGAGCTAAAGCTGGTCGCTTCCGGGCATTAAAACATATCCACAAGTGTCTGTACTCAAAATACATATACACAAATAGTGTAGCAACATATTGCCAGAATAAAATTTTAATCAATTGCCAAAAATCAATTTCCAGAATTAAAAAACATCAAATACCTGTCTACGAGTTTATTCCGTCAATACTTTTATTTTTTATTGTCAATCATGATAATAATCATATGGTTTTATATTTTAAGAAAACTTTTTAAATATTACTTTTTATATTTATTTTAGCGATGTGAAAAATGTTCCTAAGGGCGAGATTTCAAAACCAATAAATGATGTAGATGATGAATCTGAGAAAGACGAAATTGGCAAACTCAAACCAAACTCAGGAAATGGTTGCACTATGGAAAACTATTCATGGACGCAAACTCTGCAAGAAGTTGAGGTATATATTCTTTTTTGGCCGATTGACCCTGATGATTGTGCTATTAAACAATTTCATACCTTATTAACTCTCGTGTGACTAGAATGGAGTACCCAAATTGGAAATAATTAGTACGTGCTTAATTTTCAGGTTAAATAATGAAGGAACAACTAAACTTGTTCCATGCAATTGTGTGTAATTATGTACCGAAAAATATGCTGCGGTATAAGTATAGCCGCACAAATACGTTGAAATATCATGATGATACATCGCACCCGAATGAATCTGGCAAACGGAATTTCGTTGGAAAGAAGCATGATATAATTAAAGAAAAGATAGTTTGACAATAACTATTAAAACATGCATTCGTAAGAGTAAGCACATTTTCTCGTAGCAACAAAACCATAATTCAATGTGTCTAGGGAAACGTGCTTCTTACGAGAATATTTTTTTTTTGGTCGTTACTGTCAAATTACATTTATGTTTTTCTAAAGTTTTTATTGTTTCCTTAAAAAGGAATAAAAACAGCTGATTTTGACATTATGTACACATTATTACAATTACCTATTACATAAGATTATTTTAAACACTATCACTTTCATGGATATTGCTTTTTAAATACTGGCATGGGGCGACGAGGCCATTGGACACTGAAGTTAGATTTATGTATCAGGAAATAGTTCTAAAGGGTGCCGGAGAAATTAATTTTCAGCAAGTTTGATTGATATAGCATTAGTGGTTTGTGAGACATGTACATTAAACTTATTAGCGGCAGGGCCATGCCCACTTTTCAGAAATTTTCAACCAACATAAGCCCCTCGTCAGTAGATTTGAAAGTTAGGTTTTGGGGGTTCTTATGCATTCGCCTTATAGGTTGGAACTGACACCATGTGATTACTACCTATCCTGTCTATGGCGATTGACTTTGCTGGTGAAAAATTCGCCTGAAGAGAAACTTGTTAAACTCGACTATCCCAGTTTTTTGTATATAGGGAGAAGGGTTTCTATGACCGTGGCATTATGGAAACACCCTCCAAGTGACACTAATTTATCGGACAAAACGGTGCAACTTTGACCTAAATCGGATCATTCTAACTTAAATGATATATTTAATATATACATAACCAGACGAGGCGAGCTTAATATGTTAGGGATTCTAGACCGATTTCATTCATATTTATCGATAAAGATTTTATAATTGCGATATTTAGCCACTGTATTTAAAAAAATACTTGTTTTTTCTTAATTCCTTTAAAAGATCACACATATTGTCCAACATAAACATTTTAAAGTCAGGTGGAAACTCGGAAATTACTACATCGGGTTTAAAGTCAGCTTTGAAGTTGGAAATCCCTCTACCGAGTATATTGGGACTAGAGGAAAGTCTGGACTGATTACAATGACTTTTGGCATTACTCAAGTATACTCAAGAATAGGTTTCGAGGAAATTTTATGAAGATAATTTACACAATGACCGAAATATTCGGCATAAAGTCTGCTATGAGAACGAAACTAATATATATGTAGCATATGGGAGCTGGTGTAATCCATTGACCGATTTCGCACATTTTCGCCATTGAGCTATAGTAGATCCAATATTACACGTTCACTTAATATTGCTAAGGTATCACACATATCGACCGACATATTCCGTATGAAGCCAACCGTAATTTTGAAATTCTGATATTAGGTATATGAGGGCTAGAGGTGTCTGATGATGTCCGACTTTAATTAAGATACCTCACAGATTGATTGATATATATGATATAAAGTCGACTGAAGGTTCGAAAATCTTAATATTAACTATATGGATGCTAGGGGAAGTATTTACCCGCTTTAACCCATTTTTCACACACGGGCACATTATTACCAGGAAAGGATTCTCCTTGAATTTGATTTCAGATGTGAGGTGGCAGACCCTAAAGGCACTCTTTGTGCAAATTTTTGTTCCGACATCTTCAAGTACCGATTAATTAAGTTTAATGCTTCTGACGTATTTATCTACTGAGTTATCGCAGTTTTAGTAGTTTTTAACAAAACGCTTAAATGGATATTGGGGCGTGTTTATTATCCGACTTATTTTCACACTGTTTGTGGAGTTGCTGAAAGAATTTGCCCTCGTCAAATTTGGTTGATATGGCTTAAATCGCATTATTCCTATTAGGTGGCGGGGCCACACCCAATTAAAAAAAATTTCAAACTACAGATGTCCTCTACTGTAATTCCCTATACCGAATAACAGTTTTATATCTTAATTGGCAGCTTAGTTATAGTATTTTATAGGCTTTAGTTTAGCAGCATTAACGTCGTGTCAGTAATCCGATTCCGCCCCTCTGCGCTAGCAACCTCCTCAGAGTGCCAAGTAACATGTGTACTAAGTTTGATGCGGATATCTAAATTTTTACTCAAGTTATCACTTACACGGAAGCGAACGTTCAGACGGTCATCCGGAATCCAAGTTGTCTCGTCATCTAATTCTCTTTCGCGTCTAATTTGGATTTCTCTTACTAGATGTAGATCTACTAGTTTACTAGATCGGATCCTGCCCATAAATTCACAAATCCGAATCTTAGTGACAGCCGCAGATGTTATTCACTCTTGAATAATTCCTGCATTCGGTGTAAACCAACTTCTTAATAAACCGACCCGGCTCGTTCTACGGACAATGTTCAGAAATTTGCGGAGCCAATCATAGATTTATACACAAGCCACTTCATCAAGTGGGTAACTAACAGAACTAGCTAATTAACTTTCATTAGATGACTGAAAGCAAGTACTGGTCTATTAAACCATGTTATAGTAAATTAGCACCTACTTCCAATGTAAAAAAAAGGTTAAATAAAATAACATTAGTATGTCAAAGTAAAATTATTAAACCTCTTAATATTTTTTAATCCCACTGTATATATATATAACTGTGTATATATATAACTGTACATATATCGAATATCGAAATCGAAACATTATTTTTGCATTAAATTGAAGGTTTTACTTAGCATAGTTACGAGTAGAATGATCCGATTTAGGTCAAATATGCACCGTTTTGTTTGATAACTAGTTGCCAATTTTTCGGTGATTAGTCATGCGGGACTTTGCATGCTGGACATAAGTTTGGTATGTCGGGTTCAATTCTAGATAGGTAGGAGTTTAACCTGCTCTAGGAGGAGGCAGTTCCACTCCATGGAGGTGAATGCAGGGATGATTTCTGCGAAAGTATGATCTTTTTTCTTCTGCGTTCTGCTGCATTCAGAGCACCATATTTGGGCTGCGTAGTTTATGTCCGCCCGCCCGATTACCTTGTAAGTTGCCAGCAACGTTTCTTTGACCTTGCCCCAGATGCTGGCGGCTAACGACTTGTGGCTCTGTACTTTGGTAATTATCGCGGTCGTATGCGGAGTGAAGGAGGACAGACGTGTCAAACATAACACCCAATACATATTTCGGTCTCTTATGCTGGGATTATAGGAATCGGCCTGACGTAAGGTACCTCGCTAGTTTGCTAAAACTGCCGCTTCGGCTAGGAAATTCGGACGGATTTCCATAACTCTTCCAGTGGAGATGAAATGGAAGGTAACAGCAGTAAGTAAGTAGTATTCTTGCGGAATCGACATCCGCTAACGATTATGTCTGTAGGAATGGGTAGTGCGGTGGAGGCGTTCTCGCTCTCTTCAATTCTGTGTTTAGTTAGCTTTGTTAAAGTTAACAAAGATACAGTTGTCCGCAGAAATAAATTCGGGAATTTATCGTTGAGATAATTATAGGCAGATCATCTGAAGCGAAAGTTAGCATAGATTGCCGGGTTATGTTATTCATCAGACTACCACTAGCGATTGTATAATAATTTAATTTTGGTAAGATTACCATGCGCACAAATTCTGACTGTGTGGTAGCGCTAAAGACGCCAAGTAGCAAACGGTTCTCACCACGAAGCAGCGTACCTATGTTTGGGTGATATTTACCTGTTGGTCAACATGTAACTCGTAGAATGTGTATATTAAATATTGCGAGATCAACATCGCCTGATCGGATAGCTATGACCTGACATTCTAGGGTAGTATCTCTGCGGTTGATGTCGCCACCGTTGAGACAATATTGCACTGTATTATATAGATTGAAGGCTGACCCACCACCAAAATCTCGCTCACGATCTTTGCGAATTATAAGATTCTCGTGTGTCGCGATAAAACTTTTGTAACCCTGAGAGTGAGGGTGTGGTGTACAGATGGCATTTGTTGCAGCTGTAGTACCCGCGAAGACGGTTTTCGTACTGTGGTGTTATTTGGCGAGGCCATTGATGGCTGCTGGGGGAGCAGACTCCAACTGCAAGAGGTAACGAATGACACACACCACTCACGTAAGGTACGCAGGCCGGAACACGTCGGGAAATGATACCAGCTAGAGCAGGAATTCCATCTGACTGATGTGATGTTCCGATGTATTGAAAAAGGTTGGCGGGGCTAGTCAGATTTAATGACATGCTGCCTAGTAGGGGCTGAGGATAGAGGGGACCGTTGAGGTCATTTGATGGCCACTAGGCTAGAGTGACGGCGTGGTGCGCGAAGAACAGCCGTATAGTCAAATGTCGCTGGGGTGCGTTGGTAACATAGACCACACAACTTGTAGTCCACTCTCTGTGTGTCTTAAAGCCTGAATAGGTCTTAACATGGATCCATTCATTGCGTGTATTACACCTAACCAAGGCGAAGTTTGGATGCGGCCTTTTAACGCATACTCAATAGAAGAATTCCTCTGGGGTCGGGTTGGACTCAGTGGCAGCATAGATTAGGAGGATATGGAGTCGCCCTTCTGCTAGGCGTTGATCTAATGATAACAGACGTGATTTTTTTTACTTACCGATTTAAACAGAGTAAGATCCTCGAAATAACGGCTCTAGAAAACTTCGTCCCTATTCGCAAAAAACTGGGTTAGTCGATTTTCAAAAGCTTCTCTTCAGGCGAATTTTTCACCAGCCAAGTCATTCGCTATAGACAGGAACAGGTAGTAATCAAATGTGCAAAGGTGCAAATTATAAACTATAAGGTGGATGCATAAGAACCTCTCAACCAAGATTCCAGATCGTTTGCGAGTCCTGATGTAACACAATTCCTCTCCTATGAGCTAAAGTTTCTGGGCGTTTGCTTCATTCAGACGGTCGGATTATTGACAGTACAGGTCCGAATTGAGAGTTTGACCGAAGGGGAAAGCTCATAGTAGTTGATTCGCTCCTAATCCCACCAAAAACATAGCAAAACCTTCCTGGCTGTTAATTTTGGCTTGGCCTCCGTTTGCGCCAAGTTACCTTAATTTAACCACCAGGGTCTTCCATGACGTCGTAAGTGACCCACTTTATATTACCAGTAACCATCCTCTTCAGAAATGAATCGATTTTGTTACGATTCAACAGAGGTTTGCAGACGGAAATTCGGTCTATGAGGTTTTTTTTGCGTTAACTATTGTGGCACCAGTACATCGAACTTCCTTTGGATCCAGCCTTATTTATATGATCGCCAACGATTTTTTCAGTAATATTTAGCTCCTGGGAGATAGAAACAGCGATCGGACTCGACGATTATTTGAGCGAAAATTTCGACAATTGGTTGTGAGAAATCGCGGGTCTCCTTGAATAATAAAATATCGTCCCAATGTGTAAAAATGTTTTCAACACATCTTACAACATTGTTAATCATGTATTAGAAGAAGTCATCTAGTTTCTGTGTCTTGGAGTTTTATGTGACACTATTCAGTGCCACGATTCTTAAGTCGCAATATTTCTGATTCTATTTATTCTTATACGTGTAAACTACTATTTGGTACCCTTATGCTCTATCTGTTGAAAAAATAATTAAAATTTTCTTACAATTTTACTTGAGTTTACTTGAATGAGGAATGATAAGTCTTACTAAGAAACTTTGTTTCTGATTAAATTTCGCAGTATGCACCAATCGCTCGTACGACTCGAGAATGCAATTCATTATCTAATTCAAAGATGCTCTATATCGCATTAACTGGATGACATTTTATAAAAATTTGCAGTCATATAATTTTGTGTATTTTTTATTACAACTTTAAGAAATTTTTGTATAATATGCCAATTTTACTCTATAAAGTTCTTTGTACTATAGATTTACTAAATGGTTGTCAATTATTCAAATAGAAATGATCGCAAATAAATAAAATATCACATTGTAAGTCCAACATTCACAAAAAAATAAATAGCAACTGTTCTTCGGTTGACTTATACGATTATACGATAACTTAACGATACGTTAACTTATACGATTTGACATATATAAAAGAAGGACAATAGTAGTACATATTCAACAAACTATGCACATATATAACGACTATAACTCTTGCTGGTTGTCATGCCTAATGAAAATTTTATTGTATGATTTTCTAGCTAAAAAATTTAATTATTTTAATAATATGACATTTTTATTTACAGGTTAAAATTCCCCTGAAGACCTCGTCAAATTTGAGAGCTAGAGATATTGATGTCACATTAGGAAAATCTTCAATTAAAGTCGGTTTAAAAAACCAGGAATCTATAATTAACGGTAGACTTTGTGCAGAAGTGAAACAAGACGATTCGGTCTGGGTGCTACAGGACAACAATACTGTTCTTATTACATTAGAAAAGGTACACATGCTTACATATATTAATATTAGGAGCGTTATACCTGCTTAGAATATTTATAGTCTCATTCTGCTTGTTCATTCTAGGAAAATTTTGTTGCGGCAACTCACAATTTTTAGGCGAGGGGGCAACGAGGAAAAGCGAAGGGCGCCGAGTTGCTCGTGCTCATTATTGGCAACTTCTACTTTGGTGTTGCCCATTTCGTTCACACGAACAACTCGAGTCCCGCAATTTTCTGCCATTCCCCTTCATATCATTTTCTCACATCGTGTTAAGGGCACACAAAAATATCTTTGATTAGCTAATTTTAATCATTATTTGCCATTCTCTAAAATATTTATCTTATTTTATGCATATTAGTATACATGTATACATGCATATGACATACAAAAAAGAGATGATAACATTTAATTTTCCGAAAATATTGTAAATGTTTATTGGAAATTTAACGCAACTGCAACAATGGAAAGAATTTAAAAGAAGAATAACGCAAAACGTGTTACCCGAGCTACTCGGTACCCTTCGTCGCTCCCTGTTACAAACTACAAGTTGCCGCAAAAAAAGTTTCCGTGTACAAACAGACTCTATATCTAATTTGGGAACAACGCTTTCAACAGGTTTCAAATTTCGAGATTCATGGTGTGCTAATAGTAGGATTTGAGCGTTTCCAGTGTTAAATGAGTGAAAATAATGCTATTTTCAATGATTGTAAATGTACGCTTACAACAGATCCGCTTATTAACAATCCCCAACCGACTTTGCATATAATTTATGTGTAGATATTTTATTAATATTTGGTATCAAAATACACAAGTATATCTCTACAAATTAATCTGATCATAATTGATTCCATAAAATCTTTTGAAAAATATAATCAAGTATATAGTTAAAATGAATTTGTCTAGTTATGTATGTATGTAGTATATTATTATATTCGTTTGTTTTCGTCATTAAATGTATCTATAACATCTTAAAAAACCAAACTTTCGTTATGTAACATATATATATATATATACGTATGTAATTGTGTGCATGTAAACAAATTGTTTGTAGATTGTGATGTTTGTAGATGTAGATACAATTATATGTATATGTAAAAATGTATCCTTACGACTTCATGTAAAATTACCGTTGTCACGGGCAACGAATGACCGAACTCATGCTTTTAGTTTTCATGTCAAAGAGTTGAAAGGAATGTAGTACATTCGCAGTCAAAGAGGCCCGGGTGCCCAAACATATTATCGTTAATTTTTATGCCTCGATTCTCACAGAAATCAATTGAATTAAATTCAACTCAACATTGTATAATGCGTTAGTAAAATATTTATTGTGTATGTATGTAATTAAGTAGGTATACCATTAATATGTCAATATTTCTCAATACATATTAAGCTCAATCACTTCTAAGGTGGTGTCACTTGAAATGGCCCAGTAAAGCTCGCTGTGTCGAAGGATTGATTGCTGCTTGGGCAATGACGAAGCGTCGCAGCATTGCGTTGTTGGTAAAAAATTAAAGCTGTGCCGAGATAAACAAAATAAACAAACGACCGCTGGTTGTCACCACTTTCCTTGCTCTAAACACTTTGTCTACAAACGGTCGTAAATACGTATGTTTATATATGAGCATGCATACATATTAACATAGATTTTTTCGAGTCACGGAAAAATATTTTAGAATTGAAAACATTTAAATATGGCTACGTTATCACTGAAAGGAAAATCATTTATTATAAAACCATATTTTTTATGGTTTTTACCATCGCCGTGAAAAAGCGCTTGTAGGTGTTTGCTTTTATGAAGCAACTTTGCTTGTTGAATGTGCGCTTGCGCTCATGAATGAACATTTTTTTTGTGTGATTTGCTAGAAATTTGGCAGCCATATTGACTTGTGGTGCTGCTCATGCCATTTGAAACGATTGTTATTTTTGTAGAAAAATGTTTGCAGTTTTTACTGTCGGTTGACAGACTACATACAGTGACTCACAATATAAATGGGACACACCAAAACTATTTGATTTTTAACCTAAAATATGATATGAGCATACTTTACTTGCTAATTTTTCAAAAATTTCTTTTTATTTCGAATAAGACATATATTTTTTTTATTGACATGAAGAAACAGAACCAAAGTTTATCCTGTAACAACGACAAAATGAACATAATTACATTTATTGTGCGTTCATTGCAACTCACTCATGAAATGGGACAGTTTCTTTTGGACAGTCTTCTTTTAAGTTCTGCCCATAAATGCTCTATGGGATTAATGTCAGGAGGTTGAGCAGGCGTACAAAGTACAGTGAATAATTGTAGAGCAATCAATTTTTAGCATTACGGGATTTATGGGATGGGTCGTTGTCTTGGTAAAACATAAGCCCATCCCCCGACATACAACCCCGAAACATCAATATTACAATAATATAATCAAAGATAACTGAAATTCACAACAAGTTTCATAAATCAAGCTTTAAAAACACTTTACCTTACGCCAAAAAGAAAAGTCCTTCCTTATCTTGATATTTCAGAGCAAAATCCATTCTTTCTTTTTGTTTTTTTTTTTGTAATATCAGTGGTTTTCGACGAGGTATTCTAGCGTTAAGTTTATTTTGTCGAAGCAAATCTACTGTGTCTCGACTTACTTCAACTTTCTTCTCTTCTTACCTATTTTTGTAACTATAACAGACAGATATGGGTTATTTTTGATTATTCGCAACAAAAACCGCGCGCTTCGGTCGGCAATTTTTCGTTTTGTACTTCTGTCAAGTATTTTATTACATAAAGTACGGGTCTTTTTTAAAGCACTGAATAATGTTAAATACAGTATATTTTTTTTTGCCCACAATTTCACCTATTTCCCTTATAGATTTATTATTTTCGCATTTATTAATAATAATTTCCCTTTCCTCAATTGTAGAGCGAGTCATTTTTCCAATCTTTGCCGCTGATAATCTTATGCTGTTTCCAGTTAATAAACTACTAAAAGCATTATCAATTTTAGTTCAGTTTTCAGACAAAACAATACCATGATGGCGCCGCGTTAACTTTCCCTTTTCAAGTGTGAGTTGCATTGAACGCACAATAAATGTAATTATGGTCATATTGTTGTTGTTATAGCATAAACTTTGGTTCCTTTTCTTTATTTCAATAAAAAATATATGTCTTATATGTAATAAGAAGGAATTTTTTTAAAAATTTGCATAATTTGCTTACCATTTATATAGTTATATAGTTACAGTTAAAAAATCAAATAGTTTCGGGGTGTTCCATTTGTAGTGTGAGTCAGTGTATGTATGCGTACATGTATATGTACATATATATGTAGGTTTGTGGATGAGATATTTGTTCGGCAGTGTCACACTACATCCATATGTACTTACCTGCGCTCACATGTATTTCACTGCTAAGTGATAATATCATGATTTGAATTCGTGAAGGCGCACATGCATGAGTATGTAAATTTATATGAAAAAATGTGTAGCTACATGAGTATGTAATTTTTATATGATGAATGATATATATTGTAACAAATTTAATTTCTACCCGTAACAAATACTAGCAGAAAATTAGGAAAGAATGTTATGTATTGTAAAAACCATAGAAAATTATTAAATATTAGGTCCGTTTGTACATATTGACTATGAATATTACTTCAGAAATTGCTCAATTCTATTGAAATGTCAGAAGATATGTAGCGTAGATATGGATTATATATATGATTGCATATAAATGAATAAAAATAAAAGCCAAAAGGCTAAGATGCGGCTGTAATAGCAATGTATAATTCTGAGAGTATCTTTCATTCGATGCTCAGATCTCTTAACACGCCATTCTTAATATTTCTCCATCGGAGATGGCTGATGTGAAGTACGCTCATCGTATTTTGTTAGATTTTGACAATTCATAAGCTGGACGCAATTGAACCTTCTCTATGACAGATATTCTCTGTAAATAGTAGCTAGTGAGTTCTGTAAAGAAAAAATGCTGTAACAAAAATATTGTAATCAGAAATCAAATTCTATGATAGTTACCATTTATCTTCAATGTGAAAATTATAGACTTCCCATCTTTCTAGATTAATAAAATGAATTGGTGGGACCGTTTGATTTCAACAGATCCACCTATATCAACACGTAAAATTAATCCAGAACCCTCAAAGCTTTCTGATTTGGATGGTGAAACACGAAGTTTGGTTGAGAAAATGATGTACGATCAACGTCAAAAAGAAATGGGATTGCCAACAAGTGAAGACAAGAGAAAGAAGGAAATATTAGAGAAGTAAATATTACCATAATTGTTTTTTTAATTAACTTAAATCTATATTTTTAGGTTTCAGATGCAGCATCCCGAAATGGATTTCTCTAATTGCAAATTTAACTGATGTTAATTTTTTGAAAATTTTTATTTATATTTTTTGTACATATATCCATACCCAGAGTTTTGAATAAACAAAGGACGCAAGGCTATTCCTTCATGATTTGGACAAAACCAATTTGTTGTAACAAGTCATAGATATGCCTACCTCATAAGATAAATGGTTGCAAATGTCTTTCATTCGATAGCTACTTTAAATCGTTTATGATAAGTAGTCTTTTTCAAAAATTCGCAATTTGTTACAAGAAATAAAGGCCTCTACGTTTACGTTCATCGTTACATCTCTGTGTCGACTAATAATAAAACTATAAGGCGATGCTTTATTTACACTTGCCAGAAAAAGTCTCCGTACACTGGATCAAATAAATGAAACATTAAGGATTTCTGGGTTAGTAAAAGTGTTATGTTTAAAACATATTAATAACTTTTATTCATACATTCTATTAATAAACCAATGTATATTTTCTTAATTATTTCTATAAAAATAAAATTTTGTACAACAAAAACGAAAATAATTCAGTCAAAAGGAGCAGAAAAAGTATCCTTACATAACAATATTCTTCTTTCTTTCCTTTCTTCCTTCTTTCTACAATATTCTTTTTCAAAATTGGTTGTATTAGTTGGTAGGATAAACTTTTCACTTGATGACTTCTGCAAGGCGGCGTGGCATGTAAAGGACCAATTTGTATGTGTCCTGTTTACTGATTTTACCCCCATTCCTCCATTCCCTGATAACGTTTTTGAGCATTTCCTTCGAAGGAAGTAATGCTGTGCTGGCGAATTCTACGCTCGAGCAAATCCCACAAATGCTCTATAGGATTAAGATCTGGGGGTTGGAGTAGCGTTTGCAACTGGTGCTTAGTAGTGTAGAGCAACCAAAGCTTCACATTGTTTGCTGAATGCTTTGGATCGTTGTCATGTTGGAACCAATAATCGTTACCAAACTCCTGTTACCGTTACTGTTCAACACTTTCCCTCATATTTATTTTCAAAATATTTAATAAGTATATTGATCCATTGTTGACTATAAAAACAAGCTTGCGAACTCCTTCAGCCGCCATATATCCCCAGACCATTACACCACCTCCTCCATGTTTCACAGTCGGTAAAAGGTTTTCTTTTTCGAATGCTGTTTTGACGCTATGGAACCAGTTTTTTCAACATTTTGTACGAACGTACTGCACAGAAGAATGAATTCTTCCTATAATTGGACATATTTCACGGAACGATTTTCCTTCTTTTTTTAGTTTCAAGATGATTTTTCTTTCATCATAACTAATTTCCTTCCTTTCGGGCGCCATCGTAAATTATTTTACACAAAACTTGAAAATCGAAACAAAATAACGTATTCATATCAAAATTGAACCCGCAATAAAATATAACGGCTTTTGAAATGAAATAAGTCGCTGCGTTAAAAGGGGAATTCCCTTTTAGAAAATGTACGGAAACTCTTTCTGGTCAAAAAAGTTGCCATATTTTGTTTTAAGCCATACCTTGTTGAAAATGGCAACAACTTTTAAACAATTATTGATATTATATGCATATAAAAGAAAAAAATTCAATTAGTTGAATGTATTAAATTTATTCTCATGATAACATTATTTTGGTGCATGTATTGAATACAATTAATTAAGAATGAATTGATGCAATGAATTAAGAATAAAAAAATATTAAATATAACAGCGAACGGTGTTGGATTGGAAAACGTTTCCATTACGCAGCTGCTGATACAACATCATGATAAATGATAGCTTTTAATGCAAAAATATCCATGTTATATTGCTCCAAATCATTTTCGGTGCTTACCTTTACATAAGAAGTTCTGGAAGCATGAAATAAATATTAAAAAAAAAAAAATCTAGGGTTGCTGATTATTATCACTGTATTGAAGCTCTGTTTTTAATAGCAGAGGTTTGTAATTAAATTGTATACAAAGGGAGTGTAAAGCCAAAACAAAGGTTTCTTATGATTACTCGGCTTTTATATGAACTAGTGTATGTATATAATTTGCTTATATATAATATTTTATAATTTAAATGTTTAATTTATTTTTAAAATGCGAAGAAATTAAATGTAATGAATATGTAAAGAAATGGGAAATAGCACAGGCTGCCTCTACACCTCGGTCCTGCTGTGAATCATCCTGGTATTTACCCTATGTTTCAATGCTGGTAAGCTTTGTTGCTGGGCGAAGTAGTACTCCTCCCACTGGTGTCACATCAGCGAATCGAATATATCAGTGTTTGGCTGGAAATAATTTAATCACACACCTTTTCTGCGATTTGCTTCCCGACTGAGCAATACGCCACTGTTTTTGTGAAACAAATTCGTCTATCAACTGGCCGTGGTGTTTGCGTCGAGTTAGAACACTCTACTAAAAACGGACTTGGCCTTAAGTCAGCGGCCCCGACAGGCTCAGGATATGAAAAGATTTCTGCTATTAGATGACTACTATATCGATTAAATTTTCTCCACTTAGAATTCCGTTTCTATTTCATTGTATTATAATAAATAAGATTCGCAAGTCGAAGAACTGCAGTCTACATACTGCTCCATTAACGGCTTCTGTGGTGCGCCTCTACTTTTACGAGCTACGAATGTAACGTCGCAATTGTCTCCAATGAAAGTTGAGTTGGAACTTGAATGAATCTGACGATGTGTTCTAACACGTTCCCAATACTTTACGGTATTTTGCTGTACTTTCAAAATGCTTGGGTCATTCTTTAGTTATGAAGATATTTAAACGTACTTCTAATTTTTCATGGTTTGATATAAAGGAGTGTAAATTTAGTCCCACTCCGACTGAATGAAAACGACCCTTTCTGCAAATTCGTTTGGTCTCTTCTTCCTACTAAAGCTGGCAACAAAGTCTCCAAATCTAATGACTACCCAATAAGGCGTCGGCGTACGGTTGGCTGAAATCCTAGGAGTTTTTATTTTTGACGAACTCAGCTATGCGGATTTTGTTTTTTTGTTACTATTTGTGAGAATATATATATGTATTTCTCGAACGTCAGCAGCTAGCGCAACAGCATCCTCACGAAATCAAAGGAAAATGTTCCGCAAAGGTTTGGCATGCCCAAGGCCTTTGAGCAACATGGAACTCAACGCAATCCCATTGACTTCAGCGACTGTGACTGGTGATTTTGCACTGCAAAGTGCGCCAAATATCACTTACTACTAGTTTCCCTACTCTTTGCGACAGTAGGTTGCCACTTACCACTTCGTAGGTAATCGGCGATTTCTTATGCGAATTTAATCCGATTTCATCTTTATTTCTATAACTATTAGACGTTTACAGGCCATGTCGTAACTGTCAGAAAGAGAAAAGAGAAGCACACTTGTCCAAAGAAGTCAACTCTCAGAATGTTTATCTATATGGCGTGTATTTTCTGTTAGCATCTAGCGTGCTCCTATATTTTCGTCTAACTCTATTCTCTTTCAGTGGCCTATTATTTCCAAAACGGTTTGGGTCAAAATATTCGGTGACTAACTTATGAAGCGATGTATCTCTTTCTCAAATGTGTAATACGAGTGGAACTGGTACTGTTGATATAATTGGACCATATGCTATCCAACCTAAGTTGGTGTTCATGGCATTTCTAATAGCACATTTAACAATGTGTTATCAAGACCCAACAATAATGAGGGTTATGTTCTATTTATATACATATTTAAAAAAAAAGTGGCCTTTGGTGCCCATAAGAAAATTCTCTATCTGCAATTCAGCACGGTTTGACTGTTAATGGTGTCTGGCGGTGCTCGACCTGGATTCTTCATAAAGGTAACAATGATGTTATCTGCGGCAATCATTAATGCCACACCTTTCTTTCGAACGGCAGTTGAGTGTATCGCGTTCTTTTCGTAAGCGATCTCTTCCCAGCGTTCTCGAACAGCTAAGTTTTTGAAAGTTGTACAGTTAGAAATAAAATGTGTACCTTCACATATAACATTTCAAGCCTGATCGATCATGCAACGGTTCTTTTCCAGCAAGCGTCAAGCGGCGTGGATGTTGTTGGCTTACTGTTTGTCTTCGAATCTTTATTGCTGCTGATGGCATTAGGCAAACTACTCTGACAAGACCGCTTATCCACTGAGAAAACTACTTGGCCGTTGTGTACGGTTTTATATTTACTGCTTGTCGGGTTTTTGCCGATGCTACTCACATTTTCCCGATATGAAAAATGCTGCAATGATTTTAGTGTTAATGGAGAATAGACACTATGTGTCCTACCTTGTTCTCGGCAATGTTGGAAAATTGCTGGATTTTTCAGTTGGCTTCTCACCAGCATATCTGGTTGGACAAGATGAAATTCCGGGTAAACTTTAGAATATTCCATTCCCCGTTCCATTCATATATACCATTCCCCGAATTCGGGGGTAAAATGGGTATCGGCGGATAGAGTAGGTGTTCCATATCACGAATATGTATAAATATAGCCTCCACAAACTTGTAGTTTTTAAAATATTTGCATTTTACGTTAGATTTTTAAGGATTTTAAATCTTTAGTTTCTGGAATTATAATAAATTTTACACTTATACCGTACACTTTTCATACACTTAACACTTCACTAAATTGTTTCTGCATATTTATTTTTTATTAATTAATGCAAAAAAAGCTTTAATTCAACATATTAATTTTTATTCAGTTTATATTTTTGAATTAATTTAAGAATTAATTTTTTTATTTTATAGATATTTTATTATTATATTATATAGAATTAGATAGATATAAATAGATATTATAGATAGAGATTTTATAGATAGATAGATATAGATATATTATATTTTTACAGAATTTATTATAATTCGAAAAATTACACATTTAAAATTGTTAAATTTTCAACTTAACATGCAAATACCTTAAAAACTATAAGTTTGCTGCGGCAATATATATATATATATATATTCGTGATCTGGAGAACCCGCTCTATCCGCCCATACCCATTTTAATGACGAATTCAGGTGATGGTATTCTAAAGCCCACCCGAAATTTCATTTCAGCAATCATCGGCTACTTAAGCATCCCAACTACTGTTTTCATCGCTCGGCTAACTAAGCATTTATGCAACCGTATTAGATTTTGACTTTTGTTGGGACGGAATGCCTCTATCGTTTCTTTGAAGTTGGCTGAAAGGCAATTCAACTGCGTTGCCAAAAATCTTGGGCAGGTCATACAGCTTTGTTACGGCTTCGATCGGTTTTTAAAAAGATTCTGGGTGACTTCTTGGAGCGCCGAGCCTGGTGCCCTTTGGGGAAAAACTTCGGAACCTGGTGTATGACTTGCTGCTGTTTGAATTTTGCTGCAAAGTTCATTGTCTTGATTACTCTTTTCTGTTACAGACTTCTATTGCATCACTGTATTTGTTAAGCGGTTTAAGCTGGCTACTACACAAGTCAATTCAGTTTATGATCAGTCAATAGTCTTCCACATTTTTCTTCTGGTCGTGCTGCTCACTTTTACCTCTTAAATTATAAATGCTTTCGTGTAAACATACTGACACACAAACACAAGACTTGAAAATCGAAACAAAATAACGTATTCATATTAAAATTGAACCCGCAATAAAATATAATGGCTTTTGAAATGAAATAAGTCGCTGCGTTAAAAGGGGAATTCCCTCTTAGAAAATGTACGGAAACTCTTTCTGGTCAAAAGAGTTGCCATATTTTGTTTTAAGCCATACCATGTTGAAAATGGCAGCAACTTTTAAACATTTTAAACAATTATTGATATTGTAACGGATTTTCTAAATTAATCGATCACGTTGAAACTCTACCCTGAGTTCGATCACTGGATTGTTCAATTAAAGTCAAAATTTAATGGCTATACAATTTTCTTTATTTCTTATTTAATAACTTGACACTTTGTTACTCGCTATTCGAGCCTACTTACTTTCAAGTCTTATATTTGTTTTAACCAAAACGTTCTCACTTGAAAAGTCCTATTCTGCTTAGTACGGTTTCGCCATTGAAATTTCGCGTTTGCTCACACAGTCGCAGTTCCTCTCATGCCGACCACTGGTTTGGACCTGCCAGCTGTACTAGGCTACCTGCTAGCCTAGTTAGCCAACTATTAAAATTGAGTATACGATTTCAATTTAAAGTGACGTCAGAGTTGTACATCTCTTTATCTCTGGATTATACTTCGACATTGAAGCGATACAGAGGACGTTGCGCTTTACGTGGGTACATGCCGTTGTACAGCCCAACTCCACGGTGTTCAAAAACACAACGGATCAATACAATGCGTCGATCAGCGCCCCGTTAATAATAGCTTTCGCTAAAACCAACGGTACCGATCGGCATTGTGGAATGGCACAATGACCACCTTGGTGGGGTTCGAGGCCTATCTAAAACCTCTGCCTTTCTATGGATAGGGCACCCGGTTGCAATGCAACTCCACACTGAACTGTACCGCCCCAGACAGTTCTACCCGCATTCAGGTATTAAACCACAGCCACCACGATACTCCCCGAAGGGCCTACCACAATGAGCAGGATGGAGTGCCTGCCAGGCTCCATCGGGCTCGTGCTCCCCGTGGTATCAGATTAAACTCTCCGGTCAGACCTTGTAGCCTAAGGTCCAGTTTAGTTACCCATTCAACTCCGACTGGTGGCATTTGTAGCTTGAACTAAAATTCCGCTTTAAGTGTGTGCATAATATATTTAAAGTGATATAAACTTAGTTCAAGCTAAGTAATATAGCACTATTTCTGACATGGCTCCGCCTATAGATTGAGCAAAGTCTATTTCAAATGCAGAGCATATTGTGGATTTTAGTCGCCCCGTACGACAGGCATGCCTTACCGCGGGTTATTCTTATCCCCCGACCCGCAGGGGGATTGAAGCGATACAAACAAAGAGTATATCAGAAAGAACGTTTTGTTTTCCGTGCTTTCTCTGATACCTGACCCGCCTTCATTCCAGAAGACTTCTGTCGCCAAGACTCCTAGTTTCCTCCTAGACTCCTAGAGGAATGACGAGAAACGGAGAAGGGCACTGAGCTGCTCGTGCTAGGGTAACACGCTTAGTATACTGGATGGAATAGTATACTGGAATATTTACAACATGTTCAGAAATTTGAATTTCATGATCTATTTTTTGTATATTATATGCGAACATGTGTACGCATATATGTATTTTAAACGAAATATTTTATAAAATGGTGAATAAGTTTAAAAAGCAGCTAATATAAAATATATTTCTTCAGAATATGAAATGAATGTGGATATAAAAATTGCCCGACTTGAGTTGTCGCTAATTTCCCAATTATGAGCAACTTCGTGCTTTCAGTATGTAAAGCCAGACAGTCTTGCGTTCGAGTACGGCTCATCCCTTTCACACTCATAGCATTCAGAATTGGGCAATGCATATACACGTTTGGGCAATTAGAGATGTTCCTGTAAATAATTCATAGGTGAAATAACTTATATGGTTACAGTATCCCGTTTAATCCGATCCAAAGGTATATGTAAACTTTTTGTTAAGCTGCTCACAAAGTAATCTATACCATAACCAATATTTTCGGTAGTCCTACCGTATTCCTCTCGTATTACTACCACAAATCTCGAGTTATAATTCATTAACAAAATAATTAATTGTATTAAATCATTCATTATCTTTTTAAATGCGCTTATATTGAATCAATTATAATTTAATTGCGCTATATTTAAGTAAATACTTATATATGCACGCTTAACAACGTTTTTTAAGGTACATAAACCTAAATTCATAGAAGTAAGTTGCATAATCTTGATTTGATAAAAATTGCGTGCATATACACGCGAAAATTTTCAGTACTGCGGTAAAACCGCACTTGTATTATTAACCAGAGACAACATAAACAGGATTGACTCTAAAAAATAAATTAACCAACATTTATTAGACCACAATTTATTTGCAAATAATAATAATAATCCACGAGTAAACTTTAGAATACCATCTCCCGAATTGGTGTGTAAAACGGGTATGGCCGGATAGAGGAGGTTCTCCAGATCATAAATATGTACAAATATTCCCGCCGCAAACTTATAGTTTTTAACTTATTTGCATTTTAAGTTGAAAATTTAACAATTTTAAATGTGTAAAATTTCGAATTATAATAAACTTTACTCTTATACCGTGCACTTTTCATACACTAACACTTCACTTAATTGTTTCTACATATTTATTTTCTGGTAATTATTGCAAAAAAAAGCTTCAATTCAACATTGTAAATTTTATTCAGTTTGATTTATTCACACAAAGCAAAAGGGTTGCATTTTGACGAATAAGAAGTTTTACCATATTGCAAATAAGTAAGAGATTACACCCCAAAGGCAGGAAACAGTTACCCGGTAAAAATAGTAGATAAAGCAGTTTTTTACATTTCAAAAAACAAAACAAAAACAAACTTACAATCACACTAATCACGCTAAAAAAATTCAATAATCATTCAAATTGCAAAATACAAAATTCAAAGCAAAACAAAAAAAAAAACCAATTACGAAGTGTTTTAAAGGTAGCAGGAATATGTAGAAACAATTAATTGAAGTGTTAGTGTATGAAAAGAGCTCGGTATAAATTACACAATTAAATTTGTTAAATTTTCAATTTAAAATGCAAATAACTTAAAAACTATAAGAGTGGGGCGACAACATATATATATAGCAACATTTTAAGGCCGAATTCGGGGGATGGTTTTCTAAAACTAACGCCAATTTAGTTATCGACAACAAAATTTGTATTTTCTATATAAATCCGCTTTACTATAAGCAAACATATTTAGTTCGTACAAAAATTTTGATTGTTTCTTTCTCTCATTCAGTGCTTACTACCAGGGTAAATTTTGGGTAAATGTTTGTATATGTTCCACTGTATGTAGAATTAAAGTTATAGCGGTTTTAGTGAACATTTTTTGAAAGTATTAGAATATCGTGAAGCCGTCACCTGCTGGAAATTGAATCAAGCTTGTACTCGGTAGAGGAGATCCGGGTCTTCTGTTAACTGTGAATCCTTTAATTTAAAATCGCACCTAGGCCGAATATGTTTTAGCGAATATTCCCTTAGGTCTGATTATTCACGCACATTCCTATTTGATTTGAAATTCAGAATGCTGTTTTGTAATTGTTTCCGACAGAGACTTAATTTCCGACGTACCAGGATATTTTCTTCTTTGGTGCAGTCAAAGGCTTTTATAAATGGGAACTGGATTAATGCCAGCAATAATCAATCGTTTGAAGTTATCAATCCTGTTGATGGAAGTGTGGTTGGATCTGTTCCTAATATGGATGTTAATGATGCTTTCCACACAATAAAAGCCGCTAAGAATGCGTTTGAACTATCGGAGTGGTCAAAGTTTACTGCCAAAGAACGTTCGAGTTTGTTAAAGGTAGGAAAATTTTTGGTAATATGAATTAGACTAACGCAAAAATATTGCAGAAATGGTTTTATATGATCGAAAACAATTCAAATGAAATATCTGCTATTATGTGTGCCGAATCTGGAAAACCAATTAATGAAGCTCGTGGAGAAGTTGCCTACGGCAATGCATTTATCGAATGGTTTGCGGAAGAGGCACGTCGAATATATGGGGATGTAATACCGAGTCCAGCTAAAGATTGCGAAATAATTGTACTGAAACAGCCTTTGGGTGTCGCAGCCCTTATTACTCCTTGGAATTTTCCTTTGGCTATGATAACTCGAAAGGCCGGTGCGGCATTGGCAGCAGGTTTGAAATAATGCATGCAAAAAAGTCCACTTGCATTTAATTTTTCATTATAAAGAATAGATCGGAAATCAGCAAATATATCAAAGTAAACGTTGATGATATTAAATAGAGACCCCAAATTCGGCGCTAAGATAAGTACGGATGATAGAGGGGGTTATCTTGGTTTATAGGAATGCTACTGCATTATAATCCCCAGTATACTTCCGTTGGATACTTGTACTTAACTTAGCAACACTCTTATTTCAACTGTGTCTTGCTGCCACTTCGGCAGCCCTTATATAGTAGATCGTTACAACAGATCATCACTCGAACATTCTGGCAACTACTAGGTTCGCTACCTGGTTGATTCTGGCAGCTTATCCCCGTTCCTTCAGAGTTTGGAAAGCCACAGGAGGAGCCTGGCGGATTGGTCTCGCATCTCCGGTGTTAATAAAGTGTTTCACAAGTTTGGTTCTGGTTTTGGAACGGTTTTTTTCAAATATGTTGGAGTATCTGTGAAGGAGTTGTTCAGCCTTTTTTGATGGTCTCTTTGTAGTTCCTCAGTCCATTCGTTAATTTCACTCGAGATGTCGTTTTCACTCATGGAATTTCCTTCGAGACGTGTTTCGCAATTTATCACGGCCTCAATCTCCCAACATTGCCCTAATATAGCTCTTTTCAATAGTTGGATTGGTGACATGAACTCATTAAGTACTCTTGCTGGAACACGTTTGTCTTGTCTTGTCATGGCCAGGGTTTTTCCTATAACTAAATTTGGTGTGGATTCTTTTGTTACCTCAACAACCCACAACTTGTTTGCTGCATAGTCTCCATCAATTTCTGCTGAAGTAACCGCTTTTGATATTGGTGGAATCAGCTATTTTTTGTTATTAGTACTCGTTTAATGCTGTGGCTGTTATCATAACTGAAGATAAGTGGCACTTCCATATTGGTATAGGCCATTATCCTGTTTTCCATGTCGATTTTGATCCCTTGATTAGCTGAAAAGCCTACTCCTATTATCATTTCGGCGACAATGTCTGACACTACAAAATAGTGTGGCACGGCTACATTTCCAATTGCGATCTCGCACGTTACTTCCCCGACAACTCATATTATAGATAATCTCATGAAATGAGATAAGATACTCATCTTCTCCAGTTGCGGAACGTAACTTTGCCCTTAGTTAGTGAATTTATTTTTTTATTAATTGGATCAGATCGGACTATGGAATGTAACGCATCCGTATCCACAGTCAGTATACGCTTTTTGCCGTCCACACTCCTATTACCGGTAACGTTACTCTTATGGATGGAGATTACAGGACATTCTTTCGTAGGAGCCAGTCCGTGCTCTTTTCAGCTGGCTCGCTTCAGTTTAATTTGTTTGCTTTGAAAGTTGCTTGATCTTCCTCAGTTTTGCGTTAGCGTCCAGTTGGATTATTGAACCGATAGTATTCAATGTTACAGTGCTAGATGTTAGACGTGCAATAAGATCGCTTTTTCCGCAGTTGAAGCATTTAACCACGCCATCATATTTCTTACGTGTTTCGGGAGATTTCTCCAATATTTTATTCTCCTTTTCAGTAATCGATTCACCCAAGTGGGTTCTCCTATTTCTACTTGATGAGCTTTAAATGTGCGATTGCTAAGCGAAGAAGTTTCGAAAACTCTAACGCACGAAACGATTTCGGCAAACGTCAATTTCGGACATGCTAATACAGCAGAGCGTGTAGCCTCATTTTGTATTCCTTTAACGAAGCTCTGAATTTTTTTGTGCTCAATGTATTCCACGGATTTATGTACATGTACCAAATGAGCTAACCTTTCAATCTTCGCAGTAAATTCCTGCAGGGACCCATTGGCTTTTGGTGGCAGCTCGATGTGGAAGATCTGCCGCCAGTGCGTACTACTATACCGTCTTTCCACTGCATCCATCAGTGATTCATAACTACTCAATTCGCAATTGGGAACGGTTTGTAAAATTTCTGCTGCAGACCCTTTTAGTGCAACGAATAATTCAGCGACTCTATCTTCAGCGTTCCAATTATTTGAAGCTGCGGTCTTTTCAATCTGAAGTTTAAAAATCTGGAACGCAATTGTGCCGTCAAAGAATGGAGTTTTTACTTTCGCAGAGCCTGTTGACAATTAGACGATTTAATTGTAGCTCGTGGAGGCGATTTTTTAACTCATCCACTTCAGCCTTAATTTTGTTCTGCTCTTCCAAAATCTGTATCGACACCTCTGTGATTTGTGAGGTTACCTGCATCAAACGTGCCTCCTGCTCTTTCAAATGCGATGATATCTCTGCTATCTGCATCACCTGTGCTGAAATCTGCGTCGACACCTCTTTTATTTGTGAGGTTATCTGCGTCGATATACGTGCCTCCTGCTCTTTCAATAGTGATGACACCTCTACTATTTGTGAGGTCACCTACGTCGATACCAGCGATATTGTAGCCAAAATCATGTTCCTGTCCATAATCTTTGATGAATATTGAGCCTGTTCCCTTTCTTTCATCTTCGTTGTCGATTCCTCTAGTTCCGATTGAAAAACGTATTCGCCAAAATTAATGTTATCTGCTTCCATAGCCTCTCGCAATCGTGATTGCAATTCGGATTTTATTCCATTTGTTGACAAAACACGTTGCTCCAGCTCTTTTTTTTAGCTATTGAATCTTCAGTTCATTAAACTTTGCCATTTTTAAAATAATGTCTTATGGGACTTTATTTGACAATCTCACTTCTGACACCAATTGTAACGGATTTTGTAAATTAATCCTTCACGGTGAAACTACCCAGAGTTCGATCACTGTATTGTTCAATTAAAGTCACAATTTAGTGGGTATACACTTCCCTTTACTTCTTATTCAATAACATAACACTGTTACTCATTCGAGTTTACTTCTAATTCATTTGCACTTTACTTGGCAACACTCTTATTTGAACTGTGTCTGCTGCCACTCCGGCAGTCCTTATATAGTAGACAACCGGATCGTCACTCGAACAATCTGGCAACCACCAGTTTCGATGTCTGGTAGATTCCGGCTAGTTAACAACGATTCTGGAATTCGTGTTCACCACAGTATATTACCATTTTCATTATATAAACCAAATTGTTTCCAAATATTTATTTTTTATTAATTGTTGTTATTTATTTGGTCTCGTTGCAAAATATGTAAAAATTGTAACACTTATTATTTGTTGGCGTGTAACCCTTTTGTTTTTGTGTGGATAAATCAAATTAAACCAAATGTGAAATGTTGAATTAAAGCTTTTTTACAGTAATTAATCAAAATTTAATTTGTGGAAACAATTTAGTGAAGGGATAACGTATGAAAAGTGCTTAGTATAAGTGTAAAATATAGCGTATAAAATAGCACAATTGTGCTAGCTTACATCACACGTACGCTTACGCTTACCGTTCAGTCGTTGTAGAGACAGCAACGAAGCCAGTGATTAAAGGATGTACAACTCTCCTGTCACTTAAATTCGAGAGAGTAAATCACCTACCCAACTTTGACAGTTGACTGGATCGGGTAGGTTTGACATTTATCAACTAGAAATGCTGGAACGACCAGAGTGGAATCCTGCAATAAAATATTTTAACAGAGACATTTGAAACCGCCGTGCAAGATTACAAATAAAAATGTTAAACACTAAAAAGAAAAGGAAACACATAATTTAAATGTAATTGAAGCAATATTTTTTGTGATCTGCAGCTTCGGGGTATTAATTTGCCATTGAAAAGGATACGAACCATGTTTTAATTGGCAGTAGACAATTTTAGTTCAGTTAATTTATTATTGAAATCTTAAAGGCACGTTATTTTAATATACCATGAAATCATAAAAAATTGATTAAAATATTTACTCTATACATCAAAAGGTCAATATATAACAATTTTTAATCGTAATAAATGTTGAGTGTTTTAATTTAAATGCTCAAAAATAAGTATTTTGTATGATCTGGCAACAATGCAAGATGTTAAAAGAAATCGCAAATTTTGAGGCGCTCTCACACTGCAATAAGTTAGGTATCTCTTTATCACTGAACGAAACAATATCGCGCATAGCCGTGCTGCTAAGACAAATATGCCTTGAGGGAAATTATTTAGAATTGCGAAGACATTTTACAGTAATCAATTTCATTTTGTATTTTTAGGTAATTTTAAGGCAATAAAGTTAAGGTTTTTAAGGTCAAATATATTTATTTCAATTGCGAAATATATAAGATGAATAAAGAATTACGATGAAAAATTATGCTTGTTTCACAAGAGAATGAAAAAAATTCTCAAAATTTAAGGATATGCACTTACTCTTAAGGATACACTTCTTACTTCCACTGGTTGCTTTTCTCTCATGCTCACTCACACAGTCGCAGTTCGAATAAACGGAAGATACTCAAAAATAATGCCAGTGCAGGAAGTTTAAGAACGAGATCATGTACTCATTCCAACGCCATATCCTCTTCGATTTCTTGCCCATATTCGTCTCGGCCACGATATCGTACAGCACAAGTGCCCAGCAAGGAAGATCGACTACATAAGCTGGAACAATACATTATTGGACATGGCCGCAAAGTGACGAAAAGTGTTGCGTTCCTTGCTAGCGATAAAATTGGCAATTTCAACCTTTCAATAATAAAACATATGTTCATAGTCATTTTAAGGTCAGTTAACTTATTTTTATAACCAATACAAAAATACAAATTATCAGATGCTAGTAAGCGTCAGTATCTAGTTTTAAGAATCATTGAAGTGGTATTTTAATTTTTGTATTTATTTATATAGACCTTAAAAAATTTTAAGTGATGTGTTTAATTTTTTATTAATGTATATAAACCTTAGAAAAACTGAAGTGATATTTCATATTCTATTTATGTATACAAACCAAATATACCTACGCCATGAGCTCGAGAGCGAAACGAGCTTCTATGATTCCACAGGTACGTAGCATAGCATCTAGTCGATCAGATTTCATGCAAGCACCAACCACAAGCAGTATAAATACAGCACGCTACAGTAAGTTTAACAATGAATGAGAAATCGATTTTTTTTTACTATGTTTTAAATGACAATTAATAAAAAAAATCATAACTGACAAGCAGTTAATATTTGATTCCACTACGGAAAGTATACGCTTTAAATCAACTAACTCTCCTCAAGATTTGTGTGCGCCGTCTCACCAATTTCTCTCATCTCGTCTTCCAGGATGCCGTTGATTTCCTTAGAATTCGTTCCACCATTCAGTTTAATTCCAAACTTCAAATCAATCAGTAACCGAAGGTCATTACCAAAAATTACCCTTGCTGCAGTCTGCATCGATGTTTCATGTACAGCAGACCGATAAGCCAACAGGAACAAGGGTATATGAATATCCCAATCGAGCACATCTGTATTAGGGCCGATTTGAAATTCCTCTCTTGGTCAAAAAGAAAGTAATGAATATGTTCGTTAGTGTTTCAGCCTCTTGATTAGGAATTTGATGTACCTCTGGCCATTTAATTAAATAGTCCATGTCTGCCAAAATTTATTTGTTTTCTAATTTACTGGTGGGAAATGGACCAGCTACATCCATGGCAATCCGTTCGAATGGTGCCCCTGAATTATACTGCTTCATCTGGCCATGCCTCCTGGATCTCGTCCCTTTAGCTGCAATGCTCTCAGCACAATTGGCATTCCACTCCGTAACTGATTAACGACAACCAACACAATAAAAACTTTGTTTTAACTTATCCAAGGTTTTCCATGTGCCCTCCACATGGACCGCTGTACAGCTCGTTGAAAAATTCCGTAACTCTTAGCCTATCTCTTCGGTAGTAATTCAGGAGCCTTACCCATCTTCGGTTTCCAATACTCGATGCAAGCAACCGGACATCTACTTTAAATTATTCCACTGTGCCCAATATGCCTTTGAGACTGGACTTTCTGCAGCTATCTTCCCTTGTTGGAAGTTTGTTTAGTTCCACTGCCCGCGATACAAGTTTCAGATCTGGATTTTTCTACTGACATTTTCGTAGTTTTTTCGAGTCTCCTCGAAAAGAGTCTTCTGTCGATATCATCGTCATTAATCGGACATTTATAATGTCTTCTCTGGCATCTATAATGACTCACCAATGGCTTGTGATTGAATAAATTATAGTCTGATTTATTTAACGTTAGGAATTTAATATCTCTCAAAGAATGACAGCTTTTCTGTGCTGTGCCGGTCTCCCTCATCTTCGACCTCCTAGTCTAGCGCTGTTCTGGTAATGTCGTTGTGTGGTTTTCAATATGAGCCGGTAGATGTTTGGCTGTGATCCAGAGCTAAGCATTGCTAATAATGTTTGGCTAGCATTCCTGTATAATCTCTCGAAGACATAAGTTAAGAAAAGATAGCAGCGTTTGTAAAACGCTCCCTTCAATGATCCGCGTCTCGCAGCCATACAAGAGTACAGATTTCATGCTTGGATGGAATATTTTTACCTTTGTGCGTCTAGATATGTCGATCTCCAAACCTTATACAACATGCCGAATGCAGGTCAATCTTTGGATATCCCATTACTTATTACTTTATCATTACTCATATCAGCTACTGACCCACAATTTTTTGTGATAATGCTGCCTAAATAGTAAAAGTCATTGACTCGTTCGAGGGGTAAGCCAGAGGTCTGTAGGACTGGCGTTTCAGTTGTGTTAATGCGTATGATTTTTGTCCTTGAAATGTTGACTTTAAGTCCTGTTTATGCAGGGAAATCGCTTAGAACTTGATGTTTTAAGGAAATGTGCGAGTATTTATGGGACAACAGATAGATGTCGTCCGCATAATCTAAATCTTCAAGGCAACCGCTTAACCCCAAGATATGCCTCTGTTGCCCACACAAGCTTGTCGCTTGTCGAGATGGTTCTATCCTAGTGTGCTTTCCATTCTATGGAGAGGCTGACTTAAAGAGAAGAAATTCGACGCCGTTCTCTCTCCTTTGTGTGGGTCAGAAGGTCTTTTATTTCCAGTTAAAAGGAATTTTTGGTTAGCTGCATTGTAAGCTCATTATAGTCAGCCCATCTTTCCTCGCAGAGACCATAGAGAAAGAGTTTGTAGTGGTGAAATTCTTTACACAATTGTAGCAGTTTAGTCGGTTCAGGTAGTGAATGTGAATATTTGTGCTCCTTTTTTTCAAGTTGAAGGTCGTCATCAATTTATCATAATTATTCCTATCTCTGTTTATTTCGTTTCGGTAATCAAGACGTTTAAGACGAGTAGGTTTTAATCGAATTGGCCTTCTGCATCCGAGCCGGTATTGCCTCTAGGTAGCAGGTAGGAATTTCCTTCTCGCTGATGATACCGCTATCACAGTTAGAATTCTATTAGCCCAACAACAACGTCACAGAAAGTGCAACCAGCAAATACGTTTGTACACCAATCACAACCAACAAGTAAAACACAAAAATTATTATTAAAATGTCCGAAATACTTTTAATACAGAAACTGTATGTGCGTATATTGTATGTACCCATATTTTATTTATAATAAATATTTAAAGTGCGAATCAAACTTGCTAAAAAATTAATTTTTAAATTATGGCCTTAAGTGAATTCAATTTATTTAACCCAATTGAATTTTGCTTTTTACTACTTAATAAAATGTAAATATTGAATATGTGTGCTAGTTAAATTCAATCAATTGATGGAAATTTAATACGTAATGTTCACCAACAGACCCGACCACGCCTTGCTGTTGCTTAGGTATACATTAAATTATATTGTAGTAAGCTATTCGATACAGTGAAATTATTACTACAATTATTATTACAAACATAGACGAAACTTTATAGCCGGTAAAAAAACACCGGTCACAATTGGAAAATGATACAATTTTTTGTAGAGCTGACATTAAGCATAAATCAACATTAATTTCGATTTTTATGTTTTATTAATCTTATATTCAAGTTACAAGGTTATAACCAGTAAGTAAATTACAAAGTATCGGTAGGTAGGGACAATTCTTCATTTTTAATTTAATTTATTTTGAAGTTAAGAATTTTCAATTTTAATTTAATCAACAGCAACACTTCTGAAGGGTGTTGTAGATTCTGACCACACCTCTTCAAACTTTTTAATCGAAATGTTTGCTCCAAGAATATTTACGATAATAGTTTTAATAGTCAAACGTGTACCGTAGCATAATTGAGATGGATTCAAATTACGCAGAAGAATAATAGGTGAACCAATCTTCAACTAAATATTATGTGGTGGCATTCCGGGTGTATCAAAATAATTTAAAAAATAAATTCCAATATGTATTCTTTCTTTTTACCAACAAGAGTAGCATGATTTAGAAGACATCAGATCTCCGGGCAGCAACTGTTGTATCTGGATATTAATTTCGTCCACATCAACATTTCATATTTTGAATGCTTCATCATAAGAAGGATTGTTTTAAACATGCATTAATAACGTCTCCACGAAATCACCGCCACAAAATGTTTCGTTGACGTTTAAATCATGCATAGTTCCATGCAATGCGTGAAGTGAATATTCGTACGCCACTGCGCGCTCATCCCAAAGTATGATTGAACTTTTCTCAACACTGCCGCTACTTTTTTATGTTACATATTGCTGTTGGTTTGTTAAAAATGTCTAATACCAACTTGAATTATGAATTTGTCATTCGACCACCATCCATTACATTTACAAGGCACCTGCTCTTCGCAAGGATCAACGATTTAATACGGTAAATACATAAATTTTTGATAAACACTAACGCTTCGTTCTGTGTAATTTATCTCCTGTAATAATCTGATGTAATAATCTTGAGTGTAATTTATGTTTGCGCATTGGTCTGTTTGTCTAATGCGGTGCACTATGATTTCCGTGATGCAATTTTGTATATTTCCCACAAAGTCGATGCTTGCGATAGAACACGTTGTCAAAATAACTGCAAACAGTTGAAGCGTTGATGCAAACGCAGCATTGCCAAGTACTAGGTCTCAATAGTTATTGTCTATTAGCAATTTTACTTCGAAACTAAAAAGTGTTCCCAAAAATTCAAAATCGTTGGTAGAGGAACATTCATCAATAACAAACGTGAATTGAAACACTCATATGTTTCGGATGTACCGTATAAAATCGTCCCACTGTTTTAGCTTTGAATATGTCTGTAATAGAAGGATGTGAGTCGCCTGGATACTTACTCAATCCAGCCTATAAATTTCTTTACATCGCCATCTGTCCGAATCTTATGGAACAACAACATTTTACCTATAATAAATAAATAATTTGCAATTAACAAATATTGCGATCTCTCAAGGTGGATTAAATTGGTGGTGCGCAAAATTTTATTAAAATCGATTCAAGGGTGTAGGTGTGTTCATCGCCGACAAATAACGCAACATAAAATTTTTAAGATGAGGGATAACAATTCATTAAATTAGGGTACGGGCTTAATACTGATTTTATTTATATTCAACTTTTAACTATATTATAGTCGAGAAAACATAGGGACTTAATTTAATAAAAATTTAAATAGAAGTCAATCCGAACGTCAAAAATCGGTATATTGGGTATGTTGGGGCTAGCGAAAGATCTGAGCAGATAACTTTACTTTTGGCATTAAACTGAAGTATGATCGATAACATATATGCACTCAAGTGTTCTAAGATAAATTTGAACTAAAAATTTTAGAATAAATAAGAAATCCCACGGGAAGTAAGACTTCCATTGTCACAAATACTCATTAGCAGATCCTGAAATAGCGGACAGCAATCAAATCCTGTGAAAAATTATTTCCTGAAAAATTGGAGTATAAAATATTCTGTAACAAATACGAAAAATCAGGGTGTACAGGAAAACATCATCTCTCATCACTCCAATATGGAACAAGAAATTGTCGTACTAAACCAACCTGCAAATCTAGCTATTACTATGCATGCGCAACAAAGATCTTTTACTCAAAAAATTGCACTAATGGAACAACGTCAAAATTTCCAGCAAATTACCCCAATAGCACAACATGAAGAGGTCTCCCTCAACATCAATAATCCCAATGACAAAGATTTGGAGCTTTTCAAATCTTTACCACGATTTGATAGAAACATAGCACTCCAGCGGTTACAAGCGTGGACATTCATAGACTCAATTATGAATTTTGCTCATCATCCTCACTATTACAGTGCATTAGGTATTTCACTAAAATTTGCGGGGTCATCGGCAGATATCCTGACCAACTATAACACCTAACTTAATTTCTACCCTATAATAAACCGTTTGTTTGGCTACATATTGCTAGACGAAAGGAAAAAATTAACAACTGGGACAACAAACGCTTTCTAAATTGCATAGTGAAATGAGTAAAGCATTAATAATAATTACTTAATCTTAGTTTTAACCCTGTCCAAGATTTAAATGCCTGGAGACCCGAATAACACTGCAATGAAGGATTGAAGAATGAAGGAAACCAAGAAGTCGTTCGCACCTTCATCATAGAAGTGAACAGCAAATATACTAGTGGTACGCTTCATAGTAACAATCCCAACAACTCGTAAATCGCTCCGCAATTGCTTATACCATTCACCATGACACGAAAACCAGCAATTGGACTTACAACCAGCAGCACCTCCTCCACGCCAACGCTATACTGACAATCGTCCACAACAACCGACGCCAATGGAGGTTGACGATTCACGTCAATTTGTCCGCTCAACTCAGAATGGTATGCATGATAGGTTTAATAACAATAATTTAAACAATCCGTTTAATAGAGAAAGGGTGCCGTAAAATCAAAATATAAATCCTCAAAAAATACATCTAGGAACATTTCAAGCAGTAGCACTATTAGTTTTATGCATTTTTCTACTTACCTCTTTTTATTTTATTCATTTTCTTTCATTATTTTTTTATTCATTATTTTTTATTTTTTTTTTGTAATTTTTTTCATAATATTTCGTAGCTACGTTTCTAAACATTGAAATTTGTTAGTGCGTACAAATATTATTTTTTTATTTTCACTTTTCTATTTATTTCGTTCTATCTTTTTTCACGGCTGTGTTGTGTATTATTATTTTTTAATAACCACCTTTACCACCAACCTTTAACCACCTTTTTTTTAGTAACCACATAATAAATCGGTATTTATTTCTAAATTCGCCAAGGATACCTTGGCTGACGACAAAAAGTTTCACACTTCGTCGAAGTTAAAAATTGATGATATACAAAGTCGAAAGTTTAACTTTAATTACGAGAGAAACTTATCATCTTTTAAAATAGATGCATCTCTCGTAAACTTTCAAGTGCTTCTTGAAAGCATATTCTGGCCATCCGATGCATTTGCATGTGAATTTGAGCGTAAACGTTGTGAATTTAATGAAGCAGAAGTCGCTAAAATACCAGCAATCTCGCATTTACAATAAAAATACTTAGCCTTACTTGTATAGCTTTCATCACACATCATCACATCCCACTACTTCAAAACCAATGCAAGCCGGTTATCGGCTAGCAAACATGTAAACGACTTGTTCATGTTCACTTGTAAACACTTTAAAATAATTTGTGAGTTTCAAAAACAGTAACTCGTCGCCACTCGATATTCAATGGTCTTCTCACTCCATCCAATTACAAATATAGCAGGTTGTTTCGTTCTATTTTACCTCTTATACGTTTATATACTAGAGGTTTAGAGGGAAGAAGTGCATTTATTAGCGAATAGGTTGCCTATTTTTTACCCATAACAAAAGTATAAGTTACCCAAATTTTCGTAAGCTTTTGTAAGTTTGGTTAGCTTTATTGGCCTTTGGTTAGCTTGGTTAGGTTTTTTTGTACTTGTAACTTATAAATATGTCAGCGTTTTTCTTACCCATTTCTTAGCTATTACAAGCATATCGTTTACCTCACTTCCCTCGATATGTTATTTTATTTGTTGTTCATTTGTTTCTTCTAACAAATGCATACTAGCACATCGGTTACAATTTTGTTACTATAACCAATTCAACAATTCTTTTTTAAAGAGCATTTAATTTTGTAAAAGTGGGTATGGCGCCACCCCCAATAGGTTTAATATATATATCTCGGAAACCGTTAAAGCTATATCAATCAAACTCTCTCCGAGTAAGTTTTCCTATACTGAGAAAACGAGTGAAATCGGATAATAATCACGCCCACCTCCCATACAAAAGTTATGTTGAAAATTACTAAAAGTGCGTTAACTCGTTGAAGGAACACGTTAGAAACATTAAATTTTGCAGCAAATATGATACGGAAGGGTTACATAGGAATCCGTGTAAAGTTTTGATGATGGGTCCCACTGACCACATGATTGCCCACTTTTAGGAGAAATCCCATATCTCAAGAAAGCTTTAGCCGATTTCAACAAAATTTGGTACATGACATTATATTTGCATTCTTATGTCACATTGTGAAAGTGGACGAAATCGGTTAGAAACCACACCTACTTCTCATACATCAAAATTTTAAGTTTCATCTGATTCTTTCACTTTAAAATAGATAAATCGAGTAGCAGTTAAGATATGAAAATCAAAATTTGTACAAATAGTGCTTTCAAGATATGCCATTTCATGCGTAAAAATAAACGAAATCGGATTATAACTTTTCAATCCACCAAATACCCAATATTAGAACCTCACTGCCCATATCCAACTTTTTATCGAAAATATCAAGAAATCTGTAAGATGTTGTAATAAAAATGGAATAAAATCTTTCCATGATAATAGTGTGCTCTTATTCAAAAACGACGAAAATCGGCTAAATATTTCCCCTTCCCCCCATATACCTAATATAGGGATTTTCAACCTTCCGGTAGACTTAATAACATGAAACCAAGTGGATATTTTTTCTTAAACACAATGAGAATTCGCGCTAAATATGAATGAAACCGGTGTAGACCGTGATCTAAGCCCCATATTCCTAATATAATGATGTCCTTTTCTTTGGTTTACTTTTTCCTCATGTATCTACTATTTTCAATTATGCCACTTTGGTTGAGTTTATATCGCATACATCACTTTTGAGTTAATTTCGTAGATTTTAATATAAATGTTTGTCACACAAAGCAAAATATAGTAGCGAAAGTACATGAGTTCTACCACATATGGCCTGTAATATAAGTTAATATGATACCAAATATGATTGCAATCCGTTGACAATTTCTTCGAATAATGAATGTTGAATTCTTCCGCAACATTTTTTAATATAAAGTTATGTCAGCACCAGAAAACACTTCCCCGCCTGTGATCCTTGCACATTGCGAGAGTATGAAATGCTCAGTTACACCCGAACTTAGCTCTTTCTTACTTGTTTTAAATTGCTTTTATTTAATTAAAATAATGTACTTTTTAACTAAATATTAAAATAAATTAACGTGAGAAAAATTTGTAAGAATAAAATATATAATAAGTTTAAGTTAAATATTAACAATTAAAATATTCTATAAGGATATATTATTTGCAGGTAAAGAGTCTAATTCTAACTATATTCTCTTATTTTAATATATTAATATGTCATAAATACTTATACTGCAAACAATAATGTAGTTACCCATTTATTTTACCTGCGCCTTCCCTCAATAATATCCTGAAAGGAAATAAACTGAAAACAAGTTATTGAAAGTATTTATTAAAAGTGATTTTTAATTGCTGAAGTGTTGACTAAATTATCTTTTACATTGGTAAATTGCATTACCACTACACTATAACATTATGCAGTCATAATAATACATACTTAACACGCCATAAAATTGTGGCCACAGTTATGCTTAAATTATTTATAATTTAATAATATTCTAATCATATGCAAACATATGCAAACATATTCTATTCACTGCTATGGTCATTATATATATTGTGGCCATAGCTTGCTTTTACATTTTAAGTTTTTTTAAATACAGTTAGTTATGTCACAGTTTAAATATTTCAAATTGTTTCATGTTATTAACCATCCAGGAGTTTGGAAAAAAACAATAAAAAGGAACTAGACACTAAACCATTTTTGCGGCATTTCAATTTTCAAAAAGCATTAAACCTAGCGCTTAAAGCACTAACAGGGCAACTATACGTAGTGTGTTCAAAATATAACGGGAATGTTCTTCGACTAGGTTTCTCGATTTTAATGGCATAGTTTTTTATGAATTCCTGCCTCAAGGTCAAACAGTCAATAAGGAGTACTACCTACAAGTTCAATACCGTTTACGTGGAGCAATTAAAAAAAACGCCCGGATTTGTGGAAAAACAATTCATGCTTTTGCTCACTTTTGCCCAATTCTGCTCACACTTCATTGCTTGTTCGTGGATTCTTGGCCAAAAACAATACTGTAATGATGCCCCAGTCTGCCTATTCGCCAGACACGGCTCCATATGACTTTTTTCTATTTCCAAAACTAAAGAGAAACTTAAAGGGCCGTCGTTTTACAAATATAGATGGCATTGAAAGCGCATTGGAGAAAGAGCTAAAGGCCATCCCAAAAATCGAGTTTAAGAAATGTTTCGACGATTGGAAGAGCTGCTGGCATAAGTGCATAATGTCGAATGGATACTTTTTTGAAGGCGACAACATTAATATAGATGATTTAATAATATAGATGATGATAATAATATAGATTTCGGTTGCACCCGCACTTAGCCCTTCCTTACTTGTTTAATATAAAGTTTTGCCAGCACCTGATATTATTTCTCCTCCTGTTAATCCTTCCACATTGTGAGAATATAAAATGTTTGCTTACACCCGAACTTAGCCCTTCCTTACTTGTTTTAGATAAATTTTGGAATATCATACAATTAAAAGCATTCATAGTTTTTTTAAATATATTCTATGTATTCAAACTTCAAAACTTGTAAAATACTAAAGGTAATTAGTCTTGAGCAGCATGCGGATTTGGACATTTCTGTATATTACAATAATGGGGTAGTAATAGGCGATAAGAAAAATGGCGACTTACGACTTAATTGTCTGTGATAAGTATCTGAGAGCCATTCGTATTGCATATTTTGGTATACGGTTACCTATCTGCTAATAGCTAATTGCGAGTATACATACACAATAAGGGTATTATCTTCATAACAATTAAGCGCTCGTTGTAAGCTTTAAAAATTTAGTTTGGTGCACTTCGACCTTTATTCTCCGCGCTGTTGCACTTATTACACTATGCACATTTGTGTGATTCAAGTTTATTAATTATAAAATTTTTCGCTTCGATTTTCAAGTTTTGAAATGGTTTCTGATTGAAAGATTTTAAATGAATGCGTGTTGTATAGAAAGTCAAATACCGTTAGTTGCGCTACTGGCTGATGCCACGATTCAAATTTCTTGTTAGGCAATTAAATTTCGTCATTCCGTCATTTTCGTCAATCATTTTGCGAATACTGTTATGCCTGTTATATTAGTGGCGTATTTGCCTAAACATTCACATACATTTTTTGTTATGGTTACTTTTCATAATATTGTAACCCAGTGTAAAAATGAAATTCCGTAAAAGCCTGTGAGCTACTGTATGTTAGAAGGTTAGAGTCATTACAAAAGTGATCAAACCGCTGTGATAACTTTTCGTATTTAGAAAACAAGTAAATAAACACTAATCGCCGAGTAAGCTGAGCGAAAATGTACCTAATTATTATTATTTCTTCTTTTCGATGAATCGCCTACATACCTAACATTATAACACCTACATAGTATAAATAATATATATAACGTTATTACATTATTATAATTATATTGCATATAACTATATCCATCTCGATTAGTTTCAAACCGTGTTACAAACAACTGTTAGATGAACGAAAACTATTTTCCCTGTACAACATTTGTGAGAGTATAAAAGAAAGTTTGCCTATTTTATTTAAACCATGTGCGCTTGTTTGTCGTACATACGAGTTCTTCTATATTCCGTAATTTCTTTGCTTTCACTTGAGGGAATGATGTAGGTATTATGAACTTCTGATGGGTGGGGAAAGAATTTATAAACAAAAACGATATATGTACTCTGATTTGGTTTTATTATATATATATGTTAACGAGAGAAAAAAAATACATCTAGTAAATGAGCAAAGTCAGGTCATTGATTAGAGTACCAAAGGGCATAAGTATTGTGTCTAGGTAGAAGATCACATCAACGTTTAACAAAAGAGTCCCATATCCATTAGTTTCCTAGAAAATATTTTATTCTTTTCAGAAACAGCTACATTAGCAATTTGGGTCTTATAAAATGGGATTATAAAATTCTTGAAAATAAAGTGTGTTATTAGAAAATGAATTCTTACTAATGGAAGAAGTGCTGTTTTATTTAAAATTTTTGTCAATTTAAGATTTTGAATTGAGGTTCAATAATTCGTTTTATTTACTAAAATTGCCTCATCAGAATATCCATAAAAAAAAATTAATAAACTTTATTTCTGTCATTTATTATCAAAATATAAGATTTTGAATACTAAATAACCGACTTATATTTCAAAAGCTTTAATTATATGTAATGCTTTTTACGGAAGCATGGCTGAAACCTTACATCTTGAACTCAAATGAAATCATTATCAAATTCACCGAAATGAAATAGAGAATAGGAACCCTAAAGTACTCTCTTTGCTGTAAACTTAATGTCCTAATTTCATTAAATTCAAACAAATGTCTTTGCATTCGGGCTTCCTCTTCTCAAAACTCAGCTTAAATACAATGTAACTACATTGTTGTGGCCTATATAAAATTAAAATGTTCAGTATTGAGACTTTTTTTTAGACATTTTATTCTTCAAAAGATATGTGCCTAAACTGCTAGACTACCAGTTGAGATAATATCCCGTTAACTTTATTTGTACTCAAGGAATATCCTTTCATAATATTTTACTTCAACTTGCCCCTAACGGCTTCAGATTTGAAACGGTATTTCAAATACGATCGTACCAGATTTCTAGTATCTGACATCCGAACTTTCCGATATTCCCAAATTATTTGAAGCACTTATAAAAGTATACTTATTACATCGTAAATGTGTTAAGAAAAAATATAAATATGGGCAGTTAAAATTGTGTAGTTCAATATGTTTATTTATACATATGTTAGAAATATTTTTGGATATTTCTTCTAAATATTTTAATTTTGTAATTCACTATTAATTTCGTTAGGGCCCGAAGGATCATGAATATATGGACGCACTCATGGAAAACAATGACGTTCTTTTAATTCGTTATATTTAGCAGATTTTAATTAATTTGAACGATGAAATTACTAAGTGACTGTGGATCGAATGGTTAAGTTTTTCAAGTTTATCAAAATTAAATAATCAGAAAAAATAATTATCAACTTATAAGAATAGAGCGAAGCTCAATTATTACAGTTATAAATATTAGTACAATGTAGATTCCTAAAAAATATCTCACAGCGTGTGTGAAACGGAGTACATATTATTTGAAAGATAAGTTTTCATAAAGCATTTTTGCAGATTAATTTTCCTAAATCATTGAATTCAAAACGTTCGTAAATAAATGAAAAATTAAGTATTTATTTAGGTACTTTAACTTTAAAGATAATCAATGTATTCACTCTCCAAAACTCACAAAATACTTTAGGCAACTGGTAAATGAGACATTTCAGTATACTATTACAAGTATATATTACAAGTATATTCTTCTATACGCCAAATGGCTAGCCATTCTTTCACAAAGATCAGCATATGTTTGCTTGTTGGAATATGTGATGTGCATAAATTAATAAAACATTGACTTCTTTTTTCCTTTTTACTTTAACACTTGCTAAGCAAGTGCAGCCGAATTCGCTGAACGAGTTATAACAACTAAATAGTTTGGTGTCTACACCTAATAGTTGCCTGAGATCGATTGCCTTGGTGTTACTGTTGAAAATGCAATTTGGTATTGCATTTTGCCTTTCAGTGCAACCTGGTGACGCTTTAGTGTGAGAATAGAGAATGACATTTTAAGCGTGCTCTGAATGCATGTTGTTGTTATCGTGAGTTAAGTTTTTTATGTGTTAACTACTACCCCACTAGAAGTAAAGTCGTCCTCGGATTCACTTATTATGTTATGGGGTGGCAATAACTCTGTGGTTCTGTGAAGAATATTGAGAATTATTGGAATTGGATAGGAAGTTTGTTCTTCCAATTAAGTTCATAAAATTCATTTTTGTCATTCTAATCCAATTTGCTTCCAGTTTTTGGGCTAAGGCTAATGCAGAGGAATGGTCTTTTGGTCGTTCTGAAAAAATAATGTCTCATAATGGTCTATTAAGACCAGAAATGAAGACACGAAGAACATGTTCAATATATTTTCACAGTCATTATGATTTTATTTATTATCATCAAGTTCACTGATACTACATTTGAAATTCCTCAACACGGAGAGAGAATTACAATACGAACTGCAGCATTGAGAAGCGCTTGAAAAGCTTATGCGTCCATCGATAAAAAACAACAATAAAAACGGAATTTAATTTCAGTGATTTATCTTGCTTGCCTTAGCTTTTGACTATCTCTCACTCTTTACACAAAAAAAGCACTTTTTTTGCTCCTCGATTTATTACTTATTAATTGCAATTCATCTTGGAAAAATTAGATGCTGCATACTTTACTTAAAATTTCACTTTGTGTACTTCGTTTGTTGGTAAATTCGTTCCGATGAGATTTCCGTTGTAGATGTCCAAAAGTCAAATAGGGGTTTTCAAGACATGTTGCATTTTACTAAAAATTACTAAATTTCTTACAAACGACATTATGTTTTTTATAATTTCTTTCTAGCCAAGGTAGCTCTATATTCGAGCCCTTCAAAATTCATTTAAATTCCACACTTCATTTAAATTCGCAATTAGATTGCGCATTTTGAAAACAACTTGGATATTTTGAAATTTCGATATTTCGGTCGTCCAGTGGGATTATATCAGGCATATCCAACCTTAAATACGGACTTAAATATTATAAATAAGTACTAGATGAGTACGTAAATAAATAACTCTAAAATTTTAAAATTCATTCAATACATTTAAAAATATATAAACATAAAAAACAAAATTACAAAGAAGTAATTCATAATAAAATTTTATGAGAAAGGTTTTAAATACAAGTATTTCCTATTTATAGCAAAGAATAGCTAAAAACCTTTAGTTGCTCAAAACTATATAATCTCTGTCACTCCTTGAAATTTTATTTCACACTGATTTTGTCAGTTACTTTTAGCGGGTTTATTTATGGCATCGAAACTTTTCTGATATCGGCTGTTCAAAGTGTTTCAGAGTAAAATAAGAGATATCGAATCGTGTCATCCTTGTCCGAACTACAAACTATCAATAGCTAGCCGAGTTTATGTTGAAAATGAGTTCTTAACCCTAAAAGCAGAGAGAACGAGTTGAGAGGGTAGGAAGGATAGAAAGTCGCTGATTTCTCCCAGTGAAATTTTCACCAGCAGAAATTAGTTGCTGTCATATGAAGAAACAGCTGTAAACATACAGTCGCTCCACGCCAAAGTCGGACACCGTAACAAAAAATGTTCCTTCCTAAAAATACTTGAACCAAAGCAATTAGAATATAAAGATAAAATATATTTTCAATTACTCATTTATTGCACTTCCAAAATATAAAATCAAAACGTATAAATTAATTCAGTGTTATAAAATATTCTAGTAAAACATCAAATAAGAGTAAATTCAATGCACAAGCCAAACTCGGACAATCAACAAGTTTTTTAAAATATCGAAATATATTTTAAATGAAGACCTTTACTTTTAATAACCCTTTTGAGCCGGTTAAGCGTTGATTTAACCAGTTTTTCGGAAAATTTTTTAAAAAATGTCTAGGCAAAGAGGCCAAACAAATATTGAATTAAGAAAGCATTTGGCAATTGGTTATTAAGCATTCCAACGATAAAAAATCTGTGCGTGACATTCCTGAAATTGTCTACAGAAGTCATTCTACTGTTCACGATATAATTAAGCGCTTCAAAACCACCAAAAAGTGGAAAACAAACCTAAAGCAGCCCACAACAAAATTTTTACTGACTCAGATAAGCGATCCTGTTGCGAAAAGTTAAATAGTTAGCTGTTATAGCAGAAAATTAGTTGGGAAAGATATCTAGTGCATTTACCACCAGAAATCTACTTCATGAGGCTGATATAAATTGTAGAAAGGCCTGACAAAAGCCGTTGATCAGCAAACGCAATCACACCATCCGATTAAAAATCTGCAAAAGAACATGAAAATAAGGATTTTTGCTCTGGGAATATGTTATATTTAGTGACTAAAGTAAATTTAATGTTTTTGGCTCCGATGGAAAACCATATGTTTGGGGGAAACCAAATGAGGTATATGCGCAATCTGAGATCAACTGTCAAACATGGTGGCGGATCGGTAATGGTTTGGAGTTCATTTCCGGCTTCTGGACCAGGATATTTGGATTTTATTGAAGGAGTAATGAATTACAATGACTATCTCAACATTTTTAAAGAAAATTTACCAGAAAATCTTGAAAAATTGGCTCTCGGTGATGATTGGTATTTCTACCAAGACAATGATCCAAAGCAAGAGGCTTATGCATTGAATTTACTCTTATTTAATGTTTTACTAGAATATTTTATAATACTGAATTAATTTATATGTTTTGTTTTTATATTTTGGAAGTGCAATAAATGAGTAATTGAAAAAATATTTGACCATTTTTTCTAATTGCTTTGGTTCAGGTATTTTTAGGACGGAACACTTTTTGCTAGTGTTCGACGATGTAAACAAGTGATATTTGGCGATTTGCTTTGATTTTTATTAATTTCAGTAGTTTTCAATTGTTAAAATAAAAAGAGATATACATTAAATAATGATTAATGCACAAAACGTTAGTATTGGGTTTAATTAGAATTTGATTTAAATGTTAATATATATATATACATACATAAATTATCTTAGATATTATTTTTATTCGTTTGCATTGGCTTAAACGGCCTTAACGAGCAATTTATTTAAAATTTTGAATTAAGTGCTGAAATAAGGTGGTTATTAAAAACAGCACTTAGATGTTTCCTTTGCTAATTCCTGCTAGTTTTCTGTTTGTTTACTTCTTCGTTGTTTCGCTCTTTGTGAGAGTAATTTGGGACTTCATATTCTTCTTACTGACAGCTAACACCTACTAGCCAAAGATAAATAAATGTAAAACTCTCATGTCATTGAAAGTTAAGAGAGTAAATGATATAACCGACTTTGAGAATTTACTGAAACGGGTAGATTTGACGTTTAGCAACTAGAAAGACCAGAGGCAAGATTGAAATCCTGATCTGTGTTACTTCCGTATTAAATTTTTATCCCTCGATTTAATATTTCTTTATTACAATTTATCTCTAACAATCAGATGCTGAATTCCACATCCAGCATTGCTCCTTCTGTCAGCCTCTATTTCGTTTAATGGTGTATTCGATCCGATGGGATTTCCGTTTAAATTCTTCAGATGTTCAAAAGTCAAATTTGTTTTTTATGATTTGTACTTTACTACAAGTTCACTAAATTTCTCACACACAACATGTTACTTTTTTATTATTTTTCCTCGCTTGTGTTCTGTGATCTTTTTTCTAGCTGTGGTTCTATTTTCGAGCGCCCCAAAATCAAAATGTTGCCCCTAAATTTCTCACAGACAACGCTTTACTATTTTATTAAATTTTTCTAGTCGACTGTCATATCTATGGCCATTGAGGTTGGCAATATTTTTGTCTGGGTATTTGTCATCTGGACGAAATCATTTGCAAAATGGCCCCGGGTAGGTATGTTCGAGCTATAGCAGCGCATGTTGTTAGTTTTTACGCTAAGGGGCCCAGGAGGAAAGACAAATCGCACCGAGTTGCTCGTTCTCCAACAACACGCCTTGTGTTTCTTGTTCGTAACAGTTCGCTGCTAGGTAGTTCGGCACTTCTTTGCTAGCGATTGAAGAAATTTTGCGGCACAAAGACTTTTCTCGTAATATTATTTGAAATGTTTTTAAAAGCTTAACCTTTTTGCTTACAAATAAGACGGCTACTAATTAAATTCCAATATACACAACTAACACATTTTAGAAATTTAGAAATCTTACTCTAATTTGGGGATAAAAATTACCTCGTTGGTTTCGCAATCATTTTTTAGAGCTTTTCTATTTTCTGAATTTTTAGCATCTGATTTTTTAACAGCTTTTCTAAACCTGACGGATTATATTCATGTCATGACCATGACTGCGAGAATGCCTATGAGCCTCTTTATGAGAGTTATGCATATTATGATTATGATGATAAGTGGAATATGAAATAATATGCAGAAAATCGTGTATGCAAGTACTTATAGCACCTAAAATAAATCCTTTTTTAGATTTAATTATACATTACTAAAATTCTCACCTTTTTGAATTTCAGTCTTGTACTGGCGATGCTAATGTTTATGATTTCCAGTATGGTGTTTCCATAATCATGCTTTCATTATCATCTAAATGTGGATGCTGATGGTGACGGTCGTTTGCTAGAGTGGGAATTTTAAAGGACACAAATTTTCATTCACCACCCTTTAATACTCCATATTATTTTATTATGAAATTTAAATCGGCAGGATTATAAAACTAGTAATCAGTCTGGTGGTATACGTATTTTCCGGGTTCCGTTAATTTAAATTACTTTTATATTTTGAAATATTACTGGTTTCTTTAAAATCATTATTCAAATCGATATATTTAGGCATTTCACTAAATTTTTACTTACGACTCTCTCAGTTGTAGATTGTTTACGTTTTAATAGCTGATAGTTTCTCTACTCCCTTGTACCATAATGCCATCACTAGCCAGCAAAATTTTTGTTACAAAAGTATTTCTTGACCCAAAAATTTAGCAAAGAGAGCAGTAGTTGAGAGAGTAAGAAACAGCGAGAACTGCTTGTGAAATTTTTATTAGCAGAAATCGGCTGCTCTCATATGAAGAAACAGGTGTTAAACATATGGGTTAAAAAGCGATGTTTGACGAACTTTGCTTTGATTTTGTTCATTTTAATAGCTTTGAATTGTTAAACTAAAAATCGCGTATTCTTTAAATAATGATGAATTCATATACTGTGAGTGTTAAGCTTAATTGGAATTGGATTTAAATTATAATATAAATATAAATACATATATTGTATATTAATGAATTTCTTTTATTATAAAAATGAATTCATTGATTCCTTTCATTCATTTGCATTGCTTAAACGATCTTAACAAGCAATTTATTTCAAATTCTATTGATTCGTTTTCTGGTGTTGATATGGTGTTGGTGTGGTGTAACTTGATAGCTAGCAGCTACTAGCCAGAGATAAAGAGATGTATGATGATGGATTGACGTAAGATGATGATAAAGATATATTCAACTATATATATATATATAAAGATATTCAACTATATATATATATATATATATATATATATATATATATATAGTTATATATAGTTATATAGTATAGTATATAACTATAGTATATATAGTATATATAGTAGTATATAGTATAGTATATATAGTATATAGTATATATAGTATATAGTATATATAGTATATAGTATATATAGTATATAGTATAGTAGTATAGTATAGTTATATATATATATATATATATATAGTTATAGTTATATATAGTTATATATATATCACTGGAAGTTGAGAGAGTAAATTACATACACGACTTTGAGAGTTGGCTGGACCCGGTAGGTTCGACGTTTAGCACCTAGACCGGAATGACCGGATTGAAACCATACCAAAATAATATTTGAACATTTGTGATTTTGACATTTGTAACCGCCGGGCAAGATCACAAATAAAAGTAAAAAATAATTAAAATTAAAGAAAACGCGCAAATTTTATTTATTTGCGGCTTCGGGGTATTAATTTTGAATTGAAAACGATAGGAACCTTGCATTAATCGGAAGTAGACAAGTTTAATTCACTTTATTTGTTCTTTTTTCTAAGCAAAAAAGAACCCTGGTCAATCCAACACCTGGGTTTATCAATATAATGGAAACTGAAAACATTGGTAAACCTGCAAGACGTAATAATGAAATTTCGAGGGTATCTTCCTTTGGTAATAATGTGCCCTTCTATCAAATGTGGGTAGAATCGGGTAACTTCTTCTAGCGCCCACACACTTCATATACTGTTTTTCGAACTTCCGGTTAACTTTATACCCCATAATCGGTCGATATGTGAATTATCTTTGTGGAACTCAGAAAACGTGCCGAAACCCATGTGCCTGATATGGATAAAACCGTAAATACCTCCTCTAACTAATATAAGGATTTCCAAACTTCTGGTTGACTTTATACAATATATATCGGTCATTCTGTTAGGTATCCTATTGAAAGTCAAACAGCACCTTTTCTTGATAATATTATATCGTAACGCCAAAAATGGCTAAAATCCGATCGATACTATACTATACTATACTATACAATATTCCTAGCCCCCATATAAATAACTAATATAAGAGTTGCAAACTTCCGGTTGGCTTTATACCGTATACATTGGTCAATATGTTTGATATCTTAGCAAAGCTAAATAAACGTGTAATATTGAATATGCTCTAGTTTAATTCCGTAAACGTGTGAAATCGGTTAATAAAATTCATCAGCTTCCAAATACTACTTATAGCGATTTTCGTTATTATAGCCAACTTTAAGCCGAATAAGTCAGTCAATGTTTAAGTTATCTTCATAAAATTGCGTTGAAACATATTCTCGAGTATACTTGTGTAATGTCACAAGTTACTGCAATTAGTCCAGACCTCTCCCAGCCCCAACATACACGATATAGGGGTTTCCGACTTTAAAACTAACTTTGAACCCGATGCACTGATTTCCGACTTTCCACTTGAAATAATTTGTGACATTTTAATGAAATTATGTGGATATGTTTTCTTAAACATAATGTGATTTCGCGCTAAATATGAATGAAATCGGTCTAGACCGTGGTCTAATCCCATAATCCCGATTCTCTGGTTGACCTTTTCCTAATATGCCTGTTATATATTGGGTTGTTCGGAAAGTCATTTCGTTTTTTTTGGGGAACATGAAAGACAGTTTTCGTATAATGAATAAATATTTTATTAAATTATATATTGGCCATTCTGGTCCAACACCTTTTGCCATCTTTCTGGCAGTAACATAATTCCCCTCTCATAAAAGTTTTGGTCCTTGCTGGCAAAAAACTCGTCCAGGTGGTTTTTGACATCTTCATTTGAGGTAAAGGTTTTGCCATCCAAAAAATTTTGCAGGGACCGGAACAAATAGTAGTCGGAAGGCGCCAGATCTGGAGAATATGGTGGATGTTGCAGTACGTCCCATTCAAGCTGTAAAAGTTTTTGGCGAGTGACCAAACTTGTGTGAGGTCTCGCATTATCCTGGTGGAACACTACACCCTTCCTGTTGATTAATTCGGGCCTCTTCTCTTTAAGTGAATCATTCAATTTGTCCAGCTGATGACAATAGACTTCTGAATTAATCGTTGTATTGTCCGGCAAAAGCTCAAAAAAAACGATTCCTTTGACATCCCACCAAACGGAGAGCATCACCTTTTTTTGGTGAATGTTGGCTTTTGACACGCTTTGAGCCGGTTCATCTTTTCTGCTCCATGACCTCTTGCGTTTAACATTGTTGTATACAACCCATTTTTCGTCCCCAGTAATAATCCGCTTCAAAAATGGATCATTTTCTAGACGTTTGAGGAGCGAATCACACGCGTCAACACGACGACACAAATTTCGCTCGGTAAGGACATGGGGCACCCACACATCGAGCTTCGAGGTTAAGTCCATGCCTTTCAAATGGCCATAAACAGTTGAATTCGACAAATTTAACCTCTCACCGATCTCTCGTGTGGTGATTCGCCGATTTGCATCAACTAATGCCTTTATCGCATCTTTGTCAGCTTCGACCGGCCTTCCAGACCGTGGTGCATCTTCGACATCAAAATTGCCGGATCGAAATTTTGCAAACCAGTTCTGGCACTGGCGTACTGTTAACACGCCTTCTCCATACACATCCGTCAATTTTTTTCTCGCTTGGACAGCATTTTTACCTTTTCTGAAGTTAAAAAGTAAAATATGACGAAAATGCTGCTTATTGCTCTCCATATTTAAAAAGGCACCAACCAAAAACTACTGGGTAGAATTAATAGAACTTTTTCACACACAAGCCTTGCAATATCAGCTCTCATGACATATAATGGTTATGGGGCTTAAGTGTGAAGTTAGTTTCAAAAAAACGTAATTAAGTCCTCTGGCGCGAAAAAACGAAATGACTTTCCGAACAACCCAATAATAATATCAATTTAATATTAAGTTTAGCTCTTGTAGTTGAGTTTATATCCTAAACATCATTTGAGAGAACTGGGTTGATTTTAATATGATATAAATATTTCGAACAAGAAGCAAATTGTTACAATGAAACTAATGTTTTGTGTCTATGTGTGTGTCTATGATCAATAAGATAATAAGATATCAAATATAATTATAATCCAATCACAATTTCGTCGAATAACGAATTTTGAATTCTTACGCAAACTTTTTTAAATAAAATAATAAAGGTTTGTCAACATCTGAAAGTTTGAACCCGGTTTTGATCTTTGAAAATTGCGCGGGTATAAAATGTTCGGTTACACCCGAACTAAGCCGTTTCTCACTTGTTTTATTTTGGACTTATAATTTCTTTAAATATTTATTATTATTGCTTGAACAAACGGTTTTCGTGTTTTAGTTTAGTTTTACGTCTTTTTATTTATCTTATATTTATTAGCTATTTTTCTTTTGAGTTAACAATCACAAAGCGAACTAAAAGCATATATGTACGTGCTTTTAACCATTGAAATTTTGGATTGAATTTGATTTATACAAAAATAAATAATAAATAATAATACATGATAAAATTTACATTTACACGATAATTAAAATTTTTAACATGCTTTCTATATAAAAGGTTGTTATTTTAAAATTTCTCAATAGGTATATGTGTACTTAAGGCAAGAAATAATGCAGCCAAATAGAACATAAGAGCACTAAAAGAGAGATGGCTATACTTAAAATGTACATGGAACGTGTTAAGTATTTTGCTGTATTCACTATGGGTTGTTTACAATTGTTTTGTAAATTAGTTAACGACACATCACTAAATATTTCATCATCGGGTAATCCCTCCAAGTCTGCAATAATATTTTCTAAACTAATATCTAAATCAAGAACTTGTTTAGCTTGAGCCACCGCTACTGTTGGAGCTTCTCCGTGAAATATATATTCTGAGAATTGTATTGGATTGATTGTTCCATCGGCAAACAAGTTAAAAAAAACACGACGCGGAGGTTCACTTATAAATACCGAGTCGTTGCTGACATGAGGATCGGTTAATCCATCACAGTAAACTTGAATTCTGGCCGCTAATGAACGTAATATATCTTTCTGCACGAATCGCTTAACATCACCCAAGGTATTCTTATTACTGCACCAAATCCTGGAAAAAATTATGCCAGAAAGGCGAATTGTGCCATTGAATTTCCGTACTTTAACCGCGTGTTCATTGTATTGATAACATTTTACTGGTAAAAATATGGTTGCTTTGTAGTTTTCATTCACAACTTTCTTTCGATTGTTTGCCGCGAATCCATCCAGAGGTAAAGATTCATCCACCCACATATTCTCTATAAACATTTCACTTTCCGATAAACTCCGTTTCATTGCTAACAAAGCACGTTGAAATTGGTTCTCTATATTAATTCTCTGGGAATCATTAAATATTGGAAATATTTCATCTAATTCATAGCAACATTCAAAAGTATGCCAGTCTATAGATTTATCTATGAACTGACAATGCATAGATGCAAACGAGCCTCCCCTATAACAAAAAGAAAAAAATTATTATTTACAAAAATCGTTTTAAAGAAGAACACATATTCTTTGAAAGTTTGATTCTAGTATTCTACACAGCTGCCATTGAAGGCGAATAAATTTTAGCGATCTTCCAACTTTGCGATTCCAACTCTATAACACAATTTGTCGTTTGTTTCAAATTAGGCATCATTATCAATTGCCTCTTCAATGCTACTAAATTTCTTTTTAGCGAGCATACTTTTGATATTGAATGAACTTGAATTCATACAATTTAGGTATCGTTTTAAATTAATAAATTAGTGACACAGACACATTTCCTTAATGAACAGCGCTTTTTTGCTTTTAGAATGGGGGTTTATGCGATTTAATGCTTCAAACGTTCTAATAACCCTATATAATAGTCGCAAACGTGAATATACGAATTTATTACAATTGAACCACTCCGACCACTCAGAATCGTCTTTCTTATTACTGTAGTTGGTCGATTGTTCTTACTCGCGGGATTTAATAACGTAACCTGACTTAGTTTCACTTTGTCTGTTTTCCATCATTTACCTTAACATATACACAAGTGATTAAATTGTAGTGATGAAATTGGAACAATAGAACTTGTTTATACGTAAATTATATTGCTCCAATCATAAACCGTAAACTACAAATAACTTACTACGATAAGTATAGTAGTACGATAAGCATAAGTAATATTGATTTGGATTATAATCGAGCAGGACGCTTCCAATGCCGATCAATCAATACTCTGAATCCCAGAATTAATCAACTCGCTTCACTGAAAAGAAATCCGAATAATTGGTCAAATGTTGCGAATCTCCGATATAGGTATATATTAAATTACAGCACATTAAACAGCCACCTGATCTACTAGTATAATTTGATTGTCCATCGAAGTTTGTTTGTGATCTGATTCAATAGCGCACAGCAATGTTGTTATTATTTGATTTACCAATTTAAATGTTATCGATGAAAATAATTGCATGTAGATCACAATAAATACTCGCTAAAACCGAACGGGATGCATAATATATGCGAGTATAGTAAGGACGAAATATGTATGAACTGTGCAACTAGCATTGTCATATTACATGTGTTTTAATCAATAACAGCAGCACCATAGTACGTAGGAAGGAAAATATTCACAAAGACTGCGTTTCCTATGGTAATGAATTGAATTCCGCGGTTATCCAAACCCACTAGCTAATAAGATTATAGGAATGAACTAGAAAACGCATTAGTAAGCAATATATAATTAAAGGCGATCAACAATCAACATTGCTTCAAATATATTTAAAATTATATTTCTACAATAAATAGTTAATAGTTCTTCATTTTAATAAAAAGAAAAATTATATTTAGCTAGTTGACGAATTGAGGGAATAACTATTTCGCTTTTATTCACTTTGAAACATTATTTGACTCAGAATTTTGGACAAATATTCTTTAAACTAACAAACCGAACTATATTCTGGTCTGGTCTGGTAAGTCAGAATATATATAATATTTATACAGATTAGTTGAAATGAAAAAGAGACAAGATTTCATATCAAAGCGTGTATATCTATTCTACCAGAGCATATCAGTTTTATAAAAATTTTCAAAATATTGTTTCAACTTAAAATTAAGAGGAATCAACATTACAAGAAAACTGTGTATCTAAGTGAATGTGAATGTGTAGCAGTAATTAATCAATCAACGAGAGTTGAGTCCCACCTCATGTTAATGTATTGGGTTGTTCGGAAAGTCATTTCGTTTTTTTTGGGGAACATGAAAGAGTTTTCGTATAATGAATAAATATTTTATTAAATTATATATTGGCCATTCTGGTCCAACACCTTTTGCCATCTTTCTGGCAGTAACATAATTCCCCTCTCATAAAAGTTTTGGTCCTTGCTGGCAAAAAACTCGTCCAGGTGGTTTTTGACATCTTCATTTGAGGTAAAGGTTTTGCCATCCAAAAAATTTTGCAGGGACCGGAACAAATAGTAGTCGGAAGGCGCCAGATCTGGAGAATATGGTGGATGTTGCAGTACGTCCCATTCAAGCTGTAAAAGTTTTTGGCGAGTGACCAAACTTGTGTGAGGTCTCGCATTATCCTGGTGGAACACTACACCCTTCCTGTTGATTAATTCGGGCCTCTTCTCTTTAAGTGAATCATTCAATTTGTCCAGCTGATGACAATAGACTTCTGAATTAATCGTTGTATTGTCCGGCAAAAGCTCAAAAAAAACGATTCCTTTGACATCCCACCAAACGGAGAGCATCACCTTTTTTTGGTGAATGTTGGCTTTTGACACGCTTTGAGCCGGTTCATTTTTCTGCTCCATGACCTCTTGCGTTTAACATTGTTGTATACAACCCATTTTTCGTCCCCAGTAATAATCCGCTTCAAAAATGGATCATTTTCTAGACGTTTGAGGAGCGAATCACACGCGTCAACACGACGACACAAATTTCGCTCGGTAAGGACATGGGGCACCCACACATCGAGCTTCGAGGTTAAGTCCATGCCTTTCAAATGGCCATAAACAGTTGAATTCGACAAATTTAACCTCTCACCGATCTCTCGTGTGGTGATTCGCCGATTTGCATCAACTAATGCCTTTATCGCATCTTTGTCAGCTTCGACCGGCCTTCCAGACCGTGGTGCATCTTCGACATCAAAATTGCCGGATCGAAATTTTGCAAACCAGTTCTGGCACTGGCGTACTGTTAACACGCCTTCTCCATACACATCCGTCAATTTTTTTCTCGCTTGGACAGCATTTTTACCTTTTCTGAAGTTAAAAAGTAAAATATGACGAAAATGCTGCTTATTGCTCTCCATATTTAAAAAGGCACCAACCAAAAACTACTGGGTAGAATTAATAGAACTTTTTCACACACAAGCCTTGCAATATCAGCTCTCATGACATATAATGGTTATGGGGCTTAAGTGTGAAGTTAGTTTCAAAAAAACGTAATTAAGTCCTCTGGCGCGAAAAAACGAAATGACTTTCCGAACAACCCAATAATAATATCAATTTAATATTAAGTTTAGCTCTTGTAGTTGAGTTTATATCCTAAACATCATTTGAGAGAACTGGGTTGATTTTAATATGATATAAATATTTCGAACAAGAAGCAAATTGTTACAATGAAACTAATGTTTTGTGTCTATGTGTGTGTCTATGATCAATAAGATAATAAGATATCAAATATAATTATAATCCAATCACAATTTCGTCGAATAACGAATTTTGAATTCTTACGCAAACTTTTTTAAATAAAATAATAAAGGTTTGTCAACATCTGAAAGTTTGAACCCGGTTTTGATCTTTGAAAATTGCGCGAGTATAAAATGTTCGGTTACACCCGAACTAAGCCGTTTCTCACTTGTTTTATTTTGGACTTATAATTTCTTTAAATATTTATTATTATTGCTTGAACAAACGGTTTTCGTGTTTTAGTTTAGTTTTACGTCTTTTTATTTATCTTATATTTATTAGCTATTTTTCTTTTGAGTTAACAATCACAAAGCGAACTAAAAGCATATATGTACGTGCTTTTTAACCATTGAAATTTTTGATTGAATTTGATTTATACAAAAATAAATAATAAATAATAATACATGATAAAATTTACATTTACACGATAATTAAAATTTTTAACATGCTTTCTATATAAAAGGTTGTTATTTTAAAATTTCTCAATAGGTATATGTGTACTTAAGGCAAGAAATAATGCAGCCAAATAGAACATAAGAGCACTAAAAGAGAGATGGCTATACTTAAAATGTACATGGAACGTGTTAAGTATTTTGCTGTATTCACTATGGGTTGTTTACAATTGTTTTGTAAATTAGTTAACGACACATCACTAAATATTTCATCATCGGGTAATCCCTCCAAGTCTGCAATAATATTTTCTAAACTAATATCTAAATCAAGAACTTGTTTAGCTTGAGCCACCGCTACTGTTGGAGCTTCTCCGTGAAATATATATTCTGAGAATTGTATTGGATTGATTGTTCCATCGGCAAACAAGTTAAAAAAAACACGACGCGGAGGTTCACTTATAAATACCGAGTCGTTGCTGACATGAGGATCGGTTAATCCATCACAGTAAACTTGAATTCTGGCCGCTAATGAACGTAATATATCTTTCTGCACGAATCGCTTAACATCACCCAAGGTATTCTTATTACTGCACCAAATCCTGGAAAAAATTATGCCAGAAAGGCGAATTGTGCCATTGAATTTCCGTACTTTAACCGCGTGTTCATTGTATTGATAACATTTTACTGGTAAAAATATGGTTGCTTTGTAGTTTTCATTCACAACTTTCTTTCGATTGTTTGCCGCGAATCCATCCAGAGGTAAAGATTCATCCACCCACATATTCTCTATAAACATTTCACTTTCCGATAAACTCCGTTTCATTGCTAACAAAGCACGTTGAAATTGGTTCTCTATATTAATTCTCTGGGAATCATTAAATATTGGAAATATTTCATCTAATTCATAGCAACATTCAAAAGTATGCCAGTCTATAGATTTATCTATGAACTGACAATGCATAGATGCAAACGAGCCTCCCCTATAACAAAAAGAAAAAAATTATTATTTACAAAAATCGTTTTAAAGAAGAACACATATTCTTTGAAAGTTTGATTCTAGTATTCTACACAGCTGCCATTGAAGGCGAATAAATTTTAGCGATCTTCCAACTTTGCGATTCCAACTCTATAACACAATTTGTCGTTTGTTTCAAATTAGGCATCATTATCAATTGCCTCTTCAATGCTACTAAATTTCTTTTTAGCGAGCATACTTTTGATATTGAATGAACTTGAATTCATACAATTTAGGTATCGTTTTAAATTAATAAATTAGTGACACAGACACATTTCCTTAATGAACAGCGCTTTTTTGCTTTTAGAATGGGGGTTTATGCGATTTAATGCTTCAAACGTTCTAATAACCCTATATAATAGTCGCAAACGTGAATATACGAATTTATTACAATTGAACCACTCCGACCACTCAGAATCGTCTTTCTTATTACTGTAGTTGGTCGATTGTTCTTACTCGCGGGATTTAATAACGTAACCTGACTTAGTTTCACTTTGTCTGTTTTCCATCATTTACCTTAACATATACACAAGTGATTAAATTGTAGTGATGAAATTGGAACAATAGAACTTGTTTATACGTAAATTATATTGCTCCAATCATAAACCGTAAACTACAAATAACTTACTACGATAAGTATAGTAGTACGATAAGCATAAGTAATATTGATTTGGATTATAATCGAGCAGGACGCTTCCAATGCCGATCAATCAATACTCTGAATCCCAGAATTAATCAACTCGCTTCACTGAAAAGAAATCCGAATAATTGGTCAAATGTTGCGAATCTCCGATATAGGTATATATTAAATTACAGCACATGAAACAGCCACAGATCTACTAGTATAATTTGATTGTCCATCGAAGTTTGTTTGTGATCTGATTCAATAGCGCACAGCAATGTTGTTATTATTTGATTTACCAATTTAAATGTTATCGATGAAAATAATTGCATGTAGATCACAATAAATACTCGCTAAAACCGAACGGGATGCATAATATATGCGAGTATAGTAAGGACGAAATATGTATGAACTGTGCAACTAGCATTGTCATATTACATGTGTTTTAATCAATAACAGCAGCACCATAGTACGTAGGAAGGAAAATATTCACAAAGACTGCGTTTCCTATGGTAATGAATTGAATTCCGCGGTTATCCAAACCCACTAGCTAATAAGATTATAGGAATGAACTAGAAAACGCATTAGTAAGCAATATATAATTAAAGGCGATCAACAATCAACATTGCTTCAAATATATTTAAAATTATATTTCTACAATAAATAGTTAATAGTTCTTCATTTTAATAAAAAGAAAAAGAAAAATTATATTTAGCTAGTTGACGAATTGAGGGAATAACTATTTCGCTTTTATTCACTTTGAAACATTATTTGACTCAGAATTTTGGAAAAATATTCTTTAAACTAACAAACCGAACTATATTCTGGTCTGGTCTGGTAAGTCAGAATATATATAATATTTATACAGATTAGTTGAAATGAAAAAGAGACAAGATTTCCTATCAAAGCTTTTATATCTATTCTACCAGAGCATATCAGTTTTATAAAAATTTTCAAAATATTGTTTCAACTTAAAATTAAGAGGAATCAACATTACAAGAAAACTGTGTATCTAAGTGAATGTGAATGTGTAGCAGTAATTAATCAATCAACGAGAGTTGAGTCCCACCTCATGTTAATGTATTGGGTTGTTCGGAAAGTCATTTCGTTTTTTTTGGGGAACATGAAAGACAGTTTTCGTATAATGAATAAATATTTTATTAAATTATATATTGGCCATTCTGGTCCAACACCTTTTGCCATCTTTCTGGCAGTAACATAATTCCCCTCTCATAAAAGTTTTGGTCCTTGCTGGCAAAAAACTCGTCCAGGTGGTTTTTGACATCTTCATTTGAGGTAAAGGTTTTGCCATCCAAAAAATTTTGCAGGGACCGGAACAAATAGTAGTCGGAAGGCGCCAGATCTGGAGAATATGGTGGATGTTGCAGTACGTCCCATTCAAGCTGTAAAAGTTTTTGGCGAGTGACCAAACTTGTGTGAGGTCTCGCATTATCCTGGTGGAACACTACACCCTTCCTGTTGATTAATTCGGGCCTCTTCTCTTTAAGTGAATCATTCAATTTGTCCAGCTGATGACAATAGACTTCTGAATTAATCGTTGTATTGTCCGGCAAAAGCTCAAAAAAAACGATTCCTTTGACATCCCACCAAACGGAGAGCATCACCTTTTTTTGGTGAATGTTGGCTTTTGACACGCTTTGAGCCGGTTCATTTTTCTGCTCCATGACCTCTTGCGTTTAACATTGTTGTATACAACCCATTTTTCGTCCCCAGTAATAATCCGCTTCAAAAATGGATCATTTTCTAGACGTTTGAGGAGCGAATCACACGCGTCAACACGACGACACAAATTTCGCTCGGTAAGGACATGGGGCACCCACACATCGAGCATCGAGGTTAAGTCCATGCCTTTCAAATGGCCATAAACAGTTGAATTCGACAAATTTAACCTCTCACCGATCTCTCGTGTGGTGATTCGCCGATTTGCATCAACTAATGCCTTTATCGCATCTTTGTCAGCTTCGACCGGCCTTCCAGACCGTGGTGCATCTTCGACATCAAAATTGCCGGATCGAAATTTTGCAAACCAGTTCTGGCACTGGCGTACTGTTAACACGCCTTCTCCATACACATCCGTCAATTTTTTTCTCGCTTGGACAGCATTTTTACCTTTTCTGAAGTTAAAAAGTAAAATATGACGAAAATGCTGCTTATTGCTCTCCATATTTAAAAAGGCACCAACCAAAAACTACTGGGTAGAATTAATAGAACTTTTTCACACACAAGCCTTGCAATATCAGCTCTCATGACATATAATGGTTATGGGGCTTAAGTGTGAAGTTAGTTTCAAAAAAACGTAATTAAGTCCTCTGGCGCGAAAAAACGAAATGACTTTCCGAACAACCCAATAATAATATCAATTTAATATTAAGTTTAGCTCTTGTAGTTGAGTTTATATCCTAAACATCATTTGAGAGAACTGGGTTGATTTTAATATGATATAAATATTTCGAACAAGAAGCAAATTGTTACAATGAAACTAATGTTTTGTGTCTATGTGTGTGTCTATGATCAATAAGATAATAAGATATCAAATATAATTATAATCCAATCACAATTTCGTCGAATAACGAATTTTGAATTCTTACGCAAACTTTTTTAAATAAAATAATAAAGGTTTGTCAACATCTGAAAGTTTGAACCCGGTTTTGATCTTTGAAAATTGCGCGAGTATAAAATGTTCGGTTACACCCGAACTAAGCCGTTTCTCACTTGTTTTATTTTGGACTTATAATTTCTTTAAATATTTATTATTATTGCTTGAACAAACGGTTTTCGTGTTTTAGTTTAGTTTTACGTCTTTTTATTTATCTTATATTTATTAGCTATTTTTCTTTTGAGTTAACAATCACAAAGCGAACTAAAAGCATATATGTACGTGCTTTTTAACCATTGAAATTTTTGATTGAATTTGATTTATACAAAAATAAATAATAAATAATAATACATGATAAAATTTACATTTACACGATAATTAAAATTTTTAACATGCTTTCTATATAAAAGGTTGTTATTTTAAAATTTCTCAATAGGTATATGTGTACTTAAGGCAAGAAATAATGCAGCCAAATAGAACATAAGAGCACTAAAAGAGAGATGGCTATACTTAAAATGTACATGGAACGTGTTAAGTATTTTGCTGTATTCACTATGGGTTGTTTACAATTGTTTTGTAAATTAGTTAACGACACATCACTAAATATTTCATCATCGGGTAATCCCTCCAAGTCTGCAATAATATTTTCTAAACTAATATCTAAATCAAGAACTTGTTTAGCTTGAGCCACCGCTACTGTTGGAGCTTCTCCGTGAAATATATATTCTGAGAATTGTATTGGATTGATTGTTCCATCGGCAAACAAGTTAAAAAAAACACGACGCGGAGGTTCACTTATAAATACCGAGTCGTTGCTGACATGAGGATCGGTTAATCCATCACAGTAAACTTGAATTCTGGCCGCTAATGAACGTAATATATCTTTCTGCACGAATCGCTTAACATCACCCAAGGTATTCTTATTACTGCACCAAATCCTGGAAAAAATTATGCCAGAAAGGCGAATTGTGCCATTGAATTTCCGTACTTTAACCGCGTGTTCATTGTATTGATAACATTTTACTGGTAAAAATATGGTTGCTTTGTAGTTTTCATTCACAACTTTCTTTCGATTGTTTGCCGCGAATCCATCCAGAGGTAAAGATTCATCCACCCACATATTCTCTATAAACATTTCACTTTCCGATAAACTCCGTTTCATTGCTAACAAAGCACGTTGAAATTGGTTCTCTATATTAATTCTCTGGGAATCATTAAATATTGGAAATATTTCATCTAATTCATAGCAACATTCAAAAGTATGCCAGTCTATAGATTTATCTATGAACTGACAATGCATAGATGCAAACGAGCCTCCCCTATAACAAAAAGAAAAAAATTATTATTTACAAAAATCGTTTTAAAGAAGAACACATATTCTTTGAAAGTTTGATTCTAGTATTCTACACAGCTGCCATTGAAGGCGAATAAATTTTAGCGATCTTCCAACTTTGCGATTCCAACTCTATAACACAATTTGTCGTTTGTTTCAAATTAGGCATCATTATCAATTGCCTCTTCAATGCTACTAAATTTCTTTTTAGCGAGCATACTTTTGATATTGAATGAACTTGAATTCATACAATTTAGGTATCGTTTTAAATTAATAAATTAGTGACACAGACACATTTCCTTAATGAACAGCGCTTTTTTGCTTTTAGAATGGGGGTTTATGCGATTTAATGCTTCAAACGTTCTAATAACCCTATATAATAGTCGCAAACGTGAATATACGAATTTATTACAATTGAACCACTCCGACCACTCAGAATCGTCTTTCTTATTACTGTAGTTGGTCGATTGTTCTTACTCGCGGGATTTAATAACGTAACCTGACTTAGTTTCACTTTGTCTGTTTTCCATCATTTACCTTAACATATACACAAGTGATTAAATTGTAGTGATGAAATTGGAACAATAGAACTTGTTTATACGTAAATTATATTGCTCCAATCATAAACCGTAAACTACAAATAACTTACTACGATAAGTATAGTAGTACGATAAGCATAAGTAATATTGATTTGGATTATAATCGAGCAGGACGCTTCCAATGCCGATCAATCAATACTCTGAATCCCAGAATTAATCAACTCGCTTCACTGAAAAGAAATCCGAATAATTGGTCAAATGTTGCGAATCTCCGATATAGGTATATATTAAATTACAGCACATTAAACAGCCACCTGATCTACTAGTATAATTTGATTGTCCATCGAAGTTTGTTTGTGATCTGATTCAATAGCGCACAGCAATGTTGTTATTATTTGATTTACCAATTTAAATGTTATCGATGAAAATAATTGCATGTAGATCACAATAAATACTCGCTAAAACCGAACGGGATGCATAATATATGCGAGTATAGTAAGGACGAAATATGTATGAACTGTGCAACTAGCATTGTCATATTACATGTGTTTTAATCAATAACAGCAGCACCATAGTACGTAGGAAGGAAAATATTCACAAAGACTGCGTTTCCTATGGTAATGAATTGAATTCCGCGGTTATCCAAACCCACTAGCTAATAAGATTATAGGAATGAACTAGAAAACGCATTAGTAAGCAATATATAATTAAAGGCGATCAACAATCAACATTGCTTCAAATATATTTAAAATTATATTTCTACAATAAATAGTTAATAGTTCTTCATTTTAATAAAAAGAAAAAGAAAAATTATATTTAGCTAGTTGACGAATTGAGGGAATAACTATTTCGCTTTTATTCACTTTGAAACATTATTTGACTCAGAATTTTGGAAAAATATTCTTTAAACTAACAAACCGAACTATATTCTGGTCTGGTCTGGTAAGTCAGAATATATATAATATTTATACAGATTAGTTGAAATGAAAAAGAGACAAGATTTCCTATCAAAGCTTTTATATCTATTCTACCAGAGCATATCAGTTTTATAAAAATTTTCAAAATATTGTTTCAACTTAAAATTAAGAGGAATCAACATTACAAGAAAACTGTGTATCTAAGTGAATGTGAATGTGTAGCAGTAATTAATCAATCAACGAGAGTTGAGTCCCAACTAATGTTAATGTATTGGGTTGTTAGTAAAGTAATTTCGTTTTTTTTTGGGGAACATGAAAGAGTTTTCGTATAATGAATAAATATTTTATTAAATTATATATTGGCCATTCTGGTCCAACACCTTTTGCCATCTTTCTGGCAGTAACATAATTCCCCTCTCATAAAAGTTTTGGTCCTTGCTGGCAAAAAACTCGTCCAGGTGGTTTTTGACATCTTCATTTGAGGTAAAGGTTTTGCCATCCAAAAAATTTTGCAGGGACCGGAACAAATAGTAGTCGGAAGGCGCCAGATCTGGAGAATATGGTGGATGTTGCAGTACGTCCCATTCAAGCTGTAAAAGTTTTTGGCGAGTGACCAAACTTGTGTGAGGTCTCGCATTATCCTGGTGGAACACTACACCCTTCCTGTTGATTAATTCGGGCCTCTTCTCTTTAAGTGAATCATTCAATTTGTCCAGCTGATGACAATAGACTTCTGAATTAATCGTTGTATTGTCCGGCAAAAGCTCAAAAAAAACGATTCCTTTGACATCCCACCAAACGGAGAGCATCACCTTTTTTTGGTGAATGTTGGCTTTTGACACGCTTTGAGCCGGTTCATTTTTCTGCTCCATGACCTCTTGCGTTTAACATTGTTGTATACAACCCATTTTTCGTCCCCAGTAATAATCCGCTTCAAAAATGGATCATTTTCTAGACGTTTGAGGAGCGAATCACACGCGTCAACACGACGACACAAATTTCGCTCGGTAAGGACATGGGGCACCCACACATCGAGCATCGAGGTTAAGTCCATGCCTTTCAAATGGCCATAAACAGTTGAATTCGACAAATTTAACCTCTCACCGATCTCTCGTGTGGTGATTCGCCGATTTGCATCAACTAATGCCTTTATCGCATCTTTGTCAGCTTCGACCGGCCTTCCAGACCGTGGTGCATCTTCGACATCAAAATTGCCGGATCGAAATTTTGCAAACCAGTTCTGGCACTGGCGTACTGTTAACACGCCTTCTCCATACACATCCGTCAATTTTTTTCTCGCTTGGACAGCATTTTTACCTTTTCTGAAGTTAAAAAGTAAAATATGACGAAAATGCTGCTTATTGCTCTCCATATTTAAAAAGGCACCAACCAAAAACTACTGGGTAGAATTAATAGAACTTTTTCACACACAAGCCTTGCAATATCAGCTCTCATGACATATAATGGTTATGGGGCTTAAGTGTGAAGTTAGTTTCAAAAAAACGTAATTAAGTCCTCTGGCGCGAAAAAACGAAATGACTTTCCGAACAACCCAATAATAATATCAATTTAATATTAAGTTTAGCTCTTGTAGTTGAGTTTATATCCTAAACATCATTTGAGAGAACTGGGTTGATTTTAATATGATATAAATATTTCGAACAAGAAGCAAATTGTTACAATGAAACTAATGTTTTGTGTCTATGTGTGTGTCTATGATCAATAAGATAATAAGATATCAAATATAATTATAATCCAATCACAATTTCGTCGAATAACGAATTTTGAATTCTTACGCAAACTTTTTTAAATAAAATAATAAAGGTTTGTCAACATCTGAAAGTTTGAACCCGGTTTTGATCTTTGAAAATTGCGCGAGTATAAAATGTTCGGTTACACCCGAACTAAGCCGTTTCTCACTTGTTTTATTTTGGACTTATAATTTCTTTAAATATTTATTATTATTGCTTGAACAAACGGTTTTCGTGTTTTAGTTTAGTTTTACGTCTTTTTATTTATCTTATATTTATTAGCTATTTTTCTTTTGAGTTAACAATCACAAAGCGAACTAAAAGCATATATGTACGTGCTTTTTAACCATTGAAATTTTTGATTGAATTTGATTTATACAAAAATAAATAATAAATAATAATACATGATAAAATTTACATTTACACGATAATTAAAATTTTTAACATGCTTTCTATATAAAAGGTTGTTATTTTAAAATGTCTCAATAGGTATATGTGTACTTAAGGCAAGAAATAATGCAGCCAAATAGAACATAAGAGCACTAAAAGAGAGATGGCTATACTTAAAATGTACATGGAACGTGTTAAGTATTTTGCTGTATTCACTATGGGTTGTTTACAATTGTTTTGTAAATTAGTTAACGACACATCACTAAATATTTCATCATCGGGTAATCCCTCCAAGTCTGCAATAATATTTTCTAAACTAATATCTAAATCAAGAACTTGTTTAGCTTGAGCCACCGCTACTGTTGGAGCTTCTCCGTGAAATATATATTCTGAGAATTGTATTGGATTGATTGTTCCATCGGCAAACAAGTTAAAAAAAACACGACGCGGAGGTTCACTTATAAATACCGAGTCGTTGCTGACATGAGGATCGGTTAATCCATCACAGTAAACTTGAATTCTGGCCGCTAATGAACGTAATATATCTTTCTGCACGAATCGCTTAACATCACCCAAGGTATTCTTATTACTGCACCAAATCCTGGAAAAAATTATGCCAGAAAGGCGAATTGTGCCATTGAATTTCCGTACTTTAACCGCGTGTTCATTGTATTGATAACATTTTACTGGTAAAAATATGGTTGCTTTGTAGTTTTCATTCACAACTTTCTTTCGATTGTTTGCCGCGAATCCATCCAGAGGTAAAGATTCATCCACCCACATATTCTCTATAAACATTTCACTTTCCGATAAACTCCGTTTCATTGCTAACAAAGCACGTTGAAATTGGTTCTCTATATTAATTCTCTGGGAATCATTAAATATTGGAAATATTTCATCTAATTCATAGCAACATTCAAAAGTATGCCAGTCTATAGATTTATCTATGAACTGACAATGCATAGATGCAAACGAGCCTCCCCTATAACAAAAAGAAAAAAATTATTATTTACAAAAATCGTTTTAAAGAAGAACACATATTCTTTGAAAGTTTGATTCTAGTATTCTACACAGCTGCCATTGAAGGCGAATAAATTTTAGCGATCTTCCAACTTTGCGATTCCAACTCTATAACACAATTTGTCGTTTGTTTCAAATTAGGCATCATTATCAATTGCCTCTTCAATGCTACTAAATTTCTTTTTAGCGAGCATACTTTTGATATTGAATGAACTTGAATTCATACAATTTAGGTATCGTTTTAAATTAATAAATTAGTGACACAGACACATTTCCTTAATGAACAGCGCTTTTTTGCTTTTAGAATGGGGGTTTATGCGATTTAATGCTTCAAACGTTCTAATAACCCTATATAATAGTCGCAAACGTGAATATACGAATTTATTACAATTGAACCACTCCGACCACTCAGAATCGTCTTTCTTATTACTGTAGTTGGTCGATTGTTCTTACTCGCGGGATTTAATAACGTAACCTGACTTAGTTTCACTTTGTCTGTTTTCCATCATTTACCTTAACATATACACAAGTGATTAAATTGTAGTGATGAAATTGGAACAATAGAACTTGTTTATACGTAAATTATATTGCTCCAATCATAAACCGTAAACTACAAATAACTTACTACGATAAGTATAGTAGTACGATAAGCATAAGTAATATTGATTTGGATTATAATCGAGCAGGACGCTTCCAATGCCGATCAATCAATACTCTGAATCCCAGAATTAATCAACTCGCTTCACTGAAAAGAAATCCGAATAATTGGTCAAATGTTGCGAATCTCCGATATAGGTATATATTAAATTACAGCACATTAAACAGCCACAGATCTACTAGTATAATTTGATTGTCCATCGAAGTTTGTTTGTGATCTGATTCAATAGCGCACAGCAATGTTGTTATTATTTGATTTACCAATTTAAATGTTATCGATGAAAATAATTGCATGTAGATCACAATAAATACTCGCTAAAACCGAACGGGATGCATAATATATGCGAGTATAGTAAGGACGAAATATGTATGAACTGTGCAACTAGCATTGTCATATTACATGTGTTTTAATCAATAACAGCAGCACCATAGTACGTAGGAAGGAAAATATTCACAAAGACTGCGTTTCCTATGGTAATGAATTGAATTCCGCGGTTATCCAAACCCACTAGCTAATAAGATTATAGGAATGAACTAGAAAACGCATTAGTAAGCAATATATAATTAAAGGCGATCAACAATCAACATTGCTTCAAATATATTTAAAATTATATTTCTACAATAAATAGTTAATAGTTCTTCATTTTAATAAAAAGAAAAAGAAAAATTATATTTAGCTAGTTGACGAATTGAGGGAATAACTATTTCGCTTTTATTCACTTTGAAACATTATTTGACTCAGAATTTTGGAAAAATATTCTTTAAACTAACAAACCGAACTATATTCTGGTCTGGTCTGGTAAGTCAGAATATATATAATATTTATACAGATTAGTTGAAATGAAAAAGAGACAAGATTTCCTATCAAAGCTTTTATATCTATTCTACCAGAGCATATCCAGTTTTATAAAAATTTTCAAAATATTGTTTCAACTTAAAATTAAGAGGAATCAACATTACAAGAAAACTGTGTATCTAAGTGAATGTGAATGTGTAGCAGTAATTAATCAATCAACGAGAGTTGAGTCCCACCTCATGTTAATGTATGTTGTTCTATGAAGTTTCTATGAGCCAAAGGAACCAATTGTGCTACTGGCTGAACACCTTTAAACTGAAAATTTTAATCTTTAAGTTAAACGTTTTTCTTTGCTTATATTTTAAACATTTTGTGGTCTACTGATATTAATGTGAAACCAATTCTTTTTTTACAATGTGTAAATATATCCAGCATATTAACAGAAATTTGGAAAATTCGTTTGACCTTCATTCATATTAAAACATAAGTGGAACTATGCCTACCTACGGAATGATTTTTGATGTGTTTCGGTATTAATCAACACGATTATTAGTAATACAGTTTGAAGAATTAATTTATTAGCACTTGTTCCTAGTACAACATTTATATATCTCTTATACGAAGCAGACCCAAAAGTTAACAACTTCTATGAGAGGATACTATATACGCTTTGTAGTAAAGGAACCCAAAAAGACGTGTGTTATTTCACAGTTGTAGTTATAACATTAGTATGTCTAACTAAAAGTATTAAGATATTTAGTTCATATTTCAATTCATATTATTTTTAAATTTACACCTCTAGGAAGCATGGTCCTCGAAAATTGACTTGATGATTGTTATTTTCTTAAGTGGTTTGCTGAATTCCGTACAAGCCAAATGAGCATCGAAGGCGAAAGGTATATAAAAAAACAATAATTTACAAAATTATTTTGAAGGACCGTAAAATGAAGTCGATCGAGAGTATATGGGAAGTAGTAGTAGTAGATGTAAAAGTAGATGTAAAAGGAAGTAGTAGTAGATGTATTCCCATTAAAGATTATAAATTCCTATTTTCAATTGTATGATAAGATTGTAATGGATTCATTTTTTCTATTCACAATGTAGTCACAATATATACAACTTTTCAATCTGATATAAAATTGTTAAATTTATTATTGATTTCAATGTAAAATCCCCTTTGTATTTGTATTTGTGAGACTTGGGTTCTTCGAATGAAAAACTTATTATTATAGTGCTTAATTTGTTTTTTAACTTTTAACAGTCATTAGGAGAAATTCCGAATGATAGGAATTGGAAATATGAAGCAATGAAAGTCATTACTGCAACCTAACTTCATAAACTGAGGACTGCTAATACAAAAAATTCCATCAAATAACATAAAACGGTTGCCCAACCGTAATTTATTTAAAGATTAGAAATTAGAGCACAGTCGTAAACTCAATTGCGCTAAAACACTAGGTAATATTGTAGATTCGGCATTCTTTACTGAACCGGCAACATTTGGAGAAGAGTTAAATATATTTTATTTCGCAACTAATGTAATGATGGGAGAAGGAAATATACAATTTTTTTTAGTTAAAAACACATATTCCATAATCTATAGAATTCAGCTATTATAAGACAATATCTAAAAAGTTTAAAAATTAATCCTTGCTTATTATACTTACGTAATATCATGTGTATAAGCTTGACAAATTGCTTTCTTGCTGGCTGCTGAGTATGCCAAAAATATCAAAGTTAAATTCTCTTCAATAACTGAAGCACAGAAAACATTACCCTGAAAAAGCATACTGTAAAAAAATTTAATTTGTTGGTATCTTTACAATAGAAGGCTTTCTTACTTATGCAATTCGTGCAACATTTTTCTTGCGGCAATGTATGTATCTTCATCATCAAAGTTCTGCTTCTCACTGGTAACAAAAACGCCTTTTAAATCAACACATATGAAATCAAATTATTTATTTAGTTTGTTAAAAAAATATCATTCAAATGTATGTATGTATTACTATTATGAACATATTATATGTTATACTATTTTCTGGTTTATAATTAAAGATTTTCTATATTTATCCCTTTTCACGCAACAAATACATATGAATTACTTAAATAAAATTAATATTCTCCAGACTTTCATAACTCTACGAATCAAACTAATAGCTGCGGTGAAGCAAGGTAAAAAGCGAACTAAAATATGCGATCTATATAAGATTACATTGTTGTTTGTACACTCCAAAAATTTTAAATAAATAAGACCTATTTGAATTCGTTTTGAATTGATTTAAAACCAGTTACATAATAAACAATTGGGGATGTGTACAACATTGTGTGCCATGTTAAAATGGAAATATGGTGTAGCAATTAAGTATGGTACTTAACTCACTGCTCTTGTTTTATGCTGAAATCTACTAATTTCAGCTGAAGCAGACAATAATTGAAAATTCTGATTTTGATTTTGAAATAATTTAGGTAAATAAATGGGTTTACAAATGGGACTTAGAAACTAGTTTTATTAGTATAGAAAAAAATTTCAATATATATAAATATATATATATTATTATTATATATCTATATATATATATAGATAGATATATATATATCTATATAGATATTATTACTATATAGTATAATATTAATATTAATATATTCAATACCCAGCCCAGTAAGGAAGGGCTAAAGTTCGGTTGTATGCGAACATTTTATACTCTCGTCATTTGCAAGGATCAAAGGCTGGGAAATACTTTCACGTGCTGGCATAACTTAATAAAAATTCAACATTTATTATTCGACGAAATTGTCAATGGATTGCAATCACATTTGGTATCTTATTAACTCATATTATAGGTCACAGACTCATGTACTTTCATTGTTATATTTTGCTTCGTGTCAGAGATATTTATATTAAAATCAACCAAATTAAGTCAAAGGAGATGTAAGATATAAACTCAACCAAAAGGGGTAAACTTAATGTATTGGATATATTAGGAAAAGGTCAACCAGAGAAACGGAAATCATTATATTAGGTATATGGGGTTTAGATCGAGGTTTAAACTGATTTCATTCACATTTATCCGGAAATCACATTATGTTTAAGAAAGCATGCAAACGAAATTTCATTAAAATATCAATGCTGTTATCAGAAAGAGTTGCCTTAAATTTCACAGATATAACTCATATGTGGTAGAAAGTGCAACGGGAGGTTGAAAATACTTATATTAAGTATATGTGGACTAGAGGAAGTGTTTTCCTAATTTTATCAATCTTAGGCACACGGACACACGGTTATCAAAAAGAGACGCTCTCTGAAGTTCTCAGAGACAGTTCACAGATTTATCGATGTTGTCGGTATAAAGTCAACCAAAGGCACTGAGGTCCTTATATTTGGTATCTGGGGGTTTGAGAAAAAGTCGACTTCGACCATTTTTACGCATGAGAAGGCATTTCGTGAAGGCATTATTTGTCCAAAGTTTCATTTCAATGTCTTAATTGGTACTTAATTTATATACTTTAAAATAAAAGAATCAAATGAAATTTAAAATTGTGTTGGCGGTTGTTCGCCAATTTCCGCCATTTTCACATTGTGACATAAGGATCCAAATATAATGTCATAGTTTCTCCTAAAAGTGGGTGTTGCTACACCATTGTCTAATTTTTACACGGAGTTCCAGGCATCCCTTTTGTGCCATCTTTATTGTCAGATTTTATGTTTCTTCAGCGAGTTAACGCCCGTTTAGTGGTTTTCAACATAACCTTTGTATGGGAAGTGGGCGTGATTATTATTCGATTTCACTAACTAACTCATACGCACCGTATGAGAGGTGGCTCTTCTTCAAAGAGGACAATTCTTTGTTGAGAGCAAGTTTTGTTCGACACCCTCTTCTCGTCCAACCGATACGAAGGGCGCAATCCACATACGGGTGGAATTGGCCTAGTCATGAAAGACAAGAGAGTTTTTTTAATCGTCGAGATCTAAAAATGTTCACCGTTAAGATTTAAGAATAAGTTATAATAATTTTATTTTGATCTTAGTTATTAAGTGAAAATAACAGTTTTTTAATACTGAAGTGAGTTTGATAAAATAAATGTATTGGAATGAAAGATTAACAGAAACAGAATAAAAATCGTGACATATGTTGCGGAATGGTTCGTTTAGTTCAAAATATGATCTACATGACTTTAAAAGTAAGAGTCTAAACTGCCTAGATAAGCGAACAGGGATATTAAAATTAACTTAAGAAAAGAAAAGAGAACTATAAACTGACCCATTCATGAGTTTCACTAAGAATATTATGCCAAGCATTTCCCAACGACTAGCGAGTGTAGGAAGATTTATAAATTTAAAACGATTATTGTATGGATTAAGGCATAATCAAGAATCTCATCGGAAATATCCAAAGGCAAAAACTAAAAATTGTTTTTGAACGGACAATAATTTGTCAGAATGGATTTGGTTACTAGGGCTCCAAACCACAGAGCCATATTCTAATATAGGCCTAACCAAAGTGGTGAAGAGTTTTAGTAAGATACGGATCTTTAAATTCTTTAGACCATCTTTTAACAAAACTAAGAACACCTTTTGCTTTCAAAACTATTGTACTAACATGAACCCCCTGCGGATCGGGGGATAAGAATAACCCGCGGTAAGGCATGCCTGTCGTAAGAGGCGACTAACTAAAATCCAAAAAATTTACTGCATTTGAAGTAGACTTTGCTCTAAATAGGTTTAGCCATGTCAGAAACAGTGCTATATTACTTAGCTTGAACTAAGTTTATAACAATTTAAATGTATTATGCACACACTTAAAGAGGCATTTTAGTTCAAGCTACAAATGCCACCAGTCGGAGTTGAATGGGTAACTCAACTGGACCTTAGGCTACAAGGTCTGACCGGATAGTTTAATATGGTACCACGGGGAGCACGAGCCCGATGGAGCCTGGCAGGCACTCCATCCTGCTCATTGCGGTAGGCCCTTCGGGGAGTATCGTGGTGGCTGTGGTCCGGCGCGGTACAGTTCAGTGTGGAGTTGCATTGCAACCGGGTGTCGGACCCAAAATACGGCAGAGGTTTTAGGTAGACCTCGAGCCCTACCAAGGTGGTTATTGAGTCCATTCCACAATGCCGATCGGTACCGTTGGTTTTAGCAAGAAGCTATTACTAACGGGGCGCTGATCAACGCATTGTATTGATCCGTTGTGTTTTTGAACACCGTGGAGTTAGGCTGTACAACGGCAGGCACCCACGTAAAGCACATCGTTCACTGTACCAACATGAAGACTTAAATTAGGTTTAGGGTCCATCTTAGTACATAGGGAGCGGTAAACACAGATCTACGAAAAAAGCACATCGTTTTGCATTTTTTAATACTAAGTTAATTAAGTATATCGTTTTTATCACATCAAGTAACCATTTTAAAACAATAAACCATTTTTATGTGTTGCAAACATATAAATTGTTTTGGTGCGTTTGCAAAAGACGCCTTTCATCTATTGAAGTATATGATATAAAAAGCGGACGATGTGGCATATAATATAATATTTGAGTACTGTATTACAAAAGAAATGCCACTAATAGATAATAAGAACAGAAACCTTGTGGAGCACCTGAAGAGACATTAATTGAATTGAATGGACCCATGGGGAAGAGCTTATTCTCAAAAATTTATTAAAAAATGAATGATTCAAGCACATTTGTTAAAGTAAATTTCCCTTTACGAAATCTGCGCTGTGAACGTGAAATTAATCTGCGATAATAGTTCTAAAAAGTTCAGGTATTGCCGATATTTTTGTAATTCCCTATAGTTATCGATGGATGACCTAAATCCACTCTTATGTAAAGGGTATGTAAAAATATAAACGACTGTGATAATGATGGTAATATTGAAGGAAATATCCTTGTATAAGAGAGAAATTAAATATCTTTGTCAAAGGCAAATAGATGTATTTTGGACAATTTTTAAGGAAGGAAGGAGAATGCAATCACAGCAGGGCTGTAGGTAAGAGACAATTTAAATTATTTAAATGAAGTAAGACATCTTCTTCGGAAATAGTTGGTGCATTAAATAAAGTAATCGGATGGAACTCGTACTGATAGGGAAAATAGGGAAATTTAATGAAATTTGTACTGTGATTTGACTTAAAAAGCTGTGAAAATGTTAGAATTAATGTTTGTCACATGACTTCATAGATTTCTATTTCATCGCGGACGGAAATTTAGAAATCCCGTGTTTGGAATTAACGAAACAATAAAACAATTTTGGATTATGTTCGATATTATTTTTTACCTACTTATTGTAATTATTATAACATTTTTTGTTTAGATCCGAATACTATTGACGCAGTGCTCAATGTTTTGAATAGTCGACAAGGAACCCATTTTTTTAGTTTAAAAGCACAAGCACAATCTTTCTATTTTTTATTTATATAACCATTTAGAGAACCAAGGACTAGCACTTTTCCCTTTAGAAACAATGACTTTTGGAACACACTTTTCAAATAAATTTATAATAGTTTTATTGAAAAGTGAGATACTAAATTCAATATTACCACTGTAGTCTGCCCGCGTTAAAGTAGAAAACTCCCTACTAAACTTTTTAAAGTTAGCTTTTATAAAGTTAAACCGAGTACAAAAGCTACGATTTGGATTACAATTATCAAGTAAATTGTCGTAATTGATTGTAATCGACAGTTATTTCCAAAGCGGTATGATACGAATCCTCTGACAGAACAATAGGATTACACCGAATTACCGAAGACTTTATCAAAGTTTATCAAGCATTATAAACGGCCACTAAGTCGAATAGCTTACCGAATTTGTTCGGAATTAAATTAATTTGATCAAAGCCCAACTCATAAACTTTTTTTTAAAAACTCATTCAAGTATAACCGAGTGAAAACCGGCATAATGCGATCATCGACAACTTTCCATGAGGAGTACGATAAATTGAAATCACCTAGTACAATTATGGAATCAGAATTATTTACCATTGTAATAACACTATTTATGAAAGAACAATTCTGCGTGTGTACAGCTTATTTCGATTGGAGAGGTATATATGATAATGTTAGACAAATGTAGTAACTGTTAATATAAATTCTAAAGCATTTAAATTTAAATGAGTTGGTGTTATGAACAAAAACTTCTTCTGATGGAATAGAAGAGTGAACTGTGCATTCGATCCCATCTGAATATTTGAGACTCTCTGTAAAATATGTCATTATGAAAAATGTGAAGTTCGAACCTTGTTTCCGTAAAGGCAATTACATTGAAATTTAAATTAGGAATCTTTAAATATAATTCAGTTAATTTTATATTAAAACCTCTAACATTTTCACAATAAATACTTAGCGAATTTCCATCACTCAGTTTTTTATTTCACGGGCTTTTTTTTACTAATTTTAGCTACATTTGCTTCAGTATATTTACGTTTATTCAAATTCACGTACAAATGTACTGAATGGCCAGAATGCGCTTTCAAGAAGCAGTTGAATATTTCCGAGAGACATCTTTCGTAACTGAAATTAAACTTTCGAATTTGAACATCCCCAATTTTTAACTTTCTCGAAATGTAAAACTTTTTGTCGTCAACCGATGTATGCTTGGCGAATTTAGTAATAAATACCGATTTTTAAGGTGATATTACAATCAAATTTTGAAAATAGGCAAGTGGGTTTTTAAAGGGAGAAATTTGAACATTTGATTCTTAAAACTGTAGGCAGAGCTTAAGAGGAAGTAAGCTTTTTAGATGTAGTAGGCTTCTCACATTGAGGGCACGTTGAAGAAAGATTTATAAGGTCAATCAAAGGTCAAAAGGTTCGGAGGAGAAATACTCTTCCGAAAGAGGAACTGGTTGATTCTTCATCGGACGGATGTTCACGTTTAAGGGCAGGCTTAAAAGTTTCGTGAGAATAAGAGTTTGATAATGCCTAAGTTTTGCGGTGAGAGTTTCAAGTTCTTTGCCAACTGCAATGAATCATTGCGTGTCTGCTATAAACATTGAAAAGATCCATTTCGGTCGACCTTCGATTTCGGATTTTACGCAATCCCTTATCATCATTAATAGAATCTAATATTCTAACTGTCAGTCGAGCACATGTAAGATGGGTAAGCCCATCATAAAGCCAACATAAAACAAAGCTATCCGTTGCGCCTTTAATATTACAGTTTGGAAAACTATTATACAATAAAAGCAAAAGATGATAAAAGTAAAATAACAGACTGTAAGTAATTGAATACCTAATATAAATTGTAATGGTAGTTAGTGCAATAATAATAATAAAAAAGAAAACAAATTACTATAAAATATTAAAGCAACGAAATTAGTAATTGTAAATCCAAGTCCAAAACTAAACAGTGTTAGAAAACATACAGAGAGCAGTTTTAGATGCGATTGTCACATGACATGATACATTTATATTTCATCGTGAACGGAAATTTAGAAATCTTGCGTTTGGTGTTAACGAAACCATATTTAGATTACTTACAGTATTATTTTTCACCTTATTAATGTAATTATTTTTAACATTTTTTGTTTATATCCGAATATTGCTGACGCAATAATGAATATTTTGAATAGCAATCAAATCAGTTTTTTTTAAGTTTAAAGGCACTAGTGTTTATATTTTTAATTTATATAACTGTTTAGAGAACCACAGACTAGTGCTTTTTCTTTTAGTGACAATTTTTAATAAATATACACAAATTTCAAATAAATTTATAATAGTTTTGTTGCAATGTAAGACACTTAAATTATTACTGCCATTGTAGTCCGTTGACGTTAAATTAGCAAGTTCCTATTTAACTTTTTAAAATTAGCTTTTGCAAAGTTAAACAGGAGAGTACAGAGTACAACGCTACAATTTGGATGACTGATATTACGTAAAATGCCAGTGATTCCAATAGTTATTTCCAAAGCAAGATGAAACGAATCCTCTGAAAGTCTAAGTTTTGAAACTTTATCAAGGTACACCAAGCCTAAAAACTAACCGAATTTGTTCGGAATTAAATTAATTTGATTAAGGCTTTTTTTGATTTTTTCTAAAAATTCATTGAAGTATAACCGAGTGCAAACCGGTATAATGCAATCATAACCCAGAACAATTATGGAATCAGAATTATTTACCATTGAAATAACACTATTTATAAAAGAACCATGTTGCATGTATACGGATTGGTTCCATTGGGAGGTAGTGATGTTAGTTTAACGTACTAACTTTTCATATAATTTCTAATGAATTTAAATTGATTGAGTCCATATTATGAATAAGAACTTCTTTTGATGGAATAGAAGAGTAAACTGCATATAGAACCTCGTCCGATTATGTACACTCGATCACATCTGAATATTTGAAACCGGTTACATAATATCTCATTATCAGAAATGTAGGTTTTAGTAAGAGTAATTGCGATAAAATTAAAATTTGTACTGTTTAAATATAATTCAGTTCATTTTGTTAAGACCTCTAACATTTTGATAATAAATATTCAGCGAATTTCCGCAACTTAGTTTTTTATTTCAGCGGTTTTTTTTAGGTATTCTAGTGGTATTCTATACTACTACTACTACTACTACTACTACTATTTATTTGAAAATTTTTGCCTTTTAATATTAACTCCATTTTAATGATATTTCGTTTTCCGACTTTCGTGAATACGCTTCACAGGATTGCATGTGCCAATTTATTACAAAGTAAATATTTATTGGGTTAATCAGTTGATTTTATGGTAAATTGAGAAAAGTTAGAGTTATATTCCTTAAATTCTTCAATTACCCAATTAGGAATCTGTTTGGACATTTCATACACCAATTCTTCATTGATGCATCATATTTTAGCGATAGAGTTGTGTATTGTGTATATTAATTAATATTGTATATTTTATTGCTTTTACTAATTCGATGAATTGGTGTAATTTGATTAGGAAATATACAACTTTTGGACTAAAGGGGTAAAAAACCAAGGTCCTGTCACGCAATTACGGAAAAGTTCCAAAATTCAAAAGAAAACAAAGAAATTCACATTACTTTGTTATGAATCATTTAAAATCCTTGGCCATTTAATAGAATTTTGAAAGATAGCCATTAATTGTATGTTTACTTAATACACAAAATTTTTTCACAGAAAGCCTAGTTTCTTTAGCATGGTGTGATGCCCTTAAATTATTATAATGTTAAAAGTTTTCCAGATAAGAGAGTAAACCTTTTTCCATGTCTCCATTTATTTTGATAATTTAAGACGCAATTTGTCTCAGCTTAGCTCAGTGTTTTTTGGATGGATGAATACCGAGCCGTGAGCTCGGTGGTTCAATGGTATAGAAGGATGTTGAAGAGCTATTATTGAGAAATAAATAAAGTATAAAAAAGAATAAAATACTGAGAATGAGCATTGATTTCTTTAGTATTTCATAATTCTTAGTACGAGAGCTGGTGTTTGTTATACACCAGCTTGTTTTTTGTTATTTCTTCAAATTTATTTAAACAGTTGAAGACTTGTGGGAATTTTGTAAAATCAATTTAACTGGCGACTGGTCTGTATTTTTTTAAGCAGCGTTCTGCTAATTGCTTTGTAAGTTGCCAGCGACTTGAGGATCTTGTTGCGGCTCTATACTTTGGTAATAATCGCGGTCGCATGCGGAGTGCATACTATCAAACGCGACAACCAATGTTTATTGGGTCTCAATTAATATTGGGTTGTTCACAGTCGGAATTTTGATGTCATCGCAAAGACGTTGAGATCTGGTCTATACTCCTTCGTCAAGTTTGTGAATATAGTCGCTGTAGATTTAGCAGAGAAGAGTGTTAGGTTCCTCGCAGTGAAGCGGAATAGGTCATGGAGATAAGCGTTCACTTTCAGACACATGCCGTCGACTCCCTTGCCCGACGTGAATTTCGTCAGCGTATGAGATAACGGAGACTTCCTCAGGTTGTTCAGGGAGTTTCGAACTATACAAGTTAAGCAGCAGTGGGGAGAGGACACCATCATGCCCTGTTTAATTCTTCTTACTTTAGAATGTTGACCTCGAAATAGTACAGATGATTGACGACTGCTCTGATAGCTCATGGCATAGTTTGTTCAATGTCTACTAGTAGCGTTGTGTGATTGACTGTGTCAAAAGCTTTTGGCAAGTCTAACGCTACTAGGATGGTCCCCTCACAGGGAGGATTTTGTTGAGGTATCTAGGTGTTTATGACGGTGAGTGCTGTGGTGGTGCTATGCACTTTACGAAAACCGTTTTGGTCTTCTGCTAGGCTCAGATTGTAAGTGAAGGTCGGGAGTAACAATACCCTTAAGTGTCTTCTACTACTAGGGAAAGCAGAGTTAACGGATGATAAGACTCCCCTAGATTGCCGCTTTCCTAGGGTTCAGTAGTGGGACCACTCTTTTGATTTTCCACACGTCGGGTATGCGGCAGGTTGAGAACCTGGGTGAGGTATTTTACTCCCCTCGAGCTTAGGTGTTTTAACATCAACATGTTTATGCCCTATGGGCCAATGCATTTTGACGATTTGGCCTTGTTGATGATAACCCGGACCTCTTCGTCGGTGAAATCAAGTGGCGCGCAGTCTTTCGGTATTTAATTCGTCGGCCGAAATGGTTTGGGCACTTCTTCGAGTCCGAGGAGGCACAATTGTCAAATTTAATTTCAACTTAGTCGTTGTGTCTCCTCAGGTTGGACAGGTATTTAACAGTAGTTCAAAGCTTGCTCACACCGGCGAAGAGATTACAAAACTTCAGGTGCTCTACCCATTTCGTCCGCTTATGTTGATTTACCAGTCGTCGAATCTTCAAATTGCGATCTCTTATGCTGGGATCACAGGGATCGACCCGACGTAAGGTCCCCTGTTCGTTTGTCAAAACTGCCGCTTCGGCTGGGAAATTTGGGTGGACTTTCGCAATTCTTCCAGCGGGGATGAAACGCGGTAACAACAGCAATCACCTTGTGGAATCAACGTTCGCTAACGATTACGTGGGAGAGTTATGGTTATGTTATGTTATGCTTTATTTATTTATTAAACAGTTATGCTGTTTATCAGACCAACCCTAGCGATTGTAATATGGGACGTTCGTCGCTCATTGTGCATAATGTCGAATCGTCCATCCGTTCCGGAGGCTCCATCCCTCTTCGATCGTTTGAGAGGCTGGCAGGCTGGGATGCCTAAGATCGTGGTGCACGTTAGTCGCCAAGTACTAAACGATTCTCACAACAAAGCAGCGCACTTATGTTCGGGTGGTATCCCGTTGAGCTACATGTAACTTGGGGGATGTACATATTAAATATTCCGAGCTCGACATCGCGTGATCGGATAGCTATGCCCGGACATTCGCTCGCCATCTTTACGTAAAACATTCAAACCTGCACATTTCAGCAGATATGAGGGGTTGGTTAACTTTGATAACTCTTTTGTTTTTCTGTTAACTTCGTTGCAGTTAAGATGTAAAATCATCGTGCGTTGAGGTAAAGCTGTCGTGATCCTGAGAGTGAGGGAGTTGTCTATATATAAGTGTTGTTTGTTGAAGCTGTAATACCAACCAGCGAAACCGGTTGTCGCAGTGGTGTAACTTGGCAGATTCCTACAGCAAGAGGTAACGTACAACACACTCCACTCACGTGTGGTGCGTAGATACGTCGGGAAAGGACACCAGCCAGAGCAGAAATTGCATGTAACTGATGTGATGTTCCGACTTATTGCGATCTGACACACGGAAGAGAAGTTACGAGGAATTAGGTGTTGCCTTGTGGTTCTCCTACAAGAATAGGAGCGGGAAGAAGGTAAGGGTGTGGGATTGGTCAGACTTGTCATGCTGGCTAGTTGAGCTCCAGGGAAAGGTTCAGGTCCTTTGATGGTCATTCGGAGGGAGTGGCGGAGTAGTGCGCAAACTAGGTGCTATTTGCCCGGCCGTAGAGACAAGTGTCGCAGTGGTGCGTTGGCAGCATGGGGCCACATATCTTGTGGTCTACTCCCTGCGTGTCTTAAGGAATAGACAGGTCTTAAGATGGCTCCATACATTACCACACCTAACGGTACCACATCGGTATCACACCTAACCGATGTGGAGTTTGGATGGAGCATTTTAGCGCATATGCAGCAGAAGAATTCCTCCGGGCTCGGGTTGGACTCAATACCAGCTCGTATCAGGAGAATATAGAGCAACCCTGCCGCTGGGAGTTGCTTTTATGATGACAATTTTTGTTTTTCACTTATCGTTCCAAAAAGGGTTAGACCCACGAAGTAATAGCCCTTGGTCGGATAAAAAAATTCGAGTCAATTCCGTAACGTAGAACCGGCTGTTGTGGGAATTGGTTATATCGTTTGCCTTGGTAGGTTGGTGCAATTCAAGCATACTTGTAGGCGTGATTTCAATAAAAACAATACAATAAATCGTTTGGGTTCCAATCTTTTGGGAGACCGAACTGGGAGTATGCGAACCTATAGTAAGGTATTTATAAGATATGAAGTTATTTATCCAATCAACTCCAAGTGACCAGTTACTCAGTTGTTTTTGGCAGGCTGTTGGCCTGACTTATATATTATCAACAACGCAAATATACTGATCATTGTGGATCACTTTTTCAACGCCTTCTAGCAGTCTTGGATGAACGCGTCAAAAGCTTTCCTACCAGAATGGAGCTTGTTTGAGGCCATGACCTTTCTGAGTGTTTATAACGTTAACTGTGGCTATGGTACTATGCACGTTACGGTAGCATGCTTTACGGCATTCTAGCAAGGTCTCAGATGTTGTCATGACTCAGAAAAAGAGAAATATGTAAAGTTCGTTGGCGGTTTTCCTAGTTTTGATCTACCAAGAAATTTGTATTTTGGGAGTGATCATGATCACTTATAGTGTTACGTTTTTATAAATTCTGTTACGATGATTTCCAATAAACTTACGGTTCGACCTTCGGATTTTTAAACAAAAGTAACCTAATTATCTTACAAGTTCTTTATGAAAAACATACAACATCGACTCTGTACACAATCCTTAGTAGATCACTTATTTCAAAAAGCTCGTATATACACAGCTAATCAATTTTATTATCAGGTTTTCCAGCCGCTTTCTAAACACCAAAAGTTTCGTCACATCTATAGGAAGTTCTTATAGCGAAGTTCTCAATAACGAATTACACGCAATAATACACACTGCAATATAGGTCTCTCGTTCGACCGATATTCTCAGGATACGGTTTCAGACTTTGAAATCGGGCTTTCCGTTGTCATTTGCTCTTAATTTTAGGCGTGTTTATTTCCAGCATATGAATTAAGAGTTCCAAATCTCGATCTTCATGTCGAGTTTTCCCCAATTGTTTGCCTCACATTGCCGATGTTCCTGTCAGTAGCCGAACCCCTCTGAATCTTCTTTAAGGTAGATTTTGTGTTGCTTCAACAACTTACAGCTTGTTTGACCCACAATCACCATCGATCTTCGTCCAAATCACAGCTTTTAACTTTGGTGAAATCTTCGCATTTAATTTTATTACAGTTATTACCCTGTTCTGTTCTTCGATCTTAACTCCTTGGTCAAGAAGGAAGCCTACGCCAATTATAGCTTCATCGATAATATTCGCTACTATGAAATTATACCACAATCATAATTGCAACTTTGCATGTTACCTCTAATAAAACATAAATTTCATCATCAGTTGCTGTCCTCAACTTTGTTACAGGTCAGATGGAATGATAAAATCTTATGCATCCATATCAATAGTTAGTACTTGCTTATGTCCATCCATATATTCACAAGCAGCTCATTTTTACTCACAGAAGCTTTTCACATGGTCTCCGATGGAAGTCCAACTAATGATACAAACAGGACAACATCCTACATGTTCCAATTGTCGTCTTCTTGAATTGTAGCTTAAGAACCTGGCAATCGTGTCGTCGAAACAGGGAGCATTAGCTAAAATAATTGGGCGATTTAACTGAAGAGTTAGCAAATCCTCTTCTAAGTTCTGTGTGGTGTCCACATCTGACACCACTTGTTACCTTTTTATATATGCCAGCACCATAACTAATAGTTTGGTTATCTCAAAAACAATTTATTCGGAGCTGTTGTCGAAATTAAGATAGATTTGCTTAAATGTCATAATTGCGTATCCAATTGATTGGATGTTCATTATATAAAATGTATATATTTAATATGTAATATAATAATAATAAAAAAATAATAAATTATATAAATTTAAGTAAGTTTTAACTGTTTATTATCTTTTATGTAAAAATATACATATTTATGTGATTCAATCTGACTTGACATGTTTAGTGAACCCTCTTGCAATATCTCAATTTTTACCATGAATTCAATAATTATGGTTTTTTGTTTCTATGTTTAATAATAATTATATTTTTTTTAAATGTTTTAAGGGTAAATTGAAATAAATTGAAACGTAATATTTGAAATCTTTTGTAAAACATTTGTATTTGTCATGTGCGTCACAATATATCAAAAGTACATAAGAATTCTAAGGGAATGCGCTACTAGAACTAAATCCACATGTTTTGTTTTTAAACGTAATTTTCAAAAGCCATGCGTACAAATTTCACACGTCTGAGTGACGCGATCTTAAAAAAAAATTACGGTAAGAAATAAAAGTATAATAATCTCACAATTTGCAAGAATTATTGCCAAATTTTTAACCGATCCACAAGCAAACCTTCTGCAAGAACTCGGTTAAAATTTGCACTTAGTTGCTTTGCACAATATAGTTGTATGGGAGGTGTGTGTGGTAATTATTCTATTACGCTAGATAAATGTTTCCACTATGTTTGGTTGCTTAACTTTAGTAGTTTTATGTAAATTAAATTAATTAGTGTGTGGGGCCAAAAATTATGGAATTATCTCCATAATCCATCCATCCATATCCATCTTTAAAAAATCCTAATACGAAACTGAAGCGTTATTAGAACCCAATAGAGAAATATGGAGCTGAGTTAGTTTACAAGCTTGTGCAGGAAAAGGTTGTAGCAGACGCACTTTGAAGGCAACAGAAAGTTAGTACAGACAGACGGTCGAAATCAAAAATAAAATTGTTAAACATCCACTTAACTCTTTTAAACTCCAGTTAATGCTTTTCCATGGCAATGAAATAAATGAGATAATAACTCAGACTACATTTCTGGTCGAGTGCGCCATATGATTTATTTTAAAAATACACCGAACTTCCTAACCAAATTACGGCGTATTGTTAAGCCAAATTTTATTAACGCTGAAAATCTAGACTATGAAATACTTTTTCATTTAAAAATATATAGTATAAACACCATTTTTCCAAACAGTACCTGTAACTGTACCAGCAAACAGATGTTAATAAAGTAAACATATAGACGTGCACACAGGAATTTCAAAAACAACGCTAAAGAAATTTTATTAACTAATTTTTGCCCCAACGTTAAGGAAATTTGTATGAAACGATTGATTACGAGGCATAACAATACAAATATGAGCGGCAAGCTAATAAGCATGCCGGAGAAAAGACACTTTTAGCAACTAAAGTAGGTGAATACATACAATATTATTGTTTTCACATAAATATAATAGACGATATTGTTTTCTACGTAAACACGAAAACAAAATAAATTTCCACGTGCATATATGTAGTACTCACACAAGTTTATTCAAACATGAAATATCTCATGACAGATAACGAGAACAATTTTCGCAGCCAAATAAAATCAGAATCAAATAACTCCCACAGTCATTCGATTTCGAACGCCCAAATCGAAAGGTTGCACAGCACTCTTATTGAGTTTTCTTAAAAATTAGTAGCACAAAACCACACCGTGCCATTGAAGAAATTTTGATCTCCATACGTAAATACAATAGACCTTTTACCTATTCATACGGTTGCAGGATATAAACTATATTATTTACCGCGAGAAATGCCTCGACATTAAAAATAAGCTTGAACAATCAACATCAATATCCAGTACCATAATAAAAACCATAAAGTGATAACGTACAAATGCGGAGACAGCCGCACTGATCGACATAACAAAACATCGGTTAAATATTATCAACATCAGATCAAAGAAGGTAGCGGAAACTCGATCTTGATAGTTAAAGGGAAGATAATTCACAAGGATAATATCCGCAAACTATGCACATCATGCAAAAACAGGAATCGTAGTAATTTTCTATTTTACTCTCGGTTTTGCCGACTCGTTCGCAGACCTAGCTGACGAAAAACACATACTCATAATATCAGACAACGTGTATATCTACAATTCGAACTAAATGTACAATGTAGCTAATTTATCAGTCTTCCTGAAAACATACGCGAAAATTATGAGAATTTAGTTCACTTTACTACACCATCACAAAGAGAGGGCATCCTCGTCAAAAAAAATTGAGATGTTTAAATTCCTACATGCAATGCAACAAGCAATATACTAGCAACATCCACTAAATATTTTAGACTCAGTCTTAAATTTTTTTAGACTCCGGACCATGTTGACTGTATTAAAATCAAATCAGACCTTCAACAAGTAATTGAAAATAGCAACCAACACACATGATAATTTGAATCTGGAACCCATAATCAATTAACTAAATCTGGAAATATTTTTTCGAGTTCGTTAAAGCTTAGAGACGACAACGAAGTGATCAATACGAAGTATATGATATTCCTGTCATTACTATCTTGGAGTATTCGGATATCCATGAGTTTATGTTTTATAGTACGATTATTACTATTTCAAAGTATCCTCTAATATCAAGAATAAGTCAACTTTATAATTTAAGTTCTCTAGCTGGTGAAATTTTTTTTAATGAATTTGGAAATGATGAATTTTTAAACTTATCTAACTGTAAAAACTAAGCAAAAAGCTCAATATAACGTAATACAACAGACTAACTATCCTTTACAAATTTTAGATAACGGAAATATTATTATAAACAATTATACATTATTATAAAAAAACACAAATATCAAAACGACTTTATCCCGGAGCAAACAATTACAAATATTAAAACTTGCAAATAACTACAACACTGTTAATTCTTGCAAGTGTTTCGAACTGTTCAATCACAACATACTCGAATTTTAGCGCTGAGATTTTGCAAGGGAGGAACACTGTTCGATTATTTTACTCCGCAGTCCAATCGAATACGCCAAGTAGAAATACGCAGCAGTCAACTGGCCTCCATCTTTTAGGATGGCCCTGGAATAATTTTCATTGGCCACCTTGGGAAGGAAAACGAATCAACAGCGACTATTATATGGCATTATTACATCATTTCCGAACGAAATCTCAGAAAATCGTCACCTTTTGAAAAGGGCAGCGATGTTTCATCATTATTGATTTGGCCCACCTCAACTTCCTCTTGTTCTCAGAGAATGTTCGCTGGAAAGAGGTAAATATGTGCATTTCCTAAATATTACAGACAACGGTATTCTTACGAATGTTTAGATTTGTTGTTGTACACTTTTTAACGAAACATCATGTTTTGGAAAAAAAATAATGGTGTGTTTCACAATTTCATTAAATATAAAAATTTGAATTGTACATCATCGAAAAGTTCAAACTGAAGTTCCAAAAAGCCAATACTGGGAAGTTGGGAAAAATAGTGGAAGTTATAATTGGCATGACAAAAATACAGAGTGGCAACAAAATCCTCATATAATTAGCGACATCGCTTGAGGTTAAGGCGAAGAAATTTTGTTGACAACATACAAATCTGTCGGCCAGCAAGTTATCAATTTCGCATCACCTGCGTGAACCCCAGGCACACAGAAACACACAGAACACACCATTAGCACACAGAAAAAAAATCTTCACCCATGCCAAAATAACGCACTTCGAACATAAAACATTATGTCATAGGTTCTCTCCCATGAATCTAGTTTTATCGAGACACTGCACTAACCTTCATGCAATTACACTGAGGACACTGACGACACGACACTGATTACACGTTGATTTCTGAACACCCAAAGAGGGTATAATTAACCGCCCAAACAATACCAAGGATGTAATCCGTTCCCAAGACAGTTGTTTCGTAGTAGATACGGTTTTTTTCCCGCCCAAAGATAATCAACTCGGCTATTGAAGACCATTTGTCGAACGTTTATGCTATAACAACACTAAAAGCCTATACTAAAATTATAATTTTATGACGACACATATATACTCTTTTACATACCTTGTACATTAAATGACCCAGGACACATTTTGCTAGCGCTAATCCACTGCGTTGCTAAAGCTTGGGAGCTGATATCGGCTACGCAATTAGGTCCTTGTAATAATTCGCTCTCGTTGGCTTTTAGCAAGATTTCCATGTCCTCTTCACAGTTTTTTGCAAGATGAACTACTAAGAAGCTTTCCGATTTTACATTCTATAAATACAAAGTCACAAAAGTCATCTGAATATTTAGAGTAGTTGTGAAAACCAAAATAGATTTCCTTAGTTGTCAGAATTGTAAACCAATTCTTTTTTTGAAAGGTCTCATAGAATATTGTGGCGAACATGAATGCCAGAACAAAATAGAATCGAAGATAACTAAACAGAATCAGTCAGACAGCGAAATTCTTAGTTGGCAGAATATTCGAGTCGCGATGTGTTGGTAACGATCTACTACATAAGGTCTACTGGAGTGGCAGCAAACACAGCTCTAATTAGTGTTGCAAAGTGTAAAGTTGTAAAGTCTTAAGTTAGTTGAATCAAAGTAGAGTTTCAACACAGGCATTAATTTAGTAAATCCGTTACAATCGGTGTCAGAAGTGTGAATGTCAAATAAAGTCCCAAAAGAGATAGTTTTAAAAATGGCTAAGTTTAATGACCTGAAGATTCAACGACTAAAAAAGGAGCTGTAGCAACATGGTTTGGCAACAATAGGAATTAAATCCGAAATACAATATCGGTAGCGAGAGGCCATGGAAGCGACAACGAAGATGGAAGAAATGGAAGAGGCTCAATGTTTCTCAAGGGTTATGGACATGAACACAATTTTGGTAGCTATGTCGCAGATGTCGTTAGAGATGTTTACAAATGTTGGCACAACAATCCCAATTGTCCTCGCGATTGAAAGAGCAGATTTGAAGAGGATATCGACGCGGATGCGTCCTCACAGATAGCAGAGGTGTCATCACAGTTGAAACTCGACGGAAACAAAAAGCTGAGGAAGATCAAACAGCTTTCAAATTGATCACATCATTAAACTAAAGAGAGGCAGCCGAAAAGGGAAAGGGCTGGCAAGTGAATGCCATGTAATCTCTATCTCACAAATAAGAACGGTAGCGTTACCGTTGGTGGATGTGTGGAGGACAAAACACCTTCTGACTGTGCATACATTGCATACCAACCCAATTTTCCAAAGGGGTATATTACGACAATGTCAGAAGATTAAGGCCGTGATAAATTGCAAAGAACGTCTCGAGGGAAACTCCATGGGTGAAAACGATATCTCGAGTAAAATCAACGCATGTACCGAGGAACTACAGACAGACCAGTAAAATAAGGCTAAACAACTCCTTTTCAGATACTCCAACATATTTGATAAAGACGATTCCAAACCAAGCAGAACCAAAGCTGTGAAACATTTTATTTACAAACCGCGGATTTGTAAGGCAGTTCATACGTGAAATGGGCGAACGTGGCGTAATAGAACCATCAGAGAGTCCATGAAGTTCACCTGTAGCACTGGTGAAAACGAAAGATGGAAACATGAGGTTCTGTGTGGTTGAATGACGTAATGAAGAAAGATTGTTATCCACTACCTAGAATCGATGACACTCTGGACTCGTTATCAGACACGAATTGGTCCTCAATACTTAATTTGAAAAGTGGTTATTGGCAAGTGGAAGTAAACAAAGAAGACACGGAAAAGACGGCCTTCAGCGTTGGAGATGGTCTATGGCAATTCACCGTAATGCCCTTTGCATTATGTAACGATCCTGCTACCTTTGAGAGACTTATGGACCAGGTGTTAAAAGGATTGCACTGGGAGACCTGTTTGGTGTACCTCGGCTATATCATAGTGTTGGGTAAAAACTTCGATAAGCACCTTAAGAACTTGGAAGAGATTTTCCAACGGATAGATAACACTGGTCTAAATGTGAACCAGAGGGAGTGTTCTCTGTTCAAAAAGGAATTAAGCTACTTTGGACACAAAGTAACGACGGAGGGCATTTGTACTGCTCGCGAAAAGAAAGCGAGGCAGTAAAAGGTTGGCTCAGTCCTAAAAATTTACATGAACTGAATGAAGTTTCCTTGAACTGTGTACCTATTATAGTGCAGACGATTCGTTGCCAGCGTAGCTAGTAGCCTCCATGAACTCACGAAAAAGAACAAAGCTTTTAAGGGGAATAAAGGCTCTGAATAACCGGTTATGTTCTTCGTCAATGTTCGCATATCCGATCCCAGGCTCAATGTTTATTTTGGATACGGATACTAGTGGTCGTTGTATCACAAGTCACTGAAGGGCATGAGAAAGTGGTTACGTATTATAACTAGACGATAAGACAGAGAAAAATTGTTGTGTAATTTTACAATTATTCTACAATTCGGGAACACAGAGAGGAAGTCGGCACGGTGGATTGAGAGACTCCTAAGTAACGACTTCTCTGTAGAGCATCGTAAAGGTAGTAGTCATGGAAATGCGGATTGGAATGGAAGGCAGACATTCCTCAAAAAATGAGGCCATAGAAGACACTATAAATGTTCGATTAATGACAATAATATGGACAGAAGACTGGGACCCGAAGGAACTACGAAAATGTCAGCAGGAAGACGATCCAGATTTGAAACTTATGAGTGGAGTGGAACTGAACGAACGTCCAAGAGAAGAAATAGCTGCAGAAAGATGCAGATGGATAAAGTTTTCGAGCTCTTATGATTATTCCGAAAGTAAGAATTGCCGAATTTCTCAACGAGTTGCACAACGGTGAGGGGCGCATTTGAATAACGAAAAATTTGGAGAAATTAAATTAAAGGTTTTATTGGGTTAGTTGTCGCCAATCAGTTACGGAGTGGATTGCCAACTGTGCTGAGTGCATTGCAGCTTAAGGGCGGTTTTGAGTGAATTGCCATTCATGTAGCTGGTCCATTTCCCACCAGTAAATTAGGAAACAAATAGCAAACAATTTGGTAGTCATGGACTATTTCAATAAATGGTATATATACCAGAGGTATACCCAATTCTTAAACGAGATGTTGAAACAGTAGAGGACATATTCATCAAAAATTGGGTAACGAGATATATTGTTCCAATAGAATTACATTTTGATGAAGAGAGGAATGTTGCCGTGTGAGTGGGTCCGTTCCGGTTACGTAGACCCGACTGTCGTGAGGACGGTACGCACGTAATTTTTTGGTAATGCTCTTCGGTTGCCGATTTACTTGAAAGTTTAGAGTTAACCTCATTTGAGAAGGAATGCTAAGGAAACCAACAGTATACTAGAAGACGAGATGAGAGAAATACATGCTACCGTGAGACAACGCACGCAAATTATCAGTGATAAAGTGAAGACAAAATAAATGTAAACGTTATATTTTAAATCCGTCTTGTCTTGTCTTGTCTTGTCTGATAGCAAACCCTATAAAATCCACAACAAACACCAAAACAATAATATCAGAACTCATGACATCTGTTAAAAAATTGTAACGGTTTCAATTCTTATCCCAACAACTATTAGATTCCCCAACAGCCCTAAATATAATAACATGCAAGTAAAACATTTAGACGGTTCTATGACGTATCCGATGTGCATGCAAAAGATTTTGGGAACTATTTAATAACCCGACCACAACATTCCAGTTATTCCCAATCTATACACAATCTCCAAATGAACAAAATATTAGTAAGTTTCGATAACCAACTAATACCGAAGCTTGGGTCCTGCCGAAATGAGAATCCTATTCATCATATTGAGGGTGTATTCTTGTAGAATAGTTGGCGTAGAAATTTGAAAAATACAATTGTTTTTCAAAGCCTAACTTTCAAGAATATTACCCTAAGATTTGTCAAAATTTTAATTATTTCCGGAGATATAGGTATTTTAATGACACGACGTCTTTACCAACTGGGCCGGTTGTCACTGAGCGTAGCTTTACTTGAAACTTTAAACGCGTTTTTCTTGAAACTACTTTTTTTTGCTAAAAGTTTGTCATAATTTATTTGGTTCTACATAGCCGATTTACTTGAAATTTGGTGAGTCTTCTCTATATATGTCTCTATTGCATTAACTATATGTATTGTATATGTATAACAATTAAAAAATATTCAGTTTTTAAAAAATTCAGAAAATAGCAACAAAAATTAAAAATTTTAGGACAATTTACACAAAATCTCGAATGTTTTTCTAGTTTTTTTTGTTCATGTGTTTATAAGATAGCAGGCATTTATCTAGATAAGTGTTGTATTTTTGCCCTGAGTCGAGCTGTAAATTGTAATAGGGGTTTTAATTTTTTTTGTCGGAGATTACTTGGAGGGTTCCAACCGGAACAGACTTGGCGCGCCTTTTCTATCCAACCCTCCATTTTAACAACTTATAACATAACATTTTGAATTAAAAATTTTTTCATTTTTTTATGTACTGACAAAACATAAATAAATTATTTGTAAAAAATTTATAGTAAATGGAAATTTTTGTGTTGCATTTAAAGTACCCGAAAAATAAACCTCAAACTCATGCTTCTATACAAGAATTCTCTCTTAACCGTCGTGGCATTTTCACATTATATATACGGTATGAATTAACAGGAAAGTCGAAAATCATTACGTGTGTATTGTAATTCATGGATTAATTTGGAAATTTCATGGAAATTAATTTTGGCACTGAACTGAGTATGTCCACGAAACGTGTATACTTTATTTTTATTAAGAAACCTTCCACACCGACCGATATTGTAGTATGAAGTCAACTAGAATTACGAAAATCATTTTATTAGGTTTAGGGTCCTTTTTGGTAAAATAATCATCCATAGACACTGAGATCCTCATATTCGGTATCTATTATTCACGTGTAAACCTGTATTATTCTTACGGTTAAATTTAAAACTCTGTGGTTTTTTGTTAAACAAGTGCGATAATTTTAAAAATTTTGAACAAGACTTTTACAAGGGGGTGGGTTGATTGGTTTTATTCACCTAACGATTGTTTGTAACAAATAAAACTTACTGAGATAGATATAGTTATGCAGATCAAGTCAATTAGGATGGTGCGTCCGTCCGCCTGTTCATACAGGCAATAACTTGAGTAAAAATTAATATAGCCTGATGAAATAGGTATACGCGTTCCATTGCACACTAGGGATGTTGGTATTACAAATGGACGAAATCGGACACAACACGTTCTCAAAATGGCTTTAATCGAAAACTTATAAAGTGCTATAACCATGCAACTAACGATTTGATAGGGAGGGGCATCTGTGGTTTAAAATTCTTTAAAAACTGAGTGTGGCTCTCCACTTAATAGCTTTAATATACATATCTTACAAAGTACTAAAGCTATATCGACCAAACTTACTGAGAATTTGTCGTAGCACCTCCGCAGGCACTGCGAAAATTAGAAGGATGATAACCACGTCGACCTCCCAAACAAAGGTTATGTTGAAAACTACTTAAAGTGCTTAACTCGCTGAAAAGACACTTCAGAACCATTAATTCTTTCAGGAAATATGGTACGAAAGTGATGCCTAGGAATCAGTGTATAATTGAAAAACCACCTACTTTTCGGTGGAATTTCAGGAACGACTAGAACGATTTCAATCAAATCTTGAGCAGAACATTATCCTAACATCCTTAGGTTACAGTGTGAAATAGCGTAATCGGACTTCAACCACGCCTTCCTTCCCGTAGAAGACAATTTTTAATTCAATTTGATTATTCTTCCACTTTACAGTATATAACTCAAGTACCGATGAAGACATCGAAATAAAACTTTGCAGAAATAATACCCTCAAAGTATGTCATCTTTTACTCAAAAATAGGCCAAATCGGAACATAGCTTTTCAACCCCCTATATACATAATATGCGGATAATATGCTCTTGTATACAAAATTGGTAAAATCGGGTAATACTTCTCTTAACTTCCACATTGCTAATATACAACTTTTCGAATCTTCTGTTGAATCTATACTATTTGACTATATTTGACTATATCAGTAAAATTTTTAGTTATCTTAATAAAATCATAGTATGTTCCAGGCATATATTAATTTAAAGCCAAAAATAAATGTTATCTGCTCAGATCTTCCCCTAGCACCAATACACATATATTAGTGATTTCGGACTTTTCAGCTGACTTTGCGTTTATATAGTTTAACATGAACGATATTTTCATGAAATTAAGTACATTCTTAACTATTATGTGGTTTAGCACTGAATATGAATGAAATTCGTCTAGACCCTGATCTGAACTACATACCTCTAATTTAAAGATTTTTGTCCCTGTGGTTAACTTTTTAAACATCATCGTCATTCTTTTCTGCCGAGTTTATATCGCATATATCTCAATGCTATATGTCTCAACAAAATTTAAGGAGAATATTTCGACTGGTATTGTCATTAAGTAATAAGAAGTTGTTGTACTTTCCCACAGCACTAACATGACGAATATAGATGATTTGTCTGGGTTAGATTGATTATGTGAGTACATAACAAATAGTAAAAGTTGATACAATCCCAAATATGGTTGTTAATTTATTCGCATTTCCAATAATGAACCTGATTCTTGCAAATCGCGTGAGTAGAAATTGTTGGATTACACCTGAACTTAGTCCGTCTTTACTTCTTAGGTTTCGCTTTTAATTTTGATAACTAAAAAATATATATATTTGCACTTTCTTAAAAAGAAAATATACCATTCATCAAACGCCCATAATATATTTTTACATACATTTTCGAGTTTTCAGTCAATTAGAGTTTTAAGATATCACAGGTGCGTTACCAAATCAGCGGTGAGCCCCTGTACATAACAAATTTCCGTGTGCACAGTAATCATTATCCCCATGCTGTTGTTGATATTGTCTTAGTACACTCGGCAGAAAGTGAAAAAAATTTCGAAATTTCCAACAATATTGCAGCTCAAAATTATTATATTTTTTGACTTCTCTTTAATGTATTCGTTAATAATTTATTAACGTTAGATAAGGATATGCAATAATGTAATTCTTAATAAATATGTAATTTGTGCTCTTACAGGTGTATTTCATATATTCGTAGTACCAGAAAACTTCACTTTCTTAGCATTCAAAACTAATTAAATCAAGCAAATCAATTGAAGCAAACAATATTAGTATACCAAAAGTGAACGCTTATTTCCGCCTTTCTCGCTTCCTCACTGGGAGGAACCTAGCACTCTCACCTACCAAATCTACAGCGATCATATTCACAAACTGGACGATTCGATACAGATTAGATCTCAACATCTTTGCCGATAACGATTCCGACTCTGAACAACCCAATATTAATTGAGACCCAATAAACATTGGGTGTCACATTTGAAAGTCTGCACTCCTTCACTCCGCGTGTGACCGCGATTATTACCAAAGTATAAAGCCGCAACAAGACCCTCAAGTCGCTGGCAACTTATAAGGTAATCGGCTGGCCGGTCATAAACTGCGCAGTTCCAATATGGTCGCCGGGATGCAGCAAAACGCTGCTGAAGAAGATAAAAACATGTCAAAACATCGCATTCCGGACAATCACAGGATGCCTCTTGATGTCAATTATTGAATCCAATCGAACACCTACACAGTGAGGCCCGAATACTACCGGTTAAGGAGCACAAAGCAACCCTCTCCAAGCAATTCCTGCTGGGTTGCTTTCGCCAAAATCACCCCTGCATTAAGCTATCCGGAGCGGAACCGCCTTCCAGGAACATCAAGAGGACATTCCAACAATACGTCGACGAAGTACAACATTTACCGACAAAGCTTCGGACGCGACTAACTTCCGACAAGCACTGAACGCTATTCACAGAGGAGCTATTAACTCTTTCACTGACTCTTTCCCAGTGAATGCCCTCCTTGGAGTCCAACCATCACCCATCGCAAAAGAACTCGTGTTGCCGCGTGAAACTAGAGTGACCCCTGCGTAACTTCGTTCTGGATGCTGTAGCAGGTGAAACCCTTACTTTTCCAGAATGGACCCCGACATGCCTAACATATATACAGCATGCAACGTGTGCTCTTGATGACTCTAACCAGCTCTTTGCACTCCACTTGAAACCAACTCACTTAACACCCCTTTCCATAGGGAAAGTTTCGACCCCGTCGAAACAGCTCGTTTCCTGGTCCTACCGTTAAGTGACCTTGATGACAATAAATTTTGCGCTTGTCCCCAAACAGGGTCTGGATAATCACTACAACACCAACAACAACTAAAAGATCTCTTAAAGGTAAAAATGAGCTACAGAAATACAGTATCTCATCTGAGGTAATCAAATTTAACATAGAACGCTAGGTCGTTATGATCCATAATTTCAATATGCAGAATATTTGCAAAACACCAGCATTTTCAATCATTTCAATAAACCTAAGAAATAACAGCAGTTATAAACTATAATATTATATTTTATTGGGTCTAATTATTAAATTCTTTTCGATCGAAAATTTTGTATTTATATATATTTTTTTTAATATAATAACAGTAATATGTATTTGGATATTAAAAAAAAAAATACGCTGAAATCATGAAATCGTATAGGAAAGAAAATTTTCTATGAAATTGAATTTACTTATCGATTCGGAAATATACATTCTGTGGCTTATAGATAATACTAATTTAAAAATCAATCAAACCGCAAAGGGAAATTTAAAAAAAATGGCAATTTTTAAGTATTTATGTAAACTGCTTAACTGTTTTAAATGCGTATTTTAGAGATAAGTCACAAAAATATACAAACAAAAATTAATTTAGTGTGCCTGTTATGAAGTTGCACCTGGACATAGCTAAATGTATTTGGCAATTTTCACATTCGTGAAGTTTTATTTTCGGAGAAAGAGAACCTTGCAGAGGAGCTATTGGGAAGATGTGGAGACCAAAGGTTCGGCTCTACGAAACCGTGGTTAAGTCAATGTTTTATGGTTTACTTGTCTGGTGCAGGGCGCCCGATAAAGTCACACTCCCTCAACAGCTAGAATATGTTCAAAAAGCGGCCCTCAATAGCATCTGTGGTGTACTACGGACAACAACAACGATGGCGGTCAATACCGTTCTATTCATAGCATCCATGGATATAGCCACTAGGTGCATTGCTACGAAGGTTCTGATAGCGACCTCAGAGAAATCGAGTACATTAAGGATCAAGGAAATGGATATTCCGAAATCCCCGAACTTCGACAGCATCACTGATAAACTGGACCACTCCTGGCAGTTTTCTCTCTATTAGGTATTTGCAAGGGATACTTTGGTGGGGCGGAGTCACTAGAGAAGATTGGAGGGTGCGTTCTGTCTTCCGTAGGGAACTCCCCATCAACTTATGTCTCAGGCTACACCAGGCCACTGCAGTCTTTCAAGCAGACGTGGCTGCTATCCAGGTAGCAGAAATTTCTTCGGAAATTTCTTTCAGTGTTGTGCATTCACGCCGACAGCAGAGTGCAATACTGACCTTGAGCTTGCTGTCAGTGTTGTCAAAGCTAGTAAAGAAGACTAGCAGACCTTTTTAGCAAAAGCATCAAGTTATTTCGATATTAGGCTTGCTTCCGTGCCTGGTCATAGCATGTAAATGGCCATAGTACGCTGGTAAAGGCGAAGTCAAAAATTTTGTAAGGAAGGGCACCTTTAACCATTTTCCATTATGCTGAGATCGAGTCGGTGTTCCCCTATCCTCCTGCGTTTTGGCACTGGATCTATGCACTGGGTCCATTGAATTATTTACTTTTACAAGCTCTACGAGGGTCGATCCATACTTGAGTCTGCGGCATCACAATGGACAAGCGTTATATGCTGTCTATTTTGGATCATTCCATAAGTATTCCCAATAGGGAATTCTGTAATAACCGAAGGTTATAATTTAAAGGCAATGTAGTTACTTAAGATAGACTTTAGGACAGAAAAATTGAGAAAGGGTATAAACCTCAAGGTTTATACGTAAGGGGATAGAGGAGGTTCTCCTGAGTAAAAGTACTCCCTATTAATATTAATATAATAATTAGAAACTATATATATTAGAAAATGTAGAAAAAGAATAGAAAATTGTATTCCGTAACTGACTATCCCAGGATTTCGTTTGGTTATGGGAGATATCCTTATAGGGGACAAATTAGTGTTAAATTCATTACAAATTTTCATTTATTCGAATGAGAAATTTGTGCAATTGATGATTGCTCGAAAAAAATTTGAACTCAGACGAACAATCATCACAAAATGTGTGACCGTGTTATCTGGGTTCAGACGTGAAAACTTTTGTTGTTTATTGTCCGCAACTTTTCTTTTGGAGTTGCTCGTTCCGTTCATAAGAGCAGCTCGAGTAGAGAAATTTTCTGTATTTTCTTTCAAATCATATTCTCAGATTTTTGTACATTTCATTTGCGTGGTACACAAAAATATTAAGGGGAACACGAGTTCCAGAATCGGCGATAATTTCCCAGAATTTACCAGACATCGAAACTAGTACTTGCCAGAATATTCGAATGGCGATATTGTAGCGAACTAGAATGTCAGATCAAAACAGAATCAACGATAAGTTGCCGGAAGCCGGACAGCGAAGCCAGTAGTTGGCAGAATGTTTGAGAAACGATTTGTTGGTAACGATCTACTATAAAAGGGCTGCCGGAGTGGCAGTAGGACACAGTTCAAATAAGAGTGTTGCCAAGTTAAGTACAAGTGAATCAAAGTAAGCTCGAATAACGAGTAACAAAGTGTCAAGTTGTTAAATAAGAAATAAAGGAAAGTGTATAGTCATTAAATTGTGACTTTAATTTGAACAATGTAATGATTGAACTCAGGGTAGAGTTTCAACGTGAGCATTTTCATTCAGTAAATCCGTTATAATATCTTTCATTATCTAATTTTTATCATTATCCACCATATTATAAAATATTAATTTTATATTGTGCATATTTGTATACATATTTGCATATTACATACAAAAAATAAATGAAACAAGTAAGAAAGGCTAAGTTTGGGCGTGAGCGAACATTTTATACTCTCGCAATCTTCAAGGATCAGAGGTGGGGATATGCTTTCAGGTGTTGGCATAACTTTATATTAAAAAATGTTGTGGAAGAATTCAACATTCATTTTCCGACGAAATTGTCAATGGATTGCAAACATATTTGGTATCTTATTAACTAATATTACTAGCCATAGTCTCTGTACTTTCATTGTTGTATTTTGCTTCGTGTCAGAGATATTTATATTAAAATCTACCAAATTAACTCAAAAGTGATATAATAAGACCAAAATGGTTTAATAAATATATTAGATATATGAAGAAAGAGTCAACCAGAGAAAAGGAAATCATTATATTAGGAATAAGCGGCTTAGACCATGATCTAGACCGATATCTTTCATATATAGCGCGAAATCACACTCTGGTTAAGAAAACATATCCACTTAGTTTCATTAAAATATCACACATATTGACCAACGTAAACGGTTTAAAGTCAGGTGGAGAATCGGAAATTCTTAAATCGGGTATTTTTGGGATAGAGGAAGACCTGCACTGATAGCATTAACTCTTTTCATTATTCAAGTATATTAGGGAACATGTTTTCACGCAATTTTGTGAAGGTAACTCGCGCAGTGTCCAACATATTCGGCACAAAGTCTGCTAGAATAGCGAAAATTGTTATATGTAGTATAATATAAGGAGCTGGGATAATTCGTTGACCGATATCATACATTTTCGGTAGTAAACTGTGGTATATCCAATGTTACACGTTCACTTAATTTTGCTAAGATATCTTACATATTTTCCGAAATATATGGTCAAAAGTCTACCGGAAGGTTGAAAATCCGTATATTAGGTACATTGGGGCTAGGAGAGGTGCTTACTCGATTTGATCCATTTTAAGCACACACTGTTATCAGAGACGAGAAGAGACGCTCTCTAAATTTCAAATAGATAACTCATATATTGACCGTTATATGTGGTATAAAGTCTACTGGAAGGTTGAAAATCCTTATATTAGGTTTTTGGGAGCTATGGGAGGTATTTACTCGATTTTCTGCATTTTTGACACAAGAGCACATTATTATATGGGAAGGTGATCCTCCAATGTCATTATGATATTTTACAGATTTCCCGAAATATATGGTATAAAGTCTACAGGAAGGTTGAAAATCCTTATAATGGGTATTCGGGGGCTAGATGAAGTATTTATCCGATTTCCGTCGTTTTTGAATAAGAGCACACTAAGATGATGGAAAGATAATTCTGCAATTTTGTTACAATATCTTAAATATTTCTCGATATTTTTGGAGAAAAGTCAGGTAGAGGCATTGAGGTCCTTATATTGGGTATCTGGTGGCTTGAAAAATTATAATCCGATTTCGTCTATTTTTACTCATGAGATGGCATATCTTGAAGGCACTATTTGTACAAAGTTTGATTTTCAGATCTAAATTGCTGCTCGATTTATCTACTTTAAAGTGAAAGGCTCAGATGTAAACTTGTGACAGACTTAACAGACTTAAAATTGTGTTAATGAGAAGTAGATGTGGTTTTTATCTGATTGTTTCTCTTTTCTCTTTTTTTCTTTGAAATCATCTTGAAAAACAGTTATTAAATTAATAATAATAGTAATAATAAATAATAATAAAGAATAATAAAGAATAATAAATAATAATAAATAAGTAATTTTTCGACGAACGTACAACTTAATTCAAATCTTCCAACTAACTCTTAATTATAATGATTGTCACTGCAGCTGCAATATATCAGGAAAAAGGGTTGGAAAATTGATAAGTTACTGTCGCAAAGAACGCAACAACGAATAAGTGAAGAAGCGGAATGCAGGAAAACATCTGACTTCTATTTCTGTCTTTCACTTTATGTCATTGTTTGAAAATACAGCATTGCACTTGCGGAAGATTACTGGATTATAGTTGCCGGTACACTTGCGTTGGATACTATGATATAATATAAATTTACTTTACTACGCTTCTGAAGCGAATGTAGTTGAAAACGCGAAAAACGACCCTGGGTTTACAAATTTGAGAGTTTACAAAACAAAAAGTATGCAAAAGGCGAACTTAATCACTTATGTGAAATAATAGTTATTGTTATTGAAACACTAAAAAAAACTGAACACTATTAATTTCATCTACTTGTAATATGAAACAATTGTCAGCAGGGTGGTAAAAAAAAAAAACAGAAAAATTTATAAATAGCTATATTTTCACTCAAAATTTTAATGATAGTGAGTTAATCAGTGACTACTTTCAAATTTGGATTTTCACCCCAAAGTTTAAATTGGGAAAATTTTCGAATTCAGGGTTAAAATGAGAATAAGCTGATAGAGGAGGTTCTCCAGATTAAGAATATATATGTATATGTGTAGAGCCGCCGCAAACTCATAATTTTTAAGATATTTGTATTTTCAGTAAAAAATTTAACTTTCAAGTATGTAAGTTTTCGATTTATAATGAATTTTACTACTTCATATTATTATACTATATATAGTATATATATAAATTAAAATGTTGAATTAAAGGTATTTTTGCAATAATTAATAAAAAATAAATATGTAGAAACAATTTAGAGAAGTGTTAGTGGCTGAAAAGTTCACTGTATAAGTGTAAAATGTATAATTCGGAAAATTACACGTTTAAAATTGTTAAACTTAAAATGCAAATAACTTAAAAACTATGTCTGCGGCGACAATATATTTATATATTCGTGATCTGGAGAGCCTCCTCTATCCGTCCATGCCCATTTTACGTTCGAATTCGCTGAATGGTATTCTAAAGTTTACCTACTTTAAACATTGATATCTTAAAAACTATGTCTACGGCTAAATGAACATATATTCCTGATCTGGAGAACCTCCTTTATTGGCACCTACTCATTTTAACCCCGAGATCGGGATATGCTTTTCTAAAGCTCAGTTCATTCCAGCTCATCTGACGGACCCTCCAGTCCTAAATATATTTGAAATTTACCTGGCCTATAATAATGCCGTAATTGAGACCACTGTCACCACTGCACTTCTCCAAATATCCAACATCCGGCTTGCTTAGCAGAACAGACGCCATTATCACGCACTGGTGGTACAGATTTAACACTTACTTGCAACGCTTTAATGTGGATTTACCAAATAATATAAAAATTAGCACGGAGAAAATACCGATACCATAGTCGACGAATATGATTACATCTTGGAGGTCTGCCTAGTCTGGGTTTACACACGGAAATTTTTTTTTTTTATTCTCGGCAATTTCTCTTTGGGAGTTTTCCATTTTGTATATATGGAAATGCAAGTAGAGTCCGCCAGCTTGACTCGGGAGATTTTCTGCATTCCCTTTCATACCGTTTTCTCAAATTTTGCATTTCGCGGTACACCAAAATAGCTTTCATTTGCAAACATGTATCTTTATTCACCACATTCTAAAATCTTTCAATTATGTTGTACATATTTGTACACATATTTGCGTTTTACATACAAAAAATGGATGATACATTTCTAGTTTCCCAACGTATTGTAAATATTTATTCGAAAAGGACCACAGTTGTAACCATGAAAAGGTTTTCAAAACGAAAAGGAATGCCGAATTGCGTAGCAGCGATGTGTGACGAACGAGAACAGGAACAGGAACAGGACAGTTGCCCGAACATGAACAACTCGGTGCCTTTCGATTTCTGTCGTCACCTTTCGCTTACAAATTTATAATCATATTGTTCTACTATATAAGGGCTGCCGGAGTGACATCAAGACACAGTTCAAATAAGAGTGTTCGTAAGTTAACTACAAGTTGCTTATAGGTAAGCTCGAATAGCGAGTAACAAAGTGTTAAGTTATTAAATAAGAAATAAAGAAGGCCATTAAATTGTGACTTAATTGAACAATCCAGTGATCGTCCAATCGTTCCAGAGTTTCAACGTGAACGATTAATTTAGAAAATCAAATCATCCAAAAAATCAAGAAAATCAAATAAAGTTCCATAAGAGATTATTTTAAAAATGGCAAAGTTTAATGAGCTGAAAATTCAACAACTAAAAAAGGAACTGTGGCAACGTGGTTTGCCATCAAATGGAATAAAATCCGAATTGCAATCACGGTTGCGAGAGGCCATGGAAGCAGATAACATTAATGTTGACGAAAACGTTTTTCAATCGGATCTAGAGGAATCGACAACGAAGATGGAGGAAAGGGAAGAGGCTCAAGGTTCATCAAATGTTATGGACATGAACATGATTTTGGCTGCAATATCGCAGGTATCATCGCAGGTGTCCTCGCAGATGAAAGAGCAGGAGACACGTATGTCATCGCAGATGTTGGCACAACAATCACAATTGACCTCGCAATTGAAAGAGCAGCAGGCACGCATATCGACACAGGTGACCTCACAAATAAAAGAGGCGTCGACGCAGATTTCAGAACAGGTGTCCTCACAAATAGCAGAGGTATGGACACAGTTGAGAGAGCAGGAGGCACGTATGACTCAGGTAACCTCACAAATGACAGAGGTGTCGACACAAATTTCGGAAGAGCAGAATAAAATTAAAGCTGAAGTGGATGAGTTTAAAAATCGTCTCCACGAGCTACAATTAAAAAAAGAAACGTCCAATTGTCAACAGGCTCTGCGAAAGTAAAAACTCCATCCTTTGACGGCACAATTCCGTTCCAGATTTTTAAACTTCTGTTTGAAAAGACCGCAGCTGCAAATAATTGGAACGCTGAAGATAGAGTCGCTGAATTATTCGTTACACTAAAAAGGTCTGCAGCAAAAATCTTACAAATCATTCCCAATTGCGAAATAAGCAGTTACAAAACTTTGGACGCACTAGAAAGACGCTATGGTAGTGAGCACAGGAAGCAGATCTTCCACATCGAGTTACAAAGTCGTCGCCAGAAACCTAATTAGACTCTGCAAGAATTTGCTACGGAGACTGAGAGATTAGCTCATTTGGCTCATGCACACAAATCCGTGGAATACATCGAGGACATAAAAAGTCAGGGCTTCGTTAATGGAATACGAAATGAGGCTACACGCTATGCTGCGTTAGCATGTCCGAAATTGACGTTTGAAGAAACTGTCTCGAATGCTCTAACACACGAAACCGCACAGTAATAGCACATTTAAAGCTCATCAATTAGAAATGGAAGAACCCATTTGGGTAAATCGATTACTTGAAAAGGTGGATAAAATCTTGGAGAAATCTCCCGAAACACGTAAGAAATATGATGGCGTGATTAAATACTTCAACTGCGGAAAAAGCGGTCATATTCCACGCAACTGTCATATCGAAATCAACTGGTCCAATAATCCAACTGGACGCAAACACAAAGCTGAAGAAGATCAAACAGCTTTCAAATCAGACAAGTCGGTAAACTAAAGCGAGCCAGCTGAAAAGGACACGGACTGGCTCTCACAAGTGAATGCCCAGTAATCTCCATCTCACAAATAAGCAGAAACACGAGTTACGTCACCGTTAATGGGTGTGGGTGTGGACGACAAAAAACGTATACTGACTGGGGATAAGGGGGTTTCACATTCCATAATTCGATCTGCTCTAGTTAATAAAAAAATAAGACCACTAGCAGGGGCAAAGTTACGTACTTCATCTGGAAAAGATACTCAAGTTGTCGGGGAAGTAATGTGTGAGATCGCAATTCGAATGGTAGCCGTGGTACACAATTTTATAGTGGCAGACATAGTCGACGAAATCATAATAGGAGTAGACTTTTTAGCTAATCAAGGGATCAAAATCGACATGGAAAACAGGATAATGACTTATGCCAATATGGAAGTGCCACTTATGTTCGGATATGATAACATCCACAGCATTAGACGAGTCCTAGTAACAAAAAAAACAGCTGATTCCACCAAAGTCAGAAGCAGGTATTTGGGCAGAAATAGATGAGACTATGGGGCAAACGAGTTCTGCGTTGTCCAGGCAGCAGAAGAGTCTACACCAAAATTAATTATAGGGAAAACCCTGGCCATGACAAAACAAGACAAACGTTTTCCAGTCAGAGTACTTAATGAGTTCAAGTCACCAGTCCAACTTTCCAAAGGAGCTATATTAGGGCAGTGTCAGGAAATGTGCCAAAAACTGGGTATACGAAAAACACGTACAACTACGTTGCATCCGCAGTCCGATGGCGTGGTAGAACGATTCAATCGAACCTTAGAAGAGCATTTAAGGAAAGTGGTAGGCAAGTTTCAAAAAGATTGGGATACTCATATATCCTTGTTCCTGATGGCCTATCGGTCTGCTATACACGAAACAACTGGGCAGACTCCACCAAATTTAATTTATGGAAATGACGTTCGGTTACCTATTGATTTGAAGTTCGGAATTAACCCCAATGATGGAAGAAATGCCAAGGAAACCAACAGTACCCTAGAAGACGAGATGAAAGAAATACATACTATGGTGAGACTGCGCACGCATGTCATGAGTGATAAAATGAAGGCAAAATACGACAAGGCAATGAACTCTGAAGGGTTTGTTGAACGAGACTGGGTGTCATTATATAACCCACAACGGAAGGGAGGCTTATCTCCGAAATTACAGTGTAGTTGGGAAGGAACATACCAAGTTCTCAAACGACTCAACGATGTGGTATATCGCATACAGATAATTGGAAGACCAAGGAATAAAATGAAGGTAGTTCATTTAGAATAGCTAGCAGCGTGTGGCACCGCAAATGTGTCTAATCGAGACGGTCAGACTTAGGTGGAGGGCAGTGTGGCGAATATTAATTCCAGAATTGAGGATAACTTGCCAGAATCTACCAGACATCGAAACTAATAGTTGCCAGGATGTTCGAATGGCGATATTGTAGCGAACTCGAATGTCAGAGCAAAATAGAATCGGCGATAAGCTGCTAGAATCCACCAGATAGCGAACCCAGTAGTTGCCAGAATGTTCGAATGATGATCTGTTGGTAACGATCTAGTATATAAGGGCTGCCAGAGTGGTAGCAAGACACAGCTCAAATAAGAGTGTTGGTAAGTTAAGTACAAGTTACTTATAAGTAAACTCGAATAGCGAGTAACAAAGTGGTAAGTTATTAAATAAGAAATAAAGAAAAGTGTATAGCCATTAAATTGTGACTTTAATTGAACAATCCAGTGAACGAACTCAGAGTAGAGTTTCAGCGTGAACTCACGACTTTCAGCCGACTAAACAATGTTTAGTATAAACCTTTAAATTTTTTTTACTTTAGTTCGTTGTTTTACACCCTGTTTTGACGGTGGGGCTTCTGATTTTACTGTGCCTTGTGTGACTAAACTATTTGAACAAGAGACCAAATTTATTATATTTAAAACTTTGATTCACACTCGCGTAGAATGAATATGTCCGTTACCATTTTCTTCGGAGAGAATTTCGCTCTTGTTTAATATTTTGTTTTTTGTTTTTGACAATTTGCCATAATACTCATTAAATAAATGAAATTGCAACAGAATTATTAAAGTAAATAAAGACTCACGAATGCGGGTCTCCAGAACGAATCGAGCGAAATGTCTAGCAGGATCAGTGTCTACCGAATGACAAAGCCCCCGCTCTATTGGAAAATTCTTTAAAGGTGTTATTGTATGGATGCTAGTCTTGAAAATAGGTGTGCTGTCCTCAAGTGTGGTGTATTGGCGTGTGTCAATGTTGTTCTATACAGTGTGGTGTGTGGATGAGTGAGGCTTAAACTCATTTAACGATCCTGACCTTTCTGGACTGGTACTTAGCCCAGCAGCCGCTGTAATTATTGCAATGTAGTTAAGCTCAGTAGAGCGACGATATTTTAGTATAATTATTTTCGTTAATTAAAATGGGATGGGATTCGCATGGGGCTGCAGATCAACATATTTGGCATCGACTGTCAGCCTTACACTCCTGCGTGGTCTGGGTAAGCGGCAAGCGACAACAACACATATGGCAACACCCATATGACGGTCGGAGCCGTGATGTAAAATTTCTATTTGGCCGAGCCGTCCTTCGGGAGACAATCATCGTCAATGAGGGTACAATCTCTAACCCTTAGGGACTTTTCAAGAGTTTTCCATCGGTACCTCTTATCCTTTAGGTCCTTTAAATACTTATTTCTTTCGGCGGCTAAAATTATAATGCATAACTTTATTTCCTTAACATCGGTTTAACTAGGATACCAACTCAACGGCTGGCTCAGGTATGGCTAGAATGGGTGTTCCTTTGAGAAAATGCATTGTTAATGGGACTGTAAAGTCGAAAGGATTTTTCGACAGTATAATGAGATGCCGCTAGTGTTCTCAAGCTTCGATTCGACTTGGTAATGCAATAAATTATTTTTTAAGCTATTTTTTAAGTGACATTTGATGCTTTTTACAGCTGATTCATATAAGCCACCTATTTGAGGAGCGAGAATATGTTGCTAATTAAGACTTTGAGGAGCGCATACCATTATATGCTTTTACTGTTATATTGTCCTTATGAATTATTCGCCCTTTGTTAGCAGTTATTGTTCTTCCGCTGTCTACTTTCACTATGTGTTTCGCTTATTTTTATTATTATTATTATTTTACGTTTTTATCCCGCCTGTGCGTCTTGGAGTATATTACGTCTTCTTGTTTATTGTTCAGCTACTACCGATTGCGGTTATAGTATCGCAAAATTCTTTCCTGATTTTGTTGGAGACTTTTTTGAGTATGACGATACCTTTTTGATTGAAGAACACGTCCTCGGAGTTTTCGTTGACTACCGAATGGATTGTCTTGTTGTATCGCCGAAACTGCTTCAAATATCTGTTTGTTAGGTGCTGAATTGGGTTGATGGGCAAACCGATGTGTATGCTCGGCTTATCCGCTTGTCGTAGAATGCAACGCTGGCGATTTGGTGTGCGTTATTTGTATACGTTTGTAAATTTGTTTTATACAAATGCTTGTAAATGTTAATTCGTTATCAGTCATTAAAATTTTATGAAAGTATCTCGTCGACATATTCGTATGCGTCTTTTTTTGATGGTATTTATCTTAAATGGCAAAATTTAAAGTATTTATCGGTTGAGCATGTAGAATTAGTCTAAGTGTATGTATTCGCCTACCTTGTTTGGTATTGGTGCTGAGCCTAATGGTTGCTTATTGGGTTGACGTTCGTATTTATTTGTAAGGCAGATTTCTCAGTCTTGTACTTCTTTTTAAGAGCGTCTCATTTGTTTTGCCAGTAATATTTCAGCGAAATTTCCGATGCGTTATTTTTGTAATTTTTATATGCACGTCTATGTGTGTCGCTTATGATTTGCTTTTGTTGTTCGACCTCGGTGGGTTTATCAACCGTTTTTTGAGCTAGGGCGGTCGATATAGTAGGAAATGTGTTCATAATGTCGTTTTCGAAGTGAATAATATTTGTTCGTGCATATGTGAAACATTTATTACTTTTGGTCTGATTATATCTTTCAGACTGTCCAATAATTCAGTTTCATTGTTACCGAAAAGTGTATGACCACTGTTAGAAAAGGTGTTTAGGAAGGATATTTGGGTGAGGTTTACATCTGACGTTCCTATAATTATTTGATTTTTAAAGCAGTTTAGCGGTTGCTTTACGGGTTTGAATTTTTGTATGGGAGAGTGCGAGAAAGTGCATCAAAAACAACGTTTTGATGTTCGGGCTTGTAAGTGAGTTTGGGACCATATTCTTCCATAAAATTCTTCCATAAAATTCTTCCATCTTTTTAATTTTGTATATATATATAAAATTTGATATATTTGATATGACGAAAACGAGGGATGGGTGATCGGTGTATATATTTAAATCTGCTCTACTATATTTGTAATTGTGGGGCACATATAATAGCGAGTAATTCTTTTAATTTGTAGAATTTCAATTTGGCTCAGTGTTTGTGAAATAAATGATGTAGAGTTTTTATTTTATTCTAATGCAGCTCTTATAGCATAATTACCAGCACAATTACCAGCATCTGTGTTTAATTCGAAAGGTTTGTTGAAATTTGGTTGGAAAAGTTCAACGTGAGCTTGTAGCTTTTCTTTTATTTGATTCAATGCTTCTAATGCAGGTTCAACTAAGGAGATTTTTATTTTTGCTGATCTTTGATGAGTCACCCTTCTCAGAGCCTCTGAGAAACGTGGTGAGTGGTTTGACAATAGCTGCGAAATTCTTCATGAATTCTCAATAATAACTTGCGAGACCTAGAAAGGATCTGAGCTACTTTAGCGATGTATTCGTGAGGAAATATTTTATAGCTTGTAGTTTGTATAGTTTATAAATATTCTACAGAGTATTGAAAGAAGTGTTATTTCTCATTGGAAATCTTCATGTTAGCTTGATGAAGTGCATTTATAATTATGCTTATAAGTTCGATATACTCGTCAGGAGAAGAAGAGTATATGTGAACATTGTCTGTATAGCTATACGCGAAAATAATATAATGCCAATATATAGTCTCAAGATATCATCTAAACGTTTTTGAAAAATTTATAGAAAAGTTTTCAGTCCGAAAGACATGCGAAGAAGTTTATACTTGGCTGCATTTACACTAAAGGCTGTTTTTTCTCTTTCGGATTAGTTATTAGGTATCTGATGAAATCCAGATTCTAATTCTAAAGTTGTAAATATTTTTGCATTGCCCAGATTCTGTATTGTAATAGCTACATCAAGTATTGGCTAACTATCTTCAATATTTTGAGCGTTCAGATTTTTAAAGTCTACAGCCATTTTGCGTTTAGGTTTCCTTTGCTCGTCGGTACTTTTTAAGCAGATGTCCAAATGGGTGAGATGTATGAGCTTTTGCTAAGATATTGTTTTGTCCAAATAGGATCCTCTAATTTCGTCCTTATGGTTTCTTGCACTGTGGTAGTGAATGGTAATAGTGTGTTAGTGCCTTCCTCCTGTTGCATTATTTCATCGATTTCAGAGTTACATTTTTCGTTATTAATTGTATAGTTTATTTTCTGCACAGAATCACTGTCTTTCTATACCCTATATTTATAACTGAGTTTTTACTTGAAAAGATTGATCTCTGTTTTGATTACTCTCAGCCGCTGTTCGTCCAGAAGCATATCGAATTCTTCTAACACATCAGTTTAAAAAAATGTGAGATTATGATCAAGCAAAGTTATTATAATTTTTGATTTAGTTATTGAGTAACCATGAAGATTTTTTACTTTTACAGGTTTAATTAGAGTAGGCTTACCAATATTACATTTTGCGCAAATGTAGTTGTGTGTTGTTCCAGTGTTGATGAGGATGTTGACAGATTTGCCTGCAACCCTGCAATGCCGTTCATACAACACGGAAATCCGTTCATACGCCTAAAAGAACACTGCCTGTCTTGCCTTCATAGTCGTCGCTATCTTTTATAACAAGAGATTGTAGCTCTTTGTCCCGCATTTAGTTTATACGTTGAATCTTCTGTTGTGCGTTTGAAGTTGCGAGATCAAGGATTTTGGAAGAGGATTCTTTGGGTGTCTACAAAATAGGTTATTTGGTGGTAGTCCGCGTATTTGATGGTCTAACTGTTGTTTTGTGTCTGTGTGTGAAGGGGCGGCGTTCGTGGGTATCTTGTATTGCTGTAAGGAATCCACGTCCATGGATTGGCTCTACTACTTGGATGCCCTTTGCGTATGTTGTCTTGCAGTTTTGTCTGTACCTTCGTAATGTCTTATTACGGTTTGGCGCTGGCCTGGGGTTATTGTACCACGGAACACCGAATTGCAATTTTACGATGTTGTGGCATATCGTACTTACGATAGCGTAGGTGGTCTCTATTTCCTTCGGGTAGTGACTATAAAATGTGCCGCTGGTATATTTGCTGCTTAAGTCAAGAATAAATATTCTGATGACTTCCCAAGTCTCATGGTGTTTTATAGCTAATGAGTCTCCTAAGCTTCTATCTTAATTCTAGTTATCATTTTTTCATTTCTTCCAGTAAGAAGTTTAAAAGTCTCTGGTCTGCATACGTGCAGTTATGCGGTTGATTATGGAGTAGAAGTTGAATTTTGTGCCGCGATTGATTAAAACATCAGCTGAATGTAGAATCGAAAGTGCGGTGTGGTAAGTGAATGTTGTGGCGTAACCCTTGATATTCTCCATGTTTGCCAAGACACGTTTCCTTAATTATCCGTATTGGTTTCTGTCGCTTGTGAAGTTTGGCAATGTATTAAATATCTCCAGGTTTATTTGCGATTTATTGTTGATGTTCGACGAACAGTTCTGGTGTTGATCTGTCACTATGACATTGAATGATAAACTGGTCTTGAGGGAAGTCACCCTTGTGCTTTTACACTTACAATTTTCTGTGTAATGATTTCGGAGTTAATGCTCAATCATGGTCGAACCAAGTTGAATTCACTATTCGTTTTCGAGATTCCAGTATGAAGCATTGTCTTGCTTTAAGGGATTATGTTTTCATCAAGATTAATCTTTGTTGATTATTTGAATTTTTGTTGAATGTTAAATTTTGTGGAATTATTTTATCTTTTGATCTAAGGATATGGCTACTTCAATTCATCGAAAAGAATGGCTAAGTCCCCAGTTAATAAATTGGTAGTTTGTCACGAGTAAAAGACACTTCTTCATACATTTCATATTTTTACTGCTATATATACTACCGAGAATATTTGTTTATTTGCTAATAAGACAGTGTTGGCGTATTTATGTGTACATTGTATCTTGCCTGCTACATTTATATAGGAGTGGTTGTACATGTATTGCTTGTTTAGGTTCTGTTAGCTCATGTTTTTTGAGAGGTTATGTTCACTTAGGTTATTTTTAATGTGTGAATCCGATAAGGAACATGTTGCATAATCATCACCGAGCACCAATCACACAGTAGTATATATAATAGGTGTGGAATTTTCGTTTTTTAAAAAAAATATTTATTCATTCGTCTACATTAATGTTGCCACCTTCAAAATAGTATGAATTCGATATATATATTATTATATTATTAATTATTATTTATATTATATATATGTATATTATTACCCATTGTATTAGGTACTTATGCCAGCGCATCTTCCAATCGTCGAAAAACTTCTCAAACTCGATTTTTGGGTTAGCCATTAGCTCTTTTAGCGTTGCGCTTTTAATGTCATCTATATTTGTAAAACGACGGCCCTTTAATGTTCTCCTTATTTTTAGAAATAAGAAAAAGTCACACGGAGTCACGCATCATTACAGTATTGCTTTTGGCTTAGAATTCACGAACAAGCAACGAAGCGTGAGCAGAATTGAGCAAAAGTGAGCAAAAGCCATGAATTCTTTTTTCACAAATAAGAACGTTTTTTTCGGATTGCCACACGGAAACGGTGCTGAACTTGTAGGTAGTACTCCGTATTGGCCGTTTGACCTTGAGGCAAGAATTCATCATGCACTATGCCACTAAAATCGAAGAACATTCCCGTTATTTTTTGAACACACCACGTATTTGCATTTGTAATGCACCTTGTAAGTTATGTTTGCTACGTATCTATATATATATGGAATATATACTTACTTGAAAAGGCAATACGCATATATATTTCTTTTTTTTTTTCAGACTGGGAACAAGTCGGTCCTCTGCTGGCTTCTTGCATTTTAACATTAGATCTATGAACCTCGTGTGAGCCCAGTAAGTGTTGGTTAGCAACCAGGACCTATTCGACACCGATATCCTTCTGGCTCAGAGCGGAACGTAAGAGTTCCTTTGAATTACCTGCTCTCAACAAAATTAATCTCGTCTCAACGGTAGGAGTAACAGAACACTTTTGCCTTTGTACTCATGTGGTGAGGTTAAACATTTTGAAGGAAACCAATTGTCTGAGTTGCATGAAGGAAGGTGAGGTGGAAAGATCTAGATACTTTATGCCAAACTGTTTTACATGATGGCGGTGTTTCAGTTTTTATCGTAAATTGTGACAGTTTGGCAACTGTTTTATTCTACAGTTAAACGGATTCTTTATTAAGGGTTAGGTAAAACCATAATTCTAAATATAGACATGTTCATATAATATAATAGATAAAAAGTGGAATTAATATGATTCAGTTTGTTTTTCGTAAAAATTTTTTGGGAGGTAATGTAAGTATGTGTGTGCTAGCGTTTTTGTCGCCAATTATTATGTTCCTTTGCGGAAGTCTTTACACTGCTTTCGTTGTGGTTTGCATTACACAAATGCCAATTTTTGTTTTTGTTAATGTATTCTGGCACGCTTATTTTATTTCCATTTCGATTTGTATTCGGGGTTCGCGACCGCTTGTGTTTATTTGTTTTTTAAAACTGTACTATATTTTCTATTTTTATTTGACCCGCACGGTGTTTATATATGTAAATATATATATTTATGTATTTTAAAATTGATCAGCACCTTAGTTGCATATATATTTATGCACTTGTATATATTTGTGTATCAATGTTTTGTGCAATTTTGTTTTTTTTTCTTTCCGATTTGCAACGAACTATATATTTAAAGTTTTTTTTTTTTGTAAGTTTAAAATCCAATAGTGTTTTCACTGAGGGTGGAAGGACCATGAACAAAAGGCACAACTGATTGGGGGAGCTAATGTACTTAAAACTTTGATATCCACACTCAGGCTGAATACTTTAATTGATAATGTCCGTATAGCTTTTGTATATTCGGGTAGAATTTTATTCTTGTTTTGTTATCATTTTTTTTTTGACAATGTAGTATAAAATTAGTAATTTTATTTGTAATAAAACTAATGAAAACACGAATGCGAGTGTTGGGAATGAATCGAACGAATTGTCTTGATATCTATTGTCTATATATGTTCCAATCAAACCACAATTTTTCTAGACATATGTTGAGGTAACCGTCACCGGTTTTGCGATCGCCGCAAAATATTTTTCAAACTTCGTATAAAAACCTGTCATTCCCAAAAAAGCTGCGAAGCTGACGTTCCGTTTTAAGTAATTGCTTAATTTTTCTTTGGATTAGTTTAAATAACATTTTTAGCGAAAATGCATGCCAGCAATTCTACTTCTTTCTCTAAAACTTACAATTTTTGCAACAAAATCTTCATACGTGCCCTTTTAAGGATCTCAATAGTTTTCCAGTACTGTATGTTCCTTCATAGTTCGCGAAAATACAATATAACATCTATAGATACCTGACAAACTTTTACGATATAATTCTTCAAAATATGATCCATAGTCTCTTCAAAAAATATGCGGGGCATTCATCAATCAAAAAATTCCCATTGTTCATTGAAAACGCTGTCTTTTACAAAAATGTAATATAATCCCGATCAAGTTCTGGTGTGGAAAAGTATTTTGACTTCCCAAATTAGAAAATATATCATTAGTGTCTTTAATCGGATATTTATCAGCAGTTTTTATACCATTTAGTTTTCTAATTCACAATTTTGTCGTACTGTCACTCCTTTTTTAGGCACCACCCCTATTGGTGAATTATGGGGGCTCTTGCCTAGTCTGATTACTTCGTTCTGGAAAAGAACTTAATCTTCGTCAATCACAAAACTATTTGCAGCCAGTGGATTCTCATATTGTTTACTCCATTCGGGAGTATCAATCGTAGTTCGAATTTCTGCCCTAACATCTGTTCCATTTATATTGTTCGTGTATTTTCTCAACTTCTTCGATAATTTCCTTTTTTTCAATTTCATCTCATCTAACTTTTTTCAATCATTCTTTCAATCAAGGTACTTGATTAACATTGCTGGAATACCTAATGGCCATAGTACTTTTATTTATAACATTCCCATCGATATATCGGCGGTTGGTGTCCCAGGATCTTCCTGTATAAAGAAATTATTCCTTCCCTATTTCTCCCTTTATAACTCTCATTTAATTCTTCTGGGTTCAGGGTCTTTTTGCCCCAAAATAGTAATTTTAAATACTTAAAATAATTTATTATTTTATTATTTAATATAATTTATTATTTTATTATTTAAATAATAATTTTATTATTTAATACTTTTTATTTTACTTTTTTTCAGTTTCATTATTTATTATTAACTTCCGCGTTTCCAAATTTATTAACTCTTTAATTTCCATCCAAAATTTCTATCCAAACAATGGGTCGGCTTCAAACTTTTTAATCAATAAAGTTAATTTCTCTTTAACTTTGCAGTAATATTCGATAATAGTATTACAGCCTTTGCGCAGTATACTTACATAAATACATTATACTTACATAAATACTTACATCTTGAGCAGGTTATCAGCGTGAATCCAAAGCGCACTAAAATGGGATCAAAATTAAGCGCCGTCCCTTGATCACACAATAAATCATCTGAATCGTGTGTAGTTTTATTTCGTAATAAAAAAATCTATAATAATTTTTTCTATTTCTATTCTTTTATCTATCTTTTATCTATTCTATTAATCTATAATAAATCTAAATCTATAATATAATAATAATTTTGCAATGAAAAGACGCGCCCAGATTTAAAATTCAATTAATTCATATAATTTCCTGCAAAATTACTATTTTCAAGCTTTTCACAATAATATAATTTCTGGTGTACCTATTTTATACTCTTGCAACATGTTGCTACAGAGTATATTGGTTTTGTTCACCTAACGGTTGTTTGTAACACCTAGAACTAAACGAGAATCTAGAACAAGATATAGACATATATATATATATAAATGATCGGAATGAAAAGACGAGTTGAAATCTGAGTGACTGTCTGTCCGTTCGTCCGTCCGTCTCTCCGTCCGTCCGTCCGTGCGTCCGTCTGCTCGTGCAAGCGATAACTTGAGTGAAAATTACGATATTTTGATGAAATATGGTACACGTGTTCATTGCACCGTAAAACGGTTGGTATTGCAGATGAGCGTAATTGGACATCTGTCACGCCCACAAAATGCCGTTAATCTAAAACAGTGAATGTGCTATAACTAAGCAGAAAATGAAGACATAAGCGCGTTATTTGGTACAGAGCATCCTAGTAGGGGTAAGTAATAATAACCACGCCCACCTCCCATACAAAAGTTATGTTGAAAACTACTAAAAGTGCGATATCTCGCTGAAGGAACACGTTAGAAACATTAAATCTGTAAGATATTCTAATGAAATTGCAGGCTTATCTTTCCGTAATAATAGTGTACTCTGGTATCAATAATGGTGGAAACAGGTAATTTCCTACCCTAGCCCCATATACCTAATATACGGATTTTCAACCTCCCAGTAGACTTTATACCATATATTTCGGTAAATCTGTAAGACATCGTAATGAAAATGGAGGATTATCTTTCCATGATAATAGCGTATTCTGGTATTAAAAATGGTGAAAATTTCGTAAATACTACCCCTAGCCCCCATATACTTAATAGAATGTGTAAGATATCTTAGCAAACTTAAGTGAATGTGTAATATTGGATATACTATAGTTTAATGCCGAAAATGTGTGAAATCGGTGAACGAATTATCCCAGCTCCCATACACTACATATAATTATTTGCGCTATTGTCGCAGACTTTATGCCGAATATGTCGATCACTGTGTGAGTTACCTTCACAAAATTGCGTGGAAACATGTTCCGTAATATACTTGAATAATGAAAAGAATTAACGTGATCAGTGCAGATCTTCCTCTATCCCAAAAATGCCCGATGTTAGAATTCCCGACATTCGATATGGCTTTAAACCGTTTATGTTGGTCAATACGTATGATATTTTAATGAAATTAAGTTGATATGTTTTCTTAAACATAATGTGGTTTCGCGTTAAATATGAAAGAAATCGGTCTAGACCATGGTCTATGTCGCTTATTCCGAATATAATGATTTGCTTTTCTCTGGTTGACTTTTTCTTCATGTAGCTAATATATTGATTAAACCACTTTGGTCTTATTTGAGTTAATTAGGTAGATTTTAATATAAATATCTCTGACACGAAACAAAATATAGCAATGAAAGTACATGAGTCTATAACTTGTAATATAAGTTAATAAGATACCAAATATGATAGCAATTAATTCACAATTTCGCCGAATAATGAACGTTGAATTCTTCCGGAATTTTTTTTAATATAAAGTTATGCCAGCACCTGAAAGCATTTCTCCGCCTCTGATTCTTTCTTATTGCGAGAGTATAAAATCCTCGGTTACTCCCGAACTTAGTTCTTCCTTACTTGTTCTTAAATATTTTCAAACTCTGATACATGCCATGCCCATTACCTAATTTTCATAATGATTCACAGGCAAACCTGCTGTATGGTTAAATATTTGCGGTTAAATATGGTTCAGAAGCTTTTCCTTAGAGAGTTATCGCACTTTTAGTAATTTTTAATAAAATATTTGTATTGATACCACTAAGTTTTGTTGATATAGCTTTAGCAGTGTTGGAAGAAAAGTATTTCAAAAGTCGGGACCGCGTCCACTTTGGGGACCACGTCACAGATAGCCATATCTACTATTGTTTTTCTATACTAAATTCAAGTTTGTAGCCTAATTTTTGTCCCATTATAGCACTCTATAAATTTTCCAATAAGTGATTTTTATGAGCGTGGCAAATGCTCGATCTTGGCCATCTGTAGTACCAACCTCATCATGGCACTCTACATAATACGTGTTTAGTCCGTCTCGTTATCCTGATAGTTTTGAAATATATGATTCTATACCTGTCATATTTAGGCGTGTTTTCGCTAAATTTAGGTTGAATGTGTCAAAGAATGCCCTGCTTGCTTTTCATATAATCTCATCACTTCATTTGGCTTAGTAAATACAGTACTCTCGATATGTTTGTACTTTCAATAAGAGCACATATAATTCCCCAGATTAAGAGGCGCAACTTCTATGACTCCATCCGAATTCAAAACGAGTCAGATGTTTTGACGCAGGGTAATTTGAAATCGCACAATAACCGCACCTATTCCGATAACACGGTTATGAATAATGGTGTAACCTTAAATGTGATGAGCTTTATAAATTGGACGATTGGTTTAGCATTGCGCTCTCATATATTATCTCATGTTACAGCATTAAAATGGGCGAAATCGAACTATAACCCCGTCTACTTCCCATATGACTCCATTTTAAATTCCATCAGATTCTCTCACTTAGCATAAACATTGATTGTAAATGTTAGTAACTCTTACCTAGGAAAACTCGATATCGGATAGAAGCTTTTCAACTCTTCAGATAAAGAACATGAGATGTTCCGAAACAATGGCTAACTTTTCATCGAAAATATCGGTTAAAGTTATTTAATTTAAGTTTGGTATTAAAAATGGATAAAATTGGTTCAGTATTTCTCCTAACCAACATATAGTTAATATATGCCTTTATATCGGTCAATATGAAAAAGTTCGAAGAAATTTAATGAGTGTATTGTGATAATTTGGCTGTATTTTGGGCCAAAAGTGATTGAAATTAGACCTTGAAGTACTCCAACTCCCATATACCATCGTTATAGTAATTGATTTTATGTCAAATATATCGACCTAAGTTTGAGTTCTTTAATGAAATTGAGTGAAAATAGGCTTTAGTTTAATACTAAACATGGATCTAATCGGTCCATATCTTTCTCCAATTCCAGTACCCTCATTCCGAATTTCGATTTTCTGGTTGGCTTTATACCGCACATATCTGTCTATACGTAAAATATAGCAATGAAATTAAGTGGAAATGTTTTCTTCCCCACAAAGTGGCTAGCGTTAAATATGACTTTGTTCGACCCGCATATACCTAATATAATAATTTTCGTCGTGGTTGATTATAATCTTGTCCATAAAAATTCTAATAACGAATGTTAAATTAACATGCAAGATTAGTTATTATAAAGATTTTCTGGCGCCTAGAAAGTGAGAGTATATAAAGTTCGGCTGGCCCAGAACTTAACCCTTGCTTACTTGTTGTAATATTACAAGATTAGGGCATACAACGCCACAAACGAAAGAATTGGAAGAGGAGCATTGAAACTGAAACATAATAAAAACTGTAAAATTTGCATGTAAATTGTAAACAAAAACACAAACACTCGTGAAATATACTTCATTTATTAGTTTGTAATTAAAAAAATACCGGGAGACGACAGTTTCGCTTCATACCCGTATTTGGATCATACTTAAATAAATACTTCCTAACGCATTGGTAACTTAATTTCAAATTAAGTGAATAATAAAAAGAGGTAATATGATAAAGATGTTTCTAGCAACAGTTTCTTTAATTGTAAACACATGCGTGCTTAACCAAATAATAGTTGTTATATATTTATGCCTATATATTCATCTCTATTACTCTATCTATAACAGAGCTAGTATAGTAGCCGTTTGACAATAGTATACCAGAAGTTATGTTGCGAGTGGATATTGATTACCTGTCGCTGGCAACTGAGTCGCCACTCGCCATTTTGTGTATATTATCAATTACTCAACCCTTGTTATAACATGAAGAAAGTTGAAATCAGAAAACTGCTCAGGATCAGTTGCCTAAAGTATTTCGCGTGTTTCGGAGTTTGAACACATTAGGAAAATATAAGGAAAATAGGAAATAGGAGGAAAATATGTATACTTAATTTATTTACGAACGTTTATAATTAAATAATTCATTAACATTGTGCTTTAAGTAATCGTTGCTTTTTAAACTCTGTGATTTTTTCAAGTTTTATTTTTCACAGTTTTTGGCGTGAAATATTTTTTAGGAACTTACATTATATAGAATGTAGAATATTAATGCATTAATATGATTAAACTGATATTTAACGTTGGCACTTCTTCTACTCTGTGATTTTTTCAAGTTTTATTTTTCACAGTTTTTGGCGTGAAATATTTTTTAGGAACTTACATTATATAGAATGTAGAATATTAATGCATTAATATGATTAAACTTATATTTTAAACGTTGGCACTTCTTCTAAATTGATAGCAAAATTTTCGGATTTTTTAAAATTTCCAATATTCATCAACTTGAAAAACTGAGTCATTTAATGCTCAGAAATTTAGGCATTTTACGCCGAACAGGCAATTAATTCAAATCTATTAAACGATTTAAAATTCCAATGAACGTATTGTTTTCCATTTCAGTATGTTTAATTTTACGAGTTATGTCATAAATCTGAGCAATGCTTACAAAATCTTTAAATAGTGGTTCCCAAAAAGGTAAACTCAGGGTAATAACTGTGTTTATTTGTTTCGCTCAATTTTCTTTCCCTTTATAACGAAATTTCTCTTAAAAGCAATTACGAAATATTCGTAATATTTATTTTAATCATTCTCGTCATTCTCCACATTGTCTCAGTCCGTCATTGTCGCTAAATTTATATTCATGGCCGGCATGCGCAATACGTTCATTTGATATCTTAAACGTTTCAGCAACCTCGATTAATTTTAGTTTAGGATTGTCTAAAATTATGTGCTGAACTTTTATATTCTCGCAATATGTTGCAACAGAGTGTAATAGTTTTGTTCACCTAAAATTTGTTTCTATTGCTTGAATATAATTGATATATAGAGTTAGAGAACAAATTATCAAGTTGACGAGACGAGTTGAATCTCTTGTGGTTGTCAAAATAAAGATATCCTGATGACACTTCATACACGTGTTCCTTGGCACCATAAGAAGGCTGGCAGATGGGAGTAATCGAACCTTTCCAGTTAAAATTCTTTTTAAATGTGGGAATGATTATTAGTCTGCGGTAATAAATTTAATGTCATACCTCACAAATCACTAAAACGATATTAATGAAACTTACTGAGGATGAATCTTTTCGGCACATCCTCAAACAGTGTGAAAATGGGTGAAATCGAATAATAACCACGCTTACTTCTTTCACTTTACGGTATACAACTCAAGCACCAATTAAGATATCGAAAAAAAATTTACACAAATAGTATTCTGAAGGTATACAAATTTCTGCCCAAAAATGGCGGAAATCTGAAAATATCTTTTCAAGCCCCCAGATACCTAATATATAGACCTCAGTGCCCATATTTGAACTTTTACCGAAAATATCGGTCAGTTGTGACATCTTTACGAAATTTAGAAAGCATCTTTCTTTGATAATAAAGTGGCCTTGTGTCCAAAATGGGTGAAATCGGGTCAATAATTCCTTGAGCCTCCATATACCTAATGAAAAAATTTTTCAACATCAGATAACGTCTTTTATTGGTAATCGGATAATTTTATAATTCTAATAATCGGGCTAATTTTTATTCATATTCCAAATCCATAGATTATCCATATTCTGGTAGACTTGAACCCCAATATGTTTGTCAAATTATAGAATATCTTCTGGAGCATACTTTAGTTTAATTTCGAAAGTAACTGTTATCTGCTCAGACCTTTCCACAGCCTCAATATACCCGATGTACTGATTTACGAATTTCCAACTGACTTCAAGCGGGTCATATAATGAGCGATATTTTAAAGAAATTAAGTGTTTTCTCAAAAATGATGACATAGTTTAATTAATTATATAGTTTTGCGCTGAATATGAATGAAATTGGTAAACCTTGGTCTAAACCTCAATTCCTAATATAATGATTTCTGATTTTCTGTTTTACCTTTTCCCAATATATACCAAATATATAAAGATTGGCCTTTTGGGTTGAGTTTAGTATGAAGTATTGCAAAATGTAGCAATGGCTAAGTGAGCCCACAACCTATAATTTAACTTAATAAGATACTAAACATGATTATAATTCATTCACAATTTTTTTCTATAATAAATGTTGAATTCCTACCCAATATTCCTTAATACAAAATTTTGCTAGCACCTGAAAATATGCCTTCTGCTTTGACCTTTGAAAATTGTGAGAGTATAAAATGTTGTGTTACACGCGAACTCAGCCCTTCCTTACTTGTTTAGTAAAAAGTTTTGCCAACACCTGAAAGTATTGACCGCCTGTGATCCTTGCAAATTGCGAAAATATAAAATGTTTGGTTATACCCGAGGTTAGTGCTTCCTTACTTCCATTTTAATAGTTCCGTCCGATAACACGAGAAGATAAATAGAAAACAACGACAGGACACGAGCGACACGAAAGATACGACACCACTCATGCTATGTTGAGAGGGCTTAATCACCTACAAGACTTTGACAGTTGACTGAATCGGGTTGATTTAACATTTGGTAATTGGAAACACTGGAACTACAAGATTGAATATCTGCTAAAATAATACTCCAACAGATATATTTATGACCAAAAATAAAAATTTAAAACAATTAAAGCCCAGAAAACACGAAATTTATATGTATTTGAAGAAATATTTTCTGAATTACTGATTCGGAGGAATAATTTTACATTGTAAATGATAAAAACATTTTTACTTGACATTCGGTATATTCTAAGTTACTTGAATTATTATTGAAAATTCTTTTAATCAAATTCGTTTTACACGAAGCACATATTAATGAATAAATTAATAAAATGATAACTTTAATGGTATTATTTGACTATCGTATGTTTAATAAACATGCCGGTATTCATTGTATATTCTGGTACCAACCGGTTGTTTTAAATATGCCATAAAATGCTAAAAGTAAAATTCAATAATATAATTAATAATTTATAATTATAATTAATAATTCAATCAAAAAATTCAATATTTACATACATATACATATATTAAACGTTGAATATATAATAAATTTCCTTCATAATAAATGTCGGGTGTTTTAATTTAAATGGAGATAACCATTTTACACACCTGCAAGTAAAAAATCGCAAATTTTTCACCCATACACACTTAGGAGAATGTGTTTAGAATGAAAGAAATTACGACAAGAATGTAATAGAATGAGGGAAACGAAGGGCAAAGACGTAGGCTCCTGACGCGGTTTGCTTCAAATATACTACACTACTACTAAAACAGCCAAATGCCGTTAAATTTACGTGGTTTTGATCAATTGGTATTTCGTGCGACCGTGTGATGTAAAAAGTAATTTAAAAGGAGGAATCTTTTAAGCAGAATTTTCAAATTTCCTTAATTTTAAGTTTTCATTAATAATACTTTTCCATAAGAAAATTTCTTCTTTCACAGTCCCTTTTTTAAAGAGCTGTGCCGAAAAAACGCATTAATTCGATCAGGTAATCCCAGCTGCGTGAAAATATTGACAACCACATGATTATTTTGTTATTTGTTATTTAATGCAGATGACGCATGAGTAGAATAGACATGTTCTTATGAGATGAGCTCCATGGCTTACGCATTTTTAGGCAAGCAACGGTCAGAAATTCAAACTTGTAGTCGAATATGTTTACTCTGGGTTCAGACGTGAAAACTTTTGTTGCTAATTATCAGCAACCCCTCTTTTAGTGTTGCTCATTCCATTCATTAGATACAAATATATTTTAAATTAGTTTATTTTTATCCTTATTCACCATTATAATTATTCAACATAGATTATTTAGATGATAAAATTCAAATCTCCGAATATGTTGTAAATATTCATTTGAAACCGAGCGCAATTGCAACCATTCAAAGAATTTCAAAAAGAACAGGAGTGTCGAATTAAGCAGCAGCGAATTGTTACGAAAAGAACATAAAGTCGTGGCAACAAAAGCCTTCGTGTATGAATCCGCATTCACATGTTAATTCTATCATTGCTGCATTAAAATTTTGAGAATTTGGAAGTCGCGACATGCTGATTTTATTACTAGCCGAGACAGCAACGAAACAGCATTACCGATGACTGTGCCGCTAAAACATGTTGGTCATGAAAAACTTTGTTCTCTTTAGAAAAAATAACATTCATGTTATTTAGAACAATAACATTTTTACGTTTATTGATTGACGATGTTTTTGGTTTTATTCGATCTTAAGACTAACTTAATGCGTAACTTAATCTCTAGGGGGAACCTGGCTTTGCAAAGTCGTAATGTTTACTCACCATCTTTAAAAACGTGTAATTTGAGAATGAAACAAATTCCGCTGATTCTGGATTTTGATTCATTTGTCGTTGCAAGTGTTGCAATGTCCACTTTCATTTGTTTATTTTTAACAGATTTTACGACCTGAAATTCGAGTAACGATCGCTCGTTGCTTCATTCATCGGAGTTTCTGATTTCCGAATTTCTATATTTCTCCTATATTTTTTTATTTATATATATATAAACCTTTTAAACCACTGTATACCTTGTTTTTTAGAATATACGTGCATTTTAAAATCTTTTAGAACGGTAAAAAAATTATATGTTATCTTTGCATATCCTGCTTTTTATATTTGTTTAATTATTCGTCGAAATGCTTCCTCTTGCCGATATCCAAGGTTGCTGCCACTTTTGCTGTTCCGCGGTGTTTATCCATATTATTTTACGTTACGTTTTGATTACATTATAACTTTAATTTAAAGTTTAGTTTAGCTTAGATTAGAAATAATGTTTTTTTGACATTAGATTGTGATTAGATTAGATTGTTATTTGCGGATTTATTGTTTATTACAATCTTCCGATTAGTTTAGTTTTCGTTTCGCAAAATTTTGTATGTCCTGTATTTCTAAATTTAGTTTATGACGCAATTCCTACAAAGGTATAGGAGTTTATACGAGTATATGGGGGTATCTATTTGGTTTCTAAAGTTGTTTAAATTTATTACTCACTTAAATTTTTCAATTGGTTCGTTTTTTTCAGAGTGTTGTCAATTTGAAGAAGTTTTATTTATTTGTTGGTGTGATAATGTTTGGTCTAAAATATTTCGTTGCCTTATTTTATTTACTCTTGAGTTTAGTGTTCAGATTTTTATCCCCAATGAAAACTAATTAGAGATTTGGATAGATTGTACGTGATTAGAGATAATTTCCTTCCATTTATGTACCTTACAGCATATTACCTATTTCATAAATTTGAATGTCGCTATACTTTGAATTATAGTTCTTCACTTATTCGATTAATGCGTTTTCTCTGTCTGTTTTCTTCTACCAGCAAACCTTGGTGGTTATATTTGCTTCTTGGATGTTTGTGGGAACTGTACTGTGTTGGCCTGACAAAATAGTTTAATCTGCCTACTTCCATTGGTTTTTGTGGTGATCTTGGTTGCGTGTAATATACGTAATGCCTCTGTGGTTGGCATTGTTTCTTCTTTTGCTAGACCATATTTTCTTAATTATTTTATGTCAAAGTGTAAATGTTCATTATCTTGTTGGATTGTGGTGGTTATGTATAAATATGTGATCTCCAAATCCTAAGACATATTACAATATTAATAATATATTTGCAAATCAATCACATAATGAATGTTATTATTACTTCTTGATTTGCGTGTTTACTCGTCATGGAAGTGTGCTCTTCTCCACCCATTTGTCTGTACTAAAGATGAATTCAATGTTATTTTCCTGTTTCAAAACAGTATAATACTGAGTTTTTCCTTGAACCTGTTTAATATTCTTCGTAAACGTCAGAGCTATCCTTTTCTCTTGTGTCCATGAATATTGGTTAATTTGAGAAGGGCCGGCAATGATTAAGCTACATTCTCTGTATGCTGATGCATTGAATGATTGCGTCCAAGCTTGTTTCAGCAAGAACAACTCGTTGCTGGTTGCGGTTAGTTCAGTTGGGATTGTTGCAAGCTGAACTCTTATGTTAGCGATCTCCTGATATGCCATTTCATTATAAATCAGATGTGATTAGTGACAGTACAGAGTTAAGTAGAGTTTGTTGCTGTTTTTTTGAAATCGTAATCTCTAGCTTCCTCTTTATTAATCGCTCACTTTTATTTTTCATGCTATCTTCAAAGTAGAAGCTGGAGCTATTTTATACTCATGGCAGATATATGGTAACAATGCAATAATATAAGTATTATAGTATTCTGTTTACTACGTTTGATGACACACATTGCATAGTAGTAAACCCAAATACTACCATTTGTTTCGCAGCCAATAGGTATTTAAACAAATTCTTTCAACTAAAAATATGTACATGTTAACTTTTAATCGTGTTGGACTTCTTATAATTTTGCAGAACATTTTTGCTACTTTTTTTCAGATTTGGTGGTTCGCCAGGGGTAGTATTCACCAGATTTTACGCATTTTTGTCACAAGGACGCAATATTATCAGGCAAAGATTTATTCCGAATTTCAATAATATATCTCACAGAATGAGCGATATTTTAGGTAAGAAGTCGACCATAGGCACTGGGTTCAGAAATTCGGTATCTGGGGTATTGATATCGACAATTTTTAGACGTGATATGGCATACCCTAAAGACACTCTTTTTGCACAGTTTCACTCCGATGTCTTAATTGATATTAGATTTATATATTGTAAAGTGAAAGAATCATATGAAATGTTAAATTGTGATATATGGAAGTAGGCGTAGCTGTAATCCGATTTCGCTCATTTTCACAACGCAACATAAGAATGTCAAGGCTAACTCCTCAGAGTGTCCGGGAACATGTGTAGCAAGTTTCATCAATATATTTTAATTTTTACTCAAGTTATCGTTAGCACGGATGCATGGGCAGACGGTCACAGACATATATATAATTATAATTCCATATCTATCTCGATTAGTTTTAGGTGTTACGAAACATTGTTATGTGGTTTCGCAACATGTTGCAAGAGTTTAAAAAGTTTTGCTCCATAATGCATTTGCTTTCTACGAATGCGCGAAAACCAATAGAAGGTGAAATTATGATTTCATGAATCTTAAAAGATATGGGGCAGTCGCCAAATGATCGAGAGGTAAGAAAAATTCGTCGTTCTTTGGACAAGCATTTTAAAACACAAGTAGCTTAAACAGCATATTAACAAAAATATGTTATTATTATGATTACATTTGTTAGTTTTGAAGTTATTTCCTTTATTTTTCCAAATAAATAAAATTTGTTCACAAAATTCTCGACACACTAGCGTTTACACCTAAATCTTGTCCTGATTGCGACGTCGGGTAGTAGGGATAGTAATACATCAAAATAATTTCTTTAAATGGAAAACTATATTATTTTATTATGGTTTAAAAGTATCTTTTCTAAATTACTCGCCACATTTAACTGACTTTCGTACTTTTCAAGATAAAGTCCAAAATTACTTAAATTTTTTGCCACGTTCGTAGTGCATTATTTTCCATAAATAATTCGCAAAGTCCTCAAACTTATCTATTATAATAAATACTGGTGAGAAAATAGATTAAACGCATAAAAAATATTTTTCAAAGTATTAAGTGTTATCACACTTTATTTTATTTTAAAGACGGACTAATTTCGCGTTCTCGATCCTGGAAAAATCCGTATACAGTTTGCGAGATACGTACAATACATCAAACTTAAGCGGCGGGCCTAGCCATCTCTTTTTGATTTTTTAAATCAGTAAACCCCCCTGTGAAGAGGGGCATCTGTGTGCTGATAATTTTTAGAAGTGGGGGTGAAAGCATTCCCTAATAGGTTTAATGTCCATATCTCACAAACCTCTGAAGCTATATCAATAAAGCTTGCATAGAATAAATACTTTTGGCATCTCCTTGGACAGAGTGAAAATGGGTGATCAATGGTCAATAAATAAATATGTCAGAAGCATTAAATTTCACAACTAAAAGGGTTTCAGAGCAATTTCTATAAAAATTTTACAATGGATGTGATACTACCCACATTTACGTGAAATCCTATACTTGAGGAACAACTACCAATTTCAACCAATTTGGTGCATAATATTATTTTGATATTCCTATGTTAGGTCGTAGAAATGGGTTCAATCGGACTTCAACCACGCCTCTTTCCTATGTATTCCAATTTTAAATTCGACAAGATTATTCCTCCTTACAGTACATAAATCAATTACCAATGAAGATAACGCAATAAAACTTTGCATAAAGCCTATAACTTTTCAAGCCCACCTATATCGGATATGTGGGCTTCAGTGCATGGACTTCAGTGCATTTTTTACCGAAAATATTGGTAAATCTGTTATATTTATTATTGAAATTCAGTGAGATTGTCAAAAGCTAGAAAACTGGGAAGTGGGAAGTACTGATTCGAGCCCTTATGTACCTAATATAATAAATTTCGATGTTCTGGTTTACTTTTACCATACATTTCGGTCAATATGTCAGTATCAGAAGGCAGAAAGCGTCTCATGCTGATAACAGCATATTCTTATGCTTAAAATGGTTAAAATCGGGTAGATATTTCTCCTAGCTTCCATATACCTATAATATAAACCTAAAAAAAATACGAATTTTCAAACTTCCGGTGTGCTTCGTATAATACTGTTCATATCGATCAATATGTTTGATATCTTTTCAAAATGAAGTCAACGTGTAATATTGGATATAGTATAGTTTACTGCTGAAAATGTGTGAAATCGGTCAGCAAATTATCCCAGCTCCCATAATGATTTTCGTTATTCTAGCAGACTCTATGCAGAATATGTTTGTCAATTGGGGATTTATTTTCATAAAATTGCGAAGAAACATATTCTCGATTATATTTGAGTAATGCCAAAAGTTACTGCCCCCTATATACTCGATGTAGGGATTTCCGACTTTCCACCTATCTTTAAAACATTTATGTTTGGATAATAAATGTGATATTTTAATTAAATTAAGTGGACATACTTTCTTAAACAGAATGCGAATTAGCTTTGAATATGGATGGAATCCTTACACACCTACACACCTTGCACTCCTAGACCCTGGTCTTTACCCCATATCCCTAATATTCTTCTCTAGATGATCTTTCATTAATATACCCAATATAATAAGTTTAGATGTTTGGGTTGAGTTTATATCACATATATCATTTGAGTTAATTACGTTGATTTTAATATAAATATTTCGAACACCAAGCAAAACATAATGAAAGTAAGGTAGTCTATGACTATAATCTAAATAAATAAGATAACAAATATGATCATAATCCAATCACAATTTCGTCGAATAATGAATGTAGAATTCTTAGGGAATCGCCTATGATCCTTGCATATTGTGAGAGTATGAAATGTTTTAGGTTTTATGGTTTTAGTTATTTGCCAAACTTTTCTCTTCTGCGACTCTTTCTCCCCTGCGACGATGCAAAATGGTTCCACTCAACAGTTTTTCATTCAAATTGAACTACAAAATCTGTTTTACAAAATATCCAAATAAAGATCTTATTTACTTTTGTTAAAACTAAGAAAATTTCATCCTTGCTGTACTCAAGTAAAATAATAATAATAGCGCAAGTAATATAATAATAAAATCATGTGAATAAAATTCTTTTATTTGTGAAACTGCAGATTCCTTAACCTGGTTTTCTGTCGAAACGTATTTCATATAGAGCGCATTTAAAATTAAAATTTGCTGTAGGCAAGTAATATAATAACAATAGCGTAAGTAAAATAAAAAAGTAATCATGTGAGTAAAATTCTTTTACTTGCGCAATTGCAGATTCCCTAATCTGGTTTTCAAAGCTTTTGCAAACGTCTTCTTTCAATTAAAAGGTTTAACGACTTCTAGTTGCTTTGTATTGTTCTCAAAAATTATTCTGTAATTTTGCTGCCGATTTTTTCCCCGCTTACTTTTTAGAAACTTTTTGGTTTTGTGCGCCAAATCATTTAATGTAGCACCTGTACTCTCATTCTTATTGCATAATTTTCTAGGTACTTCTGAAGCTTGATGGGATCTGTTTTAATTTTTTCTAGGTATCGTCGTGACGCTTCTTTATTTTTAGTTTTACTCATCTGCATAAAAAGTAACCATATATTATGAAAAAACAATTTTTTGTTCTAATGCGTCTAACTTACTACGGCGAACCCCACAAAGTTTTGATTATTATTAAAACTTTCTTAAAAGCACACAATTTTCTTTTTTTTGTTTCTAATTAAGCAGTTTGTTTGAACATTAATTTTCAATTACTTGCTTCGACCATACGAGTAGTACTGACACAACACTGCGTTTCGGGATCGCGAACACAAAAATAGAGGAAGAAAGAAACTGAAAAATTTGCTGTTAGTTCTTGTCTCTGTTCCTATTTTCTTATTAGTGTGTTGTTGGTACAAAAATCTTGATATAAGATTGCAACTGTGAAATGAATCTATGATAAATAACAACGAAAACCAAAATCAGCACCAAAACAAAAAACATATTTTTGAGTTTCTATTCAAATATTTCACAACAAAATCCAAAATATGCTGTAAACTCATCAATCAATGAAATCGTCAATCTTTAAATTTGATTATCGTCTTTTAATTTTTTCGAATTGGTGGACCTTTTCTGGAAGTGTTCATATGTTATATTAATCAAACATAGCAGGAATACAAATCGAACTACACCTGCGGCTAATTTCCATATAACACAATTTTCTTTTTTCATCAAGGAGCAATGAAGATATTGTAATAAAATTTTGTAGAAATAGTGCCTTCAAGGTGGGTGTGACACTTTATATCTAAAATTAGTCGAAACCGAAATTTAGCTTGCCAATATCGGCATGGAAAGATCGGCCCTGAGATGTCTTAATGAATTTCGGAGGGAATTATTTCCTAGTAATAATGTACTTTGGTGGCAAAAATTGTAAAATCGATTTTATACTTTCCCTTGTCCTCATATACCTAATATAAGGATTTTCAAACTTCCAGTTGGCTCTATACCATAAAGATCGGTCAATATGCAAGATATCTTAACAAAATTAAGTGAACGTATAATATTAGATATACTATAGTAGTTCGCAGCCGAAGATAGATGAAAGCAATCCATGAATTTACTCAGCCACCATACGCTATATATAAACATATAATGATTTCCGTACCTTTAACTTTGTACCGAATGTCTGGGTAAATTTGTGAGTTCTCTTAATCAAATTTATTAAAAATATGTTCTCAAGCATACTTTAGTGCTACGCCAAAGGTAAATGCCATTAGTCAAGTCTTTTCCTAGCCCTCTTATACGCAATATGATAATTTTCGAGTTTTCCGTTGATTTTTTGCTGTTTATATTGGTCAAATGTGTGATATTTTTATGAAATTAGGAGTATATGTTTTCCTAACCATAATGTGACTTAGCGCTGAAAATGAGTGAAATCGATATAGCATCATATCCCTAATATAACGTTTTCCGCCCCTCTGGGATGGAAATATGTATCTTCCGGAGTTTAATACTTAACAATTGTGAGAGTATAAAATGTTTACCTCCATCCGAACTTAGCCTTTCCTTACTTGTTGTAATTGTTTTCATACTGAATATATCGTTCAATGTGTGAGTTGGTTTAACGAAATTGGGTATAGATATTTTTTCGAGCGTAATTTAGTTTACTTCCAAAATTAAATTAATTAAGTCTGGACATAATGCCAATCGAAATATTCTCGCTTAATTTTATTCAGATATTTCCGAATTAGACGTATGCGTAATAAACTGAACTAAAGAGACGATGAAGAGTCATGTTAAATCACCATTTTTATACTTCCTCACATGTTCCACATGTCCTCCAGTTTAATTCACTAACGGTTGTTTGTAGCACCTCGATCTAATCAAGATAGATAAAGTACATAATAATTATATGTACATATATAAAAGATTAGGATGACGAGACGAGTTGAATTCCGAGTGTTTGGCTCGTCCAAGTGATAACTTGAGTAAAGGTTGAGATATCTTAATAACATTTGGTATACACGTTCCCTGACACTCAGAGGAGATTAGTATTACAGATATGCGTAATCGGAATACTACAACAAAATGCGGTTAATCGGAAACCTATAAAGTGTTATAACTAAATAACAAATTAAGATGTGTTGTTTGCTACGGAGAATCCTAATAGGGCAAGGCATCTGTGGGTAAACATTTTTTTAAGTGGTAATGGTCCCGTACCCCAATAGATTTAATGTAAATGTCTCACAAACCGTTGAAGCTATATCAACCAAAATTTTTCAGAACATATCTTTCTGTCACCCCCTCTTATAATGGGGAAATGAATGAAATCGGATGATAGTCACGTCTACCTCCGATACAAAGGTTATTTTGAAGACTATTAAAATTGCATTAATTGTTTACATATATCGCAATTTTAAATTTCGTGCGATTCTTTAACTTTACGGAACTTAAATCAATCACCAATAAAGTTATCAAAACAAAACTTGGCACAAAGGGTGCCTTTGAAGTATGACATCTCATGCTTGAAAGTTGTCGAAATCGGAATATAACTCTTAAGGCCCGAGATACCGAATTTGTAGACCCAATGCCTAGAGCTGACATTTTGTCGAAAGTATGGAACAATAAATCTCTGCCTATATATATGCCATAATATTGTGCCCAATCAAAAATGGGCTAAATCGGGTAAATACTACCTAGGCAAATAAAGGTTTTCGAACTTCCGGTTAACTTTATACCGTCTATATCGCTAGATATGTAAGTTATCTAAATGGCATTCAGAGAGCGTCTCACGCTGATAACAGTGTATCCTTGTGCCAAAAATGTATAAAAAATTGGTTAAATACTTCCCCTAGCTCTTACATACTTAAATCAAAGAATTAGAAGTCACGGGTTGGCTTTGTGCCGTATATATCGGTCAATCTGTAAGGTATCTTAGTGAAAGTCACACAGCAGCTTTTTCTGGCAATATTATGTCGTGATGACAAAAATTAATAAAATTGGATCGATATAACGTCTAGCCCCCACATGGTTCACACATTTTACCACGAAGCAAAATGTAGTAATGGAACTAAGTGAGTCTAGGTTCTATAATACAAGTTAGTAAGGTACCAAATATGATTATAACCTAATTACAGTTTCGTCGAATAATGAATGCCGAATTCATACGCAACATTTTTAAGACAAAGTTTTGTCAACACCTGAAAAGGCCCAGGCTTTGATCTTTGAAAATTGCGAGAGTGTAAAATGTTCGGTTACACAAGAACTTAGCCCTTTCTTACTTGTTCTTAGCTTGATTTTTGGTTTAGTTATAGCACTTCGCAATTTTTCGCTTAACGTCATTTTGGGTCAATGGTCCAAATTTGCCCATCTGCAAATTAGTCTCCTCATATTGCTAAGGAGCATGTGTACTATATTTTATCAAGAAATGCTCAAATTGAACCTTGCACGCTAAGACAGGCGCTCGGAGGAACATATGGACGAACAAACAACAACAGGAATTCTTTTCGTCATTCTGTTCATTTTGATATATATGTCTTTATCTATCTACCTATGTTTGACCGATTTCATTACATCGATCAAAATTACATTAACACATCTCATATGTTGGCCGATATATACAAAAGAAAGTCAACCGGTAGTTTAGAAATCCCTATATTAGGTACATTCCGACTGGGTATAGCTACAAGGTCTGCACAAATTTTAACTACATTTGGTGTTAAACTAAATTGAGCTCAAGAAGGGATTTCAGACCAATTTTATTAAGATAACTCACGAATTTATCAACACCTTCGGTATAAAATCGAATAGAATAACGGAAATCATTGTATCTAATATGTGAGAGGTGGGATATTACTTAAGCCGATTTCACCTTTCGGCATCAAGATAATATGTTCACTTAATTTTGTTAAGACATATTAAATATAAGGCATATAGTTAATCGGAATAGCGAAAATCTCTATGTAAGCTTCTTGGGGTTCGAAATGAGGAACTTGTTTTATCCAGTATTAGTATAGGCCACTCTTTTATCAGATAAAAACATAAGCACAGTGGTTCTCATGTTCGATATTAGTAAAATCCGATTTCGACCATCTTTAGATGAGGATTGATAAATTAAAAGTGCTTGATTTATCTATTGTAAAGTGAGTTAATAAACATATAGTTGTAGTCCGATTTCACCCATTTAGTTTCTCGCTCAATACCTATTCACAAACCGATTTAGATTCAAACATTTCATATCTCTACGGATTAAATGAACAAATAGACAGATATTCGGAAATCAAATCGTTTCATCAACTTATTCACTTTGATATACATATATGATATAAGTCTTTATCAATCTTGATTAGTTTTAAATATTAATGAACACATCTTGGAACCGCAGGGAACTGCATTTAAAACATCCTTATTAACTAAGAAATAATTTGGTGGTTCTGACCTATGTACCTTATTTTGGTACACAATTTGGGAATTAGATAAGACAACTAAATGATATTTTACTCAATTATTCGTATAATAAATATTTAAAATATTTGTATTGCGTTACTGATTATAGTAAAAAGAAACTAATCTTGTATTAGACATAAGTGTATTTGAAATAAATTTTTTTTGTGCTAATAATTACAGAATGATTAATATTTCTAAAGTTTTGAAGAATTATATTTTTTAAATATTTGGGCGTAATGGATCACAATAAAGGCGTGTCAGATACGTTACAAATTTCAGGAAATTTTTTAATGGGACACTCTTCCAATTACGCATATTTTTAAGCAATCGGTTAAACCGTACAGTCAACTTTTCCTGTGCAGAAACTTGCGGAATTCTTATAATATTGCTAATGTTATTCAAAATATTTACGCTTAACTTTATTGAGATATCTTCAAATCAGATGTATCGCTGTGACATAAGGATGGCCTTGTAATGTGTGTGCCAAATCTGGTTCGAACTGATATGAGATTTTATGTAAAAGTTGGTGGTGGCACGCCGAACTACCTTTAGAATAAAATTTTGTGATTCTGATGTTTTTCTTTAGAGAGTTAATGCACTTTTAGTAGTTTTGAACTTAACCCCTGTATGGGGTTTGGCATGATTATTATCCGGCTTCGCATTTCTTCAATACCAACATCCTCAGATTGTTAAGGAACATAAGTATAAAATTTTATCACGACATAAAATTTTTTAATTAAGTTATTGCTTGCATGTACAGATGGACGCGCAGACAGACATCCGGAATTCAATTCCTCTCGTTATACTGGCCATTTAAATATATGTATATATAACTCTTTATCTATCTCGATTAGTTTTAGGTGTTCCAAGCAATCATTACCTGAAGAAAATTACACTCTGCGAAACATGTTGCGAGAGTATAAACATCGTGCGACCAGTCTAATGTGCATGAATTACAATTAGAAAATTTCTTGTATAAGCGTATATGTATGTATATACGTGTGTTATCATAAGTTAGAAGTGTATATGCATAAGTACATATCGGTTACTATAAATTTATCAGAAAATATATTTGTATATGCTCCCTTCTACACAATTGTCTCGTGCTTTCACACACATATACATTTGTACATGAGTACAGGAAGTTTGTTATAAAAACTATTAGTGAATATTGTTTTAATTAAATAGTTTGTTCTAAAGCCTCTTAAGAGCTAGTTTAAGTCGATTCCAGCAATAATTAACTCTTCAAAGCCAACTGGTACAGTTAAAGTTTTTGCTGGAGAATTTAATTTTTATTTGGTGTATTGAATTCAGAATGTCAAAGGCTCTTTTGATTATATTTACTTTGTTTTGCATCTACAAAAACACCACAAGTAAGGTAGCCGATAACTATTGTTTAATAGGATGTACTTGTCACGTCCGAACAATACGCTGCGCACAAGCAGGTTTGGACCATATTCCGCAAAATATCAGCAATGATATCCAGTTAATGTAAGTGAATTTATTTTTTGATTGTTCACTTAAACTCACACTAATATTATTAAATTGAAGTCATCTTTGTCGACATAAGTTATATATATCTATCTGATTGAAATTCGATGAATAACATCAAGACATACGCCACACATAAGAATATAAAAAGCTGTAATGTGAGCAAAATTCTTAAAACAGCTACTATATAGTGTATTAAAAATTGATTGGTCAAGTCTATGAATATTTCCATGCAGAAACTAATCGACTAAATAATTAATTTCACTTTTCTTATGACGCGCTTTTAAGCAAAATGTGTCTCGATATATATTTATATATTTTTTTAAATTCGTTCCATTTCACTTAACTTTTCTAGGAACAAACCAAATATTAAACTCAAAGTGCAGAATAATTTATAACAATAAATATATTTAATTTATATATGGTTAAGAGTGGATAATTAACTGTTTTGCCTAAATCTATTTCAAGAGCGCTAACTTTCTAGAGGCGCGAAAATAGCGAAATTTGATGGTGTAGGTGAAATACTACACTCATTTTCAAGTGTATTAATTTGATGATCGGTAAAATAAATGAGTGATGTCGACCCATAAATTCTCCTAGACAATATATTTAATATGCTAGTTTTAGAAAGCCCGGTTAACTCTGATGTGAATAAACTGGATGTTAAGCGATATTTATAGAAGAAACTTATTTAATTTAATGCCAAATCCTAGTGCAAATGGATTACGGTTTACAATTTTACCTAAAAACGAATACTGATGTCAAGTTAAAATTTGTCTCCGCAAAATTTTGATGATATTTTAAAATCTTCTACACACAGTTACGGAGAGTATTTAAAGCTTAACTGTGTCCCCATTTAATCCTTTATTACATCTTATTCTTCTATTTAACATGAAAGGCGTAATTTAAATATATTTATATTGTACCTCCAAATGAGAGGTACTTTGTTCTGCTTTCATTTATTTCATGAGAACATGTATCGATACACATGTGTAGTTGACCAGGAGCTCTGCAAGAATTGAAATAAAAACTCGAAATGTTTTTCTCTTATGGCGGTCATCTCTCAACAGTTAGTGCTCTCTTTTGAAAAGAATACGCTTATCATGAAATCTATCATGAAAAGGGGATATGTGCTTGAGTTGAGGTTTAAACTTTTCCTTTCCTTTGGTTCCTTTGGTTGTCCATTAATATTTTAACCGGGCTCAACAAATAATATGCCAAATACGGGCGGACTGCAGCACAAGTGTATACAAGGTTCAGCTTTGATCAAAATACCAGAAGTACTTCTCTTCTCACCAATCCAAACACCAAACCAACTACCTCACCAATACTGTCTATATATTTTCTAAAGAAACACGGCCATAAACTAGGATGCTACCTTAAAGAGAAAAAACTTGGTCCTAAACAGAGGTTGTCAAACTAACAGCTATTACTCTAAATGTTTGGAATGTTTTCTTTTCTTAGATTTTCAAACTATCAGATACCCCGAAACTTGTTTTAGTTATTTATAAAGCATTTTTAGTGAATTATATACAGCTTTTATATAATTTTTATATTAAGCTTCTGCTTTACAAATGTATTTCAGACAGAGTCACAAGAGCAAGGCTCCAAAAATTTTCAGGTCTCTGGAAAATTGTATGTTAGTAAATGTTGCATATTAATAACAATCTTTATTGGACGAAATTGTGAAGCGATTACAATCAACCAGATGGATGGAATTCAGTATTTTCTGTATACGTGGTGTGTTCAAAAAATAACGGGAATGTTTTTCGACTGTGTTCTTCGACTTTAATGGCATAGTACATACATAGATAGTACAAACAATGGTAAATACCTACAAGTTCAACGCTATTCGCCTAAAGGAATTCGGAAAAAACGCCCGGATTTGTGGAAAATCAATTCCTGGCCAACAAACAATACTGTAATGATGCTCCAGCCTCGCCAGACATAGCTCCGTGTGACTTTTTCCTATTTCCCAAAGTAAAGAGAACCTTAAAGGGCTGTTGTTTTATAATTATAAATGATATTAAAGCGCATCGCCGAAAGAGCTAAAGACTATCCCAAAAACCGAGTCTCATAAGTGTTTCGACAATTGGAATAAGCGCTGGCATAAGAATGGAGACTATTTTGAAGGCGGCAACATTAATGTTGCGAATAAATAAATTATTAAATATTTTTTTCGAAAGCGAAAATTCCCATTATTTTTTGAACACGCCACCGACATACACGATTTAAAGTCTACTGAAATTTCAGAAAGCATTATTTTAGGTATTTTGGGTTCAATGAAAGATCTGAACATATTTCATTTATTTGGCATTAAACTAGAGTATACTTACTAAAATAACTCCATCCCACTTAATCGAAACAACTCACACACTGACCGACCTTTTTTGGTATAAATTCCACTAGAATACTGAGAATTAAATTAAAAACTAATAATAATTTCATTTTGGAAGTTTATCGAAATTTTCGGATATTCGGATTTCGACCATGTTTAGCTGTGACTTACCGTACATTGAAGACAATATTTGTGTTAAGTTTCATTCCGATATCTTCATTCATGTTTAATTTGTTCATTATGAAATAAAAGAATCAATTGGAGAATCAGTCCCATGAACTAAATTCGATGATCGTTATTCTAGTTGACTTACATATGACCTTACATATTTTCACTGCTAACGCTCATTATATGTTATTTTGGCTGATCAATATTCTCTGTGGCTTAGAAAGTTGTCAAAGTTGTGACTTTCGGCTTATAAATATTTAGTAATTTTTGTCGAAAGGCTTTCGAAAGGTTAATATTAAATCAACTCACTCTATACCTTTTAAGGCTTTTTATTTAACCGCTATGTTGAAAGTTGTCGACGGTGTACAACTATCCATTGACAAGGGGATCTGACTTTCATTACTGGACTTTTAAAAAGTATTTGGAACTGTTTGCTACACAACTTGTTTCATTAATCTTAATGTAAATGGAAAGAAGTGGTTAGGTTGATCGCAAGCTATCTCAGAAAGAAACGACGAAGGGTTTTATCAAAGAAAAACTCCCACACTTTAATGCCAATAACAGTTTTTGTGCTTGGTCAAGATTATTTCGTCTATATATAAATTATAAAAGTCTTTTATATATATTGTACATAGTGCTATGAAAATGTTTCTGTTGTCTATAAATGCTTGTCTGTTATTTTTGCCTATTATAACGTTGTATTGTATGCTTATGATCCTGAACCTTACTAATATTATTTACGAGAAAGTTGTAAAGATCCTTTAATTTAAGCTGAATACATCGATATGTACATTGTCAAGCGTCTGCCATGTAAATACTTCAATCACTAAATCGTATTTAGTGTTGACACATCTATTGTAAACGCAGTTTATATCCCACACGATATTAAACTAAAGCTTATTACAACATATCTAACTATATGGTTGCCTGGATAAGGTTCGATTTAACAAGTAAGAAAGCGTAAGTTCGGGTGTAACCGAACATTTCTTCATTAACATACTCTCGCAATGTGCAAGGATCAGGGGCGGGGAAATGTTTTCAGGCGCTGGCATAATTTTGTATTAAAAAATGTTGCGGAAGGATTTAATATTCATTATTCGAAGAAATTGTACTTTCATTGTTATATTTTGCTTCGTGTCAGAGATATTTATATTAAAATCTACCAAATTAACTCAAAAGTGATAAATGCGATATAAACTCAACCAAAGTGGCTTAACTGAAAATTTTAGATACATGAGGAAAAAGTAAACCAGAGAAAGGGACATCATCATATAGAAATATGGGGGTAGACCGATTTCTTATATATTTTACGCGAAACCACATTATGTTTGAGAAAACATATCCACTTAATTTCATTAAAATACCACAGATATTGACCAACATAAACGGTTTAAAGTCAGGTGGAAAGTCGGGAATTCTTGTATCGGGCATTTTTGGGATAGACGAAGACCTGCACTGATCACATTACCTCTTTTCATTATTGAAGTATATCAGGGAACATGTTTTCACGCAAATTTGTGAAGGTAACTCTCACAGTGACCGATATATTCGGCATAAAATCTGCTAGAATAGCGAAAATGTTATTGCTGCATTATATGTAGTATATGGGAGCTAGGATAATTCGTTGACCGATTTCACACATTTTCGGCACTAAAGTATGGTATATCCGATATGACACGTTAACTTAATTTTGGTTAGATATCTTACATATTGACCGAAATATATGGTATAAAGTTTACCCGGAGGTTGAAAATCCTTATATTAGGCACATGGGGCTAGGGGAAGTGCTTACCCGATTTTATCCTTTTTAAGCACATGGACACACTGTTATCAGGCAGAGACGCTCTCTAATTTCAAAAAGATAACTCATATATTGACCTTTATATGTGTTATAAAGTCTAGAGGATGGTTGAAAATCCTTATAGTAGGTATGTGGGGGCTATGGGAAGTATTTACCCGATTTTCCCCATTTTTGACACAAGAGCACATTATTATCGTATAAAGATAATCCTCCAATTTCATAACGATATCTTACAGATGTACCGAAATATAAGGTACAAGGTCTAACGGAAGGTTGAAAATAGTTATATTAGGCATATGGGGGCTAGGGGTAGTATTTACGAAATTTTCACCATTTTTAATACCAGAACACACTATTATCATGGAAAGATAATCCTCCATTTTCATTACGATATCTTGCAGATTTGCCGATATTTTAAAAGGTAGGATAGAGGTCTGATAGAGGCACTGAGGTCCATATATTGGGTGGCTTGGAAAGTTATAACCCGATTTCAACTTTTTTACGCATGAGGTGGCATATCCTGAGCGTGCTATTCGTGAAAATCTTTGTTCCACTATCTTAATTGATTCTCGATTCTCGATATCTACTTTAAAGTGAAATCAGATGAAACTTAAAATTGAGTTATATGAGAAGTAGGCGAGGTTTTTATCCGATTTGGTCCATTTTAACAATGTGACATAAGAATAGAAATATAATGTCACAAACCAAATTTATTGAAATCAGTTAAAGGGTTCTTGAGATATGGGATTTCTCCTAAACGTGTGTGGTGCCACGCCCATCACCAAAATTTAATACGGCTTCCTACACAAAGCTGCCGCATCATATTTGCTCTGAGATTTGATGTTTCTGACGTGCTCCTTCAGAGAGTTAGCGCACTTTTAGTAGTTTTCAACATAACCTTTGTTTGGGGTGTGGGCCTGGTTATTATCCGATTTGATTCATTTTCTCAGTATATGAATAGATGCTAGAAAAACTTAGTCGGAGCAAGTTTGATTGATATAGCTTTAATGGTTTCGAGATATATATGTTAAACCTATTGGGGGCGGGGCCATTCCCACTTTCACAAAAGTTTTTGCCCACAGATGCCCCACCCTACTAGAATCCTCTATACTACATGACACGTTTATATCTTAATTTACTGCTTAGTTATAGCACTTTATCTGTTTTAGATTAACGGCATTTTGTGGGTGTCCAATTACGCCCATCTGCAAAACCAACCGTCTTACGGCCACAGAGAACACGTATACCAAGTTTCATTAAAATATCTTAATTTTTACTCAAGTTATCGCTTGCACGGTCAGACGGACAGACAGTCACTCGGATTTCAACTCGTCTTTTCATCCTGATCATTTACATATATATACGTATCTATATCTAATTTGACTAGTTCTTGGTGTTACAAACAAGCGTTAGACGGAGAAAACTAATATATTCTGTAGCAGTAGTTGCGAGAGTATAAAAATTGATACTGATAGTTATTAGCACTGATATATATTGTAACGGATTTTCTAAATTAATCGTTCGCGTTGAAACTCTACTCTGAGTTCGATCACTGGATTGTTCAATTAAAGTCAAAATTTAATGGCTATTCAATTTTCTTTATTTCTTATTTAATAACTTAACACTTTGTTACTCGCTATTCGAGCTTACTTATGATTCACTTGTACTTAACTTGGCAACACTCTTATTTGAACTGTGTCTTGCTGCCACTGCAGCCCTTATATAGTAGATTGTTACCAACAGAACATCACTCGAACATTCTGGCAACTACTAGGTTCGCTATCTGGTTGATCCTGGCAACTTATCGCCGATTCTATTTTGCTCTGACATTCGAGTTCGCTACAATATCGCCATTCGAACATACTGGCAACCACTAGTTTCGATGTCTGGCAGATTATGGCAAGTTATCGTCAATTCTGGAATTCATATTCGCCACAATATGTATAACTGAAACGAAAATATCAAATTTTGGTGCATCCTATAAAACTTAATTACTGCAAAATTTTCTTAACTGTCGTTGACTTATACAAAAGGATCCTTCTGGTAACGGCCTTTTCGAAATTAACATTTGTTAAAAAAAAGATTAAAGCACTTCAAATGAGCTATTTATTCTATCCTTTTGCCTTACTTCTAATTTATTTTTACCTTTTTTGCTTCGTATTAAATTACTTTCTTCATTGTATTTCTATAATTTGATATAATTTTAAAAATTATTTTAAGTTAAAATTCATTACATCTAATTAATTTTAAGACCGGTTGTACTATAAAAAATTATGTTTTATATGTGTTTGTAAACAAGTAATAAAAATAAATAAATAAGGGTAAAAATGTATCCAAAAATTTATTACATTTATATTTTCTGTTTTGTAGAGATTTGCGTTACAATAATTTGCATGACATACCAGCTGGTGCTTTCCGTGGATTACCTTTTATAACAACACTTTTCCTCAACTTCAATGGCATAAACACAATAGGCAAATACGCCTTTGTTGACCTGATTAATTTAGAGCAATTATATTTGGGGGATAACAAAATTAAGGACATTCCAGTGGATTTGCTTCAGCCACTTAAAAATCTTAAAGCCATGTGAGTAAAAATACTATGAAATGAGTTTTGTATTCGTATGCTTACGATATTTTACTGAACGTTTGCTTTAAGACCAATTATCTGATTATACAAGAATTCTATGTCTGCCGAATCCCAATAATTTATCTTCTTATAAATTGAAAATTTAAAATTTTTTTTCGCACCTCTTGTAATTCGTAATTTTTTGTGGTTAAATCACTGTTAAGTTTTGTAGTCAGTTATGCCCCTATACGAGTACATGCCGAATTTTGTGTTTCTCTCATTGTCTTCGCTTCCAAGCATAACATCGATCCATGAAAATGTCATAGACGTTATCAAACGCGCAAAAAACAAAATATTGTTTCAGCCATTGATGATGGAACAAAAAGAATTGAGGCGGGAAAACAATGCAATATTATTTATTATTTCTTAGTAAAGTGAAACGTTAGAAACAAGCTGACTACCCGAATGTAGAAAAGTCTCTACTCTTGCGACTTACACAATACTGCGCAATATCGTTTATCTATCTATCGTCTAGTCTATCGTTTTAAAAACTGACACAATATCGCATTTAAAACAGGTAAGGAAGGATGTAACCAAATATTTTATATTCTCGCAATTCGCAAGTATCAAACACTTTCAGGTGTTGGGTAAACATGTTGCGTAAGAATTCAACATTTATTATTCGGCGAAATTGTGAATGGATTGCAATCATATTAACTAACATACTAACTAAGACAAATCAATCATCCATTATATATTAGTGCTGTGGGAAGTTATACCAGTTATCATTTTTATTGCTCAGTCATTATTTTATTATTTTTATTATTATTTATAATATTGTTCGTGTTTTTGAGGCCTAGTTAAAAAATAGCTTCTTTGCTCTATTGGGATTTGTGCGTTTTGAATGATATCAATTTCCATAAATGTAGGATTGTTTGATGGCTTTGTAGCAACATTCATATGTGACGTCCTGGATTGTCCCAAATAATTATCTTCATTATTGGAGTTAAGACTTTGCCTATGGTTTTATAAATTTTGTTTCAATAATTTAATTTTGTATTGGTTGGATAATTATTGGTTGGATTTGGTTTGTTTACATTTTGTATTTGCATTAATTTGAACATAAGGGTTACCCTTTGGGACTTTATCATGATTATATTGTATTTTTTTTATTGTTGTTATACTCTTATTACTGAAATTGTTTTACTGAAATATTGTTTGTAACACTTAAAACTAATGGAGATAGATATAGAGTGATATATAGATATATATATATATACAGTGAGACACGCCCCGCCTCACAATGGGTTTAATGTACATGTCTCCCAAACTGCTAAAGCTATTTCAACCAAAAGTGGTCCGAAAAGGCCTCTAGCAAGTTCTCATACACGGGGAAAATTGCTGGGGAAGATTGCTGGTATCGATGATACCACGCCTTCCTCATATTTTCCTATTAAAAGTACGTTAAATCGTTGAAAAGGCGTGTCAGAAACATAAAATTTTACAGTAAAAATGGTACTGAAGGCGTGCTCAGGAATCCGTATGAAAAAGGGTCTGACACAGCCCGCTTTTAGCGGGATTTCCATATGTACGCAAACGCCACACAATTTTCAACCAAGTTTCGTATGTAACATTAGAGCTGCTTCCATATGTCATGGTCTGAAAATGGGCAAAATAGGATTAGAACCACGCCTCTTTTCCATAAAACAAAATTTTTAATTTCATCTAATACTTTCACTTGGAAGTATATAAATCAAGCACCAAATAAGATATTGGAATGAAGCTTTGCACCTATAATGCCTTGAAGTTATACCATCTCGTGCGTAAAAATGGTCAAACTCCGCAATTGACTTTTTAAGCCTCAGGATTCAATATCGGTAAATCTGTGAGATATCGTAATGAAATTCGAGGAATATATTTTCATGGCAATAATGTGTCCTCGTGTCAAAAATGGGGAAAATCGGCTTAGCCTCCATATACCAAATATCGGACCTCGCGTTGGACTTTTTACCATATGTTTGGACCAATATTTGATTTATCTCTGTGAAATTTAGAGAGCGTGTCTTTCTGTTAACTGTGTGTCTATGTAAATACCTTGTCCTCATATATATAATATAAGAATTTCAATCTTCTAGTTGGCTTCATACCGTGTGTATCTGTCAATCTGTCAGGTATATTAATGAAAGTCAGACAGTATCTTTTCCTGTCTTGTCCATATGTGTGATATTTTTGTGAAATAAGTGGATATGTTTTCTGAAACATAACGTGGTTTAGCGCTAAATATGAATGAAACCGGTACAGACCATGGTCTAATGTTTGTTTACGTTGTCGTTAGTGACCCACTTTTCAACGCTTCATACATTACGTTAGAAATGGATAAAATTCATTCCCTATTTCCTCATATCCCCCATATAGCTAACATAGCTAATTTTGATCTTCCATATTATCGGTCAATATGTGAGATATTTCTATGAAATTTGGTCAACTTGTTTTTTAACCACAATTTGGTTTAATGCCAAAAATGCTTGAAATCCGTTAAGACCTTCCCTTTTATACCCAATATATTGAATTTCGTCCCTTTTGTTGAGTTTATATAGCATGTATTTGTATTAGCGCAAAATATTTCAATAAAATCAAACCAAAATATTTTTATTAACATTATGTCGTTCGGTAGAGAAACTTAGTGACATCAGTAATACGTTCCTATTACTAATATGATCAATGCAGTGATTTGTGTTAGTTAGGTTAATTTTAAATTGGATGCAAACCAATATGTAATAATAAAGCTAAATCCATTAACTTTATCATAAGTTTATAAGATATGATAAGCTGAGCTCATATACAAAACTCTCGCAACATGTTGCCCAATGAGGAAAACAGTTTAACCTAACGGCTGCGTAATGAATATAAAGACCTCCCTTTTAAAGACGGAGACTTTCCCTTACCCACAAACGCAGTGTGCCATAAAATAATAATCAAAACAGATAAGCCCTTATCTTAAAATATACATATACCCACAAATATACGAGAGTAAAATCGGTAACCAGAAAAGAGAAGAGAAAGCTATAGCTTATTATAGCTATTATAGCTTAGTCTAATACCGATTGTTGAGTTATATATAGAATTATTATACTCTGGGCTACGTCTTACGAGACCTATAATTAAGTCACAAATTTAGTTACAAAACTCAATTTTGGTACAGATAATCATAGTAAGAAGGGGCACCTAAACTTTAATTTTTGTCTAAATTGAGAGTAGCTCTGCCCTCTTATAGGTTTAATGTATATATCGCATAAATTACCAAAACTACATCAATCGAACTTAAGTCACCATTTTTCAATGCAGTGTGAAAATGGGCCAAAACGGTTAACAACCACGCCTTCCCCAACACAACGGTTATGTTCCAAACTACTAAAAGTGCGATAACTGTCTCTAAAAAAATGTCAGAGTTCGTTTCTTTTGAATATTAATTTTCAACTTTTATTCACAGCTGTGTTGTGTGTTGTTTTTTGAATGTTTCAGCGCATTTAAAACTGCTCTCTGTATGTTTTCTAACACTGTTTGGTTTTGGACTTGGATTTACAATTACTAATTTCGTTGCTTTAATTTTTTATAGTAATTTGTTTTCTTTTTTATTATTATTATTGCACTAACTATCATTACAATTTATATTAGGTATTCAAATACTTACAGTCTCTTATTTTACTTTTATCATCTTTTGCTTTTATAATAATTTTCCAAACTGTAATATTAAAAGCGCACCGGATAGCTTTGTTTCATGTTGGCTTTATGATGGGCTTACCCATCTTAAATGTGCTCGACTGACAGTTAGAATATTAGATTCTATTAATGATGATAAGGGATTGCGTAAAATCCGAAATCGAAGGTCGACCGAAATGGATCTATTCAATGTTTATAAGCAGACACGCAATGGTTCATTGCAATTGACAAAGAACTTGAAACTCTCACCGCAAAACTTAGGCATTATGAAACATTGTTCAAATCGATTAAATGTCTAATGATTCTCACGAAACTTTTAAGCCTGCCCTTAAACGCGAACATCCGTGCGATGAAGAATCAACCAGTTCCTCTTTCGGAAGAGTATTTCTCCTCCGAACCTTTTGACCTTTGATTGACCTTATAAATCTTTCTTCAACGTGCCCTCAATGTGAGAAGCCTAGTACATCTAAAAAGCTTACTTCCTCTTAAGCTCTTCCTAACAGTTTTAAGAATCAAATGTTCAAATTTCTCCCTTTAAAAACCCACTTGCCTATTTTCAAAATTTGATTGTAATATCACCTTAAAAATCGGTATTTATTACTAAATTCGCCAAGCATACATCGGTTGACGACAAAAAGTTTTACATTTCGAGAAAGTTAAAAATTGGGGATGTTCAAATTCGAAAGTTTAATTTCAGTTACGAAAGATGTCTCTCGGAAATATTCAACTGCTTCTTGAAAGCGCATTCTGGCCATTCAGTACATTTGTACGTGAATTTGAATAAACGTAAATATACTGAAGCAAATGTAGCTAAAATTAGTAAAAAAAAGCCCGTGAAATAAAAAACTGAGTGATGGAAATTCGCTAAGTATTTATTGTGAAAATGTTAGAGGTTTTAATATAAAATTAACTGAATTATATTTAAAGATTCCTAATTTAAATTTCAATGTAATTGCCTTTACGGAAACAAGGTTCGAACTTCACATTTTTCATAATGACATATTTTACAGAGAGTCTCAAATATTCAGATGGGATCGAATGCACAGTTCACTCTTCTATTCCATCAGAAGAAGTTTTTGTTCATAACACCAACTCATTTAAATTTAAATGCTTTAGAATTTATATTAACAGTTACTACATTTGTCTAACATTATCATATATACCTCTCCAATCGAAATAAGCTGTACACACGCAGAATTGTTCTTTCATAAATAGTGTTATTACAATGGTAAATAATTCTGATTCCATAATTGTACTAGGTGATTTCAATTTATCGTACTCCTCATGGAAAGTTGTCGATGATCGCATTATGCCGGTTTTCACTCGGTTATACTTGAATGAGTTTTTAAAAAAAAGTTTATGAGTTGGGCTTTGATCAAATTAATTTAATTCCGAACAAATTCGGTAAGCTATTCGACTTAGTGGCCGTTTATAATGCTTGATAAACTTTGATAAAGTCTTCGGTAATTCGGTGTAATCCTATTGTTCTGTCAGAGGATTCGTATCATACCGCTTTGGAAATAACTGTCGATTACAATCAATTACGACAATTTACTTGATAATTGTAATCCAAATCGTAGCTTTTGTACTCGGTTTAGCTTTATAAAAGCTAACTTTAAAAAGTTTAGTAGGGAGTTTTCTACTTTAACGCGGGCAGACTACAGTGGTAATATTGAATTTAGTATCTCACTTTTCAATAAAACTATTATAAATTTATTTGAAAAATGTGTTCCAAAAGTCATTGTTTCTAAAGGGAAAAGTGCTAGTCCTTGGTTCTCTAAATGGTTATATAAATAAAAAATAGAAAGATTGTGCTTGTGCTTTTAAACTAAAAAAATGGGTTCCTTGTCGACTATTCAAAACATTGAGCACTGCGTCAATAGTATTCGGATCCAAACAAAAAATGTTATAATAATTACAATAAGTAGGTAAAAAATAATATCGTACATAATCCAAAATTGTTTCATTGTTTCGTTAATTCCAAACACGGGATTTCTAAATTTCCGTCCGCGATGAAATAGAAATCTATCAAGTCATGTGACAATCACATTAATTCTAACATTTTCACAGCTTTTTAAGTCAAATCACAGTACAAATTTCATTAAATTTCCCTATTTTCCCTATCAGTACGAGTTCCATCCGATTACTTTATTTAATGCACCAACTATTTCCGAAGAAGATGTCTTACTTCATTTAAATAATTTAAATTGTCTCTTACCTACAGCCCTGCTATGATTGCATTCTCCTTCCTTCCTTAAAAATTGTCCAAAATACATCTATTTGCCTTTGACAAATATATTTAATTTCTCTCTTAATCAAGGTATATTTCCTTCAATATGGAAACAGTCGTTTATAATCCGTTTGCATAAGAGTGGATTTAGGTCATCCATTGAAAAGCAGAGGGAAATTGCATTGGAAATTGGAAATAGCGGGATTACCTAAACTTTTGAAACACTTACCATAGCACGGATTTATATGTTATATACATCACCAAGAACATCAGTCAGCTGTTATATACACCGACTTTAGCAAAGCTTTAGATAAAGTAAACCCCTAAATTCTCGTGCAAAAACTTAATCTTCTTGGTATTCAACCAAGATTTCTTCAATGGGTATCTTCTTATCTTAATAATAGAACAGAACGAGTTATATTTAATTATACTCTTTCTGATTCATTTAACGTCCCTTCAACTGTTCCACGGGGTAGTCATGTTGGTCCGTTTCAGTTCTTGTTATTTGTTAATGAAATTTTTTCTGTAATACAATACTCAAATATTTTATTATATGCCGGTGGAACCCTAGCTTCCAAATGCTTTCTGACAAATTAGAGTCCGTTCGAAATCAATTTTTACTTTTTGCCTTAGGGCATTTCAAATGGGGTTCTAAATTATGTCTTCCTCTATACACTAATCGTTTAAAACTTGTAAATCTTCCTACACTCGCTAGTCGTAGGGAAATGCTTGGTACAATATTCTTAGTGGAACTCATGAATCAGTTTGTAGTTCTTTTCTCTTGTATGAAGTTAATTTTAATATCTCTGGTGGCTACTCTAGGCAGTTTAGACCCTTACTGTTAAGATTATGTTGAACAAATTTTGAACTAAACTAACCATTCGCCCGCATAAGTCATAATTTTAATTCTCATTTTTGCACGTTTGAGTTATTAGACTCACTTTTCAGCATTAAAAAAACTATATTAATTTCACATATTAAATAAGATTATATAAACTTTATTATAATTTATTCCTAAACCTTAGCTGTTGAAATTTCTGGTTTTGTAGCTGAGCAGTTTTAAATGTTCACGTTTAAAACAACTCTCTTGCCTTTCATGACTCAGCTAATTCAACACGAATGTGGATTGTGCCCCTTGTGTCTGGAGGAGTCTAATCGTTAGGTTTATTATTATTGTTATTATAAGTCCATAGTCAAAAAAAGTCATAGGTGAATAAATTCTCAATACCGTGATTAATACTGGTAGTACATACAATATCATCAATGCAAACAATTCTAAATTAAAAATGCCAAGTTTGTGTAACTTTTATTTAAATTTGAATGTTAAAATAAAATATAAAAATTTAGTGCACATTAACAAGATTTCGAATAAGTAGCAATGAGTTAGAGGTGAATTTCCAGTTGCATCTTCAAAAATTTTTATATTAAAATTGTTTTAGGTGGAGACTTTTGTGAACAAGTTAAATTAAAAGAAGTAAGGAATGGCTAAGTTCGAGTGTAACCGAACATTTCATACTCTCGCAATAAGAAAGGATCAGAGGCGGGGGAATGCTTCCAGCTATGGGCATAACTTTATATTAAAAAATGTTGCGGAAGAATTCAACATTCATTATTCGACGAAATTGTCAAGGCATGAAATCATATTTGGTATCTTATTAACTTGTATTACAGGTCATAGACTCATGTACTTTCATTGTTATATTTTGCTTCGTGTCAGAGATATTTATATTAAAATCAACCAAACTAACTCAAATGAGATATATGCGATATGAACTCAACTAAAGTCGTTTAATGAATATATTAGATATATGATGAAAAAGTCAATGAGAGAAAAGCAAACCATTACATTAGGAATAAGGGGCGTAGACCATGGTCTAGACCGATTTCTTTTATATTTAGCGCGAAACCACATTATGTTTAAGAAAACATATCCACTTGATTTCATTAAAATATCACACATATTGAACAACGTAACGGTTTAAAGTCAGATGGAAAGTCGGGAATTCTTATATCGGGCATTTTTGGGATAGAGGAAGATCTGTACTGATCACATTAACTCTTTTCATCATTCAAGTATATCAGGGAACATGTTTTCACGCAATTTTGTGAAGGTAACTGACACAGTGACCGACATATTCGGCATAAAGTCTGCTAGAATAACGAAAATTATATGTAGTGTATGGGAGTTGGGATAATTCGTAGACCGATTTCACACATTTTCGGCACTAAACTATGGTATATCCGATATTACACGTTAACTTAATTTTGGTTAGATATCTTACATATTGACCGAAATATATGGTATAAAGTCTACCCGGAGGTTGAAAATCTTTATATTAGGTACATGAGGGCTAGGGGAAGTATTTACCCGATTTTATCCATTTTAAGCACATGGATACACTGTTGTTAGAAAGAGACGCTCTCTGAATTTTAGATAGATAACTTATATATTGAACGTTATATATGGTATATTGTATATGGTATATTCCGGGACTAGGGGAGGGGAACTTAGCTGATTCTCCCATTTTTGTTAACAGAGCCCACTGTTACCATAAAAAGATAACCCTCCAATTTCATTACAATATCTTACAGATTTACCGCTATTTTCGGTAAAAAGTCAAATATAGCTACTGCGGTCCATATATTGGGAATCTGGTGGCATGAAAACTTATAATCCGATTTCGTCTATTTTTACGCATGCGATGGCATCAGATTTCGTCTATTTTTACGCATCTTGAACGTACTATTCGTGAAAAGCTTTATTTCAATATAATTTTTTTCCCAACATCATATTTATTCCAATGGATGCACGATTTATCTACTTTAAAATGAAAGGATCAGATGAAACTTAAAATTGTGTTATATGAGAAGTAGGCGCGGTTTTTATCCGATTTCGTCCATTTTCACAGCGTGATATAAGAATGCAAATATAATGTTATATAACAAATTTTGTTGAAATCTGTTAAGGAATTCTTGAGATATGGGATTTCTCCTATAAGTGGGCGGTGCCACGCTCATCACCAAAACTTTACACTGATTCCTGTGCAAGCCTTCCATATCATATTTGCTGCAAGATTTAATGTTTCTAACGTGTTTTTTCAGCCAGTTACCGCCCTTTTAGTAGTTTTCAACATAACCTTTGTTTGGGAGGTGGGCGTGGTTATTATCCGATTTCATTCATTTTCTCAGTATATGAACAGATGCTAGAAAAACTTAGTCGGAGCAAGTTTGATTGATATAGCTTAAATGGTTTCACAGATATATATATTAAACCTATTGGGGTCAGGACCATTCCCACTTCTACAAAAATTTTTGCCCACGGATGCCCGCCCTACTACGATCCCTTATACCAAATAACACGTTTATATCTTCATTTCCTGTTTAGTAATAGCACTTTATCTGTTTTTGATTAATGGCATTTTGTGGGCGTGACAGATGTTCAATTACGCCCATCTGCAATACCAACGGTCTTACGGTGGCAAATAACACTTGTACCAAGTTTCATCAAACCATCTTAATTTTTACTTGCACGGGCAGACAGTCACTCGAATTTCAACTCATCTTTTCATCCTATATATATATATATATATATATATGTCTATATCTAACTCGATTAGGTCTAGGTATTACAAACAAGTGTTGGGTGACAAAACTAATATACTCTCTAGGAACATGTTGCGAGAGTATAACGAGGGGTAAGTTCGCCTGCAGTCGAACATTTTATGTTAATATTTTCAGGTGTTGACAAAACTTTATATTAAACAAGTAAGGGAGGGCGGGTAAGTAACAAGTAAGGAGGGTTCACGTGGAACTGATTTTTCAGGCCCTGTTAAACATTTATATTAGGAAATGTCTGGATTACAATCATATTTGGTATATTAACTTATACAATAGGGGGTTTATACAGTTAGTTTCATTTGGCTTGTTGTTTGAGATGTTTTTACTAATATCAATCTGACTAACACAAATCACTATATTCATCATATTAGTGATATAGGAAAGTACATACAAATATACACTACTGAACGCCATAATGCTAATAGAAATATTCTCCCTCAATTTTATTCAGAGACCTTCTTTTATAGATATATACGATATAAAATCAACGAAAGTGAGGAAATTTTAATATATTGAGTATATGGCGAAAAAAGTGAGCTGCAGCGGTGGAAATCATTATGTTGGAACTATGGGGGCTAGACCAAAGCCCAGACAGATTTCATAATGAGCACATTAAGGCTAGGGGAAGTCTGACCTGATTGAATTTACTTTGGCTTAAACTATAGTATGTTCGAGAACATGTTCCACCTAATTTTATTAAGATAACAAATAATTTGACATCACTCATTTCCGCAACCAAATTATATTATATTCTCGATTAGACGTTTGCTTCTTTTCGTTAAGATATCTGACATATTAACAAGCCATAAGTTTGAAAATTCCTATGTTAGGTATATGAGATGTAGGGAAAGTATTGACCCGACTTTCTAATTATCATTATCAGGAAAAGATGCCTACATAATGTCATTAAGATACATCACGGAATGACCGATATTTTGAGCGAAAATTTAACTCATATATATTGAGGTCATCATATTCGCTATTTGAGCCTTAAAAAATTAATATCCGATTGCGACCATTATAGTTGAGAGGTGTCACACCATGAATGCCCAAAGTTTCATTCCGTTATGTTTATTGGTGCTTGATTTATATATTATGACATGTTTGTTATATGGTAAGTAGGCGCGGTTGTAGTCCGATTTCGCCTGCTTTCAAACGCACCAAATTTTGGTTTGTTGAGTAGTGGCTTAAATATAGTATTTCATTTAAAAGCATACACCCCTTCCGTACCATCTTTCATATAGAATTTCATACTTCTAATTTGTTTCTTTAGCGAGTTAATGCACTTGTAGTTGTTTTCAGTATAACTGTTATATTAGAGGAGGCGGGGTTATTATCCGATTTCACTTATTGCAACACTGTGTGATATGTACATTAAACACATTAAGCGAGGGAGAAACCTCCACTTTTCAAAAATTTGTTTATAACAAATGCCCCTTCCAGCTACTGTGATCTTCTACACCAAATATAAGTTTTATAGCTTAATTTGCGACTTAGATACATTGTTTTATAATTTTTCTTCTTTTTTACTAAATTTTATTTTATATCCTATATACATGTATATGTATTTATATTAAAGACAACCTCACTAACACAATTCACTATATTCATCATAGTAGTGTTACGAGAAGGTATATAAAGATGTCCATAATTTACCGTTTACTACCGGATAGCATATTGTTGTTGCGACATAAACAAATCAAAAAGAGACGATATATTATTGGCATTAAACGATAGTTTCCGCTAGTTTTGATGTTAAAGATGCACCACGGAAATCGATGAGACCGACCATCATAACATAATATAAATTACACCAACAACTACCACCAATGTGGACGCGCTCTATCCAGCTTCTTTTGTGGTTTTAGCTACCTAACTCCTTCCTACCTCCTCCTCTGTTGTCTACTAACCACTAGTAGTTATTAGAGGATTGACGGATTCTATCCTGATCCTCTTCAGGTGCCTCCCAACTCCGGGTGTAGGTGTGCTTCTTCTTCTTCTTCCCAATTCCAGAAAAAGGAACTGTTCCGGTTGCCCTGGAGCTAAACCTTAGACAAAAAATCGTTTGGAACAATTTAAACAAGACTGGTTACAAAAAAAGTTCAATGTATTAATGCCACGGGAGTTGTCGAAAAAACTCATTTCTAAAATGGGAGGTTACTGGTGTTGAAAAGTGGATCGCTTACGACAACGGCAAGCGAAAATGGTTGTAGTCGAATAGCGGTGAGTCGGCGTGGACACCGTCTACAGTCAGGATTGACGGCCAGGAAGGGTTTTCTAAATGTTTGGTGGGATTGTCAGGGAATCGTCATCCCATACAGCTGACCTCTTTATTCGGACTTGTACTCTGGGAGCTTGGTTAGGAGGTTGTTATTCATCCACCTTATAGTGCGGACCTGCCAACAAATGATTGCTATCTGTTACTTCCTATGGTGAATGATTTTGCTAATCAAAAATTCTCCTAGAGGAAGCTTGTGAAAACCAAAGGTTCCAGGTTTTAGCCAATAGCTCGATCGTATTCTATTCTATTTTCTTAGTGTTTATTTTATTAGTGTTTTAGGTTTATTATGAAATTATGAAATTATCATTATGAAAAACATTATGAAATTATCTTTAAAATGGCTACAAGTTTTCAAAGAAAACCGGTTATATTTGACCTAAATCGGATTGTTCTAAATATGCTAAATGAAACTTCTAATTTAATGGAGAAATAATGGACTTCTTTTAACTTAACCTGTATAAGGTATAAGGGGAACGTACGATATACGATGTGTTTAAAGTAAGTACCGGAAGTATAAAACAGCGTAATTCCACAATATTTAAAAACGCGGATCAATTCAAAGTGTTGATCAGCGCTTGGACATGTGATTGGCATTTGCTAAACAGCAATTGGTACCGATTGGCATTGTGGAATGGACACACTGATCACTTTGGTAGGATTCGAGCCACATCTAAAAGCTCTGCCGTAATTTCGGTCCAGCAACCGGTTGCACTGCAACTCCTAATTGAACTATCGCATGCTCAGCTCTACCCGCATTCAGGTATTACGGCACAACCACCACAATACTCCCCGAAGGGCCTACCGCAATGAGCAGTTTGGAGCGAAATCCAAAGGCTCTTGCTCCCGTGATTCCAGAATTAAATTTCCGGTCAGACCTCGTATCCGAAACTACTACCAATTGAGCTTCCATACAGCTCTGAACTGCTGACCAGTGGTTGGACCCCACACTCGCATATCACATGGACACTATTTATACTAAAGCTAACCCTAATTTTCAGCTAAACGCCTTCGCCGTTTAAATAATTCGCCCGCCAAAAAACCAAATGGGCCTAATTGTTCGGCATTCTGACTAGTGGAGATCACACTACTTACATCCAACCGATAGTGAATCCAGCTAGTCACAATACCTCCAAGGTTCCTAATGTCCTAGTACATCGGGCATTTCAAGATAACATGGACCCAGTCCGTTTTGTGTGATGAAAAAATCCATTCAGAGGTTCATGCCCCCTAAGCAGAAAACCCAGACTCAGACAAAATCTGAAGACAGATTACCCTCCCCCCGCGCAACCGACACGAGGGGCACAATCCACATAGCTGTGGAATTAGCCGATTTTTATGATCTTATTTAATATGTGAAATTAATATAGTTTTTTTAATGCTGAAAAGTGAGTCTGATAACTCAAACGTGCAGAAATGAGAATTAAAATTATGACTTATGCGGGCGAATGGTTAGTTTAGTTCAAAGTTTGTTCAACATAATCTTAACAGTAGGGGTCTAAACTGCCTAGATAAGCCACCAGAGATATTAAAATTAACTTCAGACAAGAGAAAAGAACTACAAACTGATTCATGAGTTCCACTAAGAATATTGTACCAAGCATTTCCCTACGACTAGCGAGTGTAGGAAGATTTACAAGTTTTAAACGATTAGTGTATGGAGGAAGACATAATTTAGAACCTAATTGAAAATGCCCTAAGGCAAAACGTAAAAATTGATTTCGAACGGACTCTAATTTGTCAGAATGCATTTGGTAGCTAGGTTCCATCGGCATATAAAAAAATATTTGAGTATTGTATTACAGAAAAAATTTCATTAACAAATAACAAGAACAGAAACGGGCCAACATGACTACCCCGTTGAACAGTTGCAGGGACGTTAAATGAATCAGAAAGAGTATAATTAAATATCACTCGTTCTGTTCTATTATTAAGATAAGAAGATATCCATTGAAGAAACCTCGGTTGAATATCAAGAAGATTAAGTTTTTGCACGAGAATTTAGTGATTTACTTTACGAAAAATTTGTTAAAATCGGTGTATATAATATTAGTAAGCTTATTCTGCCTAAAACCACCCGATACATGGTTCGCAAATCCAGGGAAATTTGTTAGTGCAGGTTTCCCTTTACGAAACCCGTGCTATGATAATTGTTTCCAAAAGTTTAAGTGATGTCGCTATTTCTGCAATTTCCCTCTGCTTCTCAATGGATGACCTAAATCCACTCTTATGCAAACGGATTATAAACGACTGTTTCCATATTGAAGGAAATATACCTTGATTAATAGAGAAATTAAATATATTTGTCAAAGACAAATGGATGTGTTTGGGACAATTTTTAAGGCAGGGAGGAAAATGCAATCATAGCAGGCCCGTAGGTAAGAGACAATTTAAATTATTCAAATGAAGTAAGACATCTTCTTCGGAAATAGTTGGTGCATTAACTAAAGTATAACTTTAACTAAAGAATTAAATTAATTTGATTAAGGCCCAACCTTTTTTTAATTTTTTCTAAAAACTTATATAACCGAGTATAACCGAGTGCAAACCGGTGTAATTCAATCACCGATAACTTTCAATGAGCAGTAAGGTAAATTAAAATTATGCAGAATAATAATGTTAAATAAAATATGTTAACAAAAAAGTACGTTAAATAAATATAGCAACTGTTAATATAAATTCAAATGCATTTGAATTTAAATAAATCGGTGTTATGAATAAAAACTTCTTCCGATTGAATAGAAGAGCGAACTGCAAATAGAAAACCTCCCCCGACTCTTTTCATTCGATCACATCTCTATATTTGGAATTCGCTATTCTCATTATCAAACATTTGAGGTTTTAGCCATGTTTCCTTAAAAACAATTACATTGAAATTAAAATTAGTACTGTTTAAATATAATTCAGTTAATTTTATATTAAGCCCTCAAACATTTTCATAATAAATACTTAGCGAATTTCAATTTTTGAGTGTTTAATTTTAACGATCTTTTTAGGAATTTTAGCTTTTAAGAGGAGGAATTTGAATGTTTGATTCTTAAAACTGTTAGGTAGAGCTTAAGAGGAAGACCTCTCTTTAGACGTAGTAGGCTTCTCACATTGAGCGCACGGTGAAGAAAATTTGATAAGGTCAGTATTCGGAGGAGAAATAATCTTCTGAACAGGGAACTGGTTGACTATTCATCGGACGGACGTTTACATCAGGGGTATGCTTTGACGTTTCATAAGAATCATTTTGGCATTTAAACGATTTGAAAAATGTTTCATAATACCCAAATTTTGCGGCGAAGGTTTCAAGTTCTCTGCCGAATTCATTGAAGCCATTGCGTGCCTGCTTATAAACAATAAATAAATAGATTTTGGTCGATCAATATTTTATGTAAGAACAGGCCAATCACTTACAATCATGAATAGAATCTAACATCCTAACTGTCAGTCCAGCACATTTAGGATAGGCAAGCCCATCAAAAAGCCAACATTACACAAAGCGATCAGACTCGCCTTTAATATTACAGTTTTCAAAACTACAAAAGCAAAATATGATACAAATAAAAAAACAAACAATTAAAAATTAAAGTAATACAAATTTCCTGCTTAATTAATAGAAAAGAGAAATTTCAGAACATGGAGTTATCGGGGCTTTTGTAAGCCCCGTGGGATTGTTTCTGACGGGCAATAGCTGATTTCGAATTAAAGCACTGTACATTACATTGTGCCAACCTGGTGGTCGCGTTTAACAGGAAAAATTAAATTACTACTATAGATTTTTCTTACCCAATGCTTTAATTGTAGTTACCCAAGTCTTTCCTTAAGTTCTCTAAATAGACGTTTTTATTATTCCATAATGCTGCATATTGAAAGCAATAGGTTGACAAAATTTGAAATGAAGGGTATGGCAGCATGTACAGATGAAATATTGGTTTTTATACATGGATAATATCTGTATTATTTAATAAAAATGTTTTCCATTCGTTCGTGTTGGATTCATATGTGCGATGTAAATTATTTATAGTTTTGTTTTGGTAACTAAGTTTATAATGCTACTTTTATACAAACCCACGTCTACCTTATTTTCTCATTAATTTCTCATTCTCAAATAATACTGAGTCAAGCAATTACAAAATTTTCTGAAAAGCTTTATTAGTACGAAATCTTATCTTTCTAGCACTATATACCGTAACCCGATCGCACTTATACGACGCAGAGCTATAGATTACTTAATTCAGCTCTTGGAAAAATTTGATTGGATTTCTTTTTACTAAACCTTATATTTTAAGTATACTTATTTACTTTAGTAAATATAATGAAGGAGATAGATCTTAATGCCATATTTTGTATTTGGCTTGATATTATTTTCCTGGGGGTCGAAATTAGGTTTCCGCCAGATACATATTATCCCATCAGAGTTGCTTCGAAAAATTACATACTTTCACTTACTTGTAAATCGAAGACAGTATTTCTGAGAATATTGTTCCGGTTATTGTGTCAGCACTATGGGTAAGTGCTTCTCACCTATGTGGTATCTTGTAACATTAGCATCCCTTGCTTATGCATATCAATATATTAGCAAACATTGGAAATCAAAAAAGACGCATACATATTTCCTTATTTGTTAGTAACTCAAGAATGGAAAATAAATACCTCTCTCAAATGTTTAGTATTCTTTGATAAAAAAGTAATGAATACCAATTAATAAAAAACGCGTGTATGCGTATATGCGTAGATGGAGTAGGCAAACTCATTCCCTTAAGTGACGAAAGTTTATTGTATTATTTCATTGTATTATTATTATATATTGTATTATATATTGTATTATTCCGCAAATCCGGGCGTTTTTTACGGATTTCTTCAAACAAACGGCGTTGAACTTGTAGGTAATACTCCTTATCGATCGTTTGACCTTGAGGCAAGAATTCTATGCCACTAAAATCGAAGAATACATTCGAAGAACTTTCCTGTTATTTTTTGAACACACCACGTATATATCAGACTAACTAACTCAATTTCATTTCATAACTCGAATTCACTATACTAGGGCTGTGTGAAGGTAAATACCGATATCGCTAATTTTTACTTCATTTTTTACTCCGGTATTTGAGTAAAAAGTCAATTAAATATCGTATTGACTGATATATCCGACATAAAGTCACTTAGAATAATAAAACTAGAAATTTTAAAATTCTTGTATTAAGTATATGGGGACAAGAGGAATTACTGAACTGATTTTATTCACTTTCAGCAGGGCACATCATTATCAGAAAAAAATGCCCTCCTAATTTCATTAAGACATCTTAAATACTGACCGATATTTTCGGTATGAAATTAGTCATAGGCACTGAAATCTTTATGTTATATATCTGGGCCACCAAATTTTGTTCAAATTAATCGAGTAGTTGCTGAGTCATAAAGATATAAAGAAGTTGCTAATCTCATAAAGATATTACCTTCGCTGTTACCATGTCTGTAAGCACCACTACATAGGAGTTTACAAATGAAAATATTTAATATATTCACATGAATTTTAATTTTGTTTTCATTAATGGCTTAAATGCTAAAAGCAAAAATATAAGACATGTAATTGTATATTAAACGAAGTAACGAAGGGCATCATCATTCGGGCGCAGCCGAACATTTTATACTCCCGCAATTTGCGAGAATCGAACGTTAAATTGGGTATTTTGAGGTTAAGGGAAATACTGAACTTATTTTACCTAATTTTAGGATAATATATTTCTTAAATTCATTAAAATATTAGATAGATTGAGTGATGTGTTCGGTATATGGTCAGCTATAATCACTGAGGTCCCATATTCGGTATCCGGGGGGCTTGAAAGGTTATAGTCCGATACATTTATCTAATAGTTTTGAGCATAATCTTTATATGGGATCAATTTCATGAGGAAATATTTACACAAATTGTGGTTGATATAGCTTTCGAAATTTGGGAGATTTGTATATTAAACTTGTCTGGGGATTGATTCTCTGTACCTAATTCAAGTTTCTTCAATATTGTTAAATTTTCAAGTAATCAGTTCTCCACGTCATCCTGATAATTTTGATATGCATAACTCCATAACTATCTCTATTAGTTTTACTATTATATAATGTGGAACATGTTGCGTGAGTATGTCTAGAGAATTAGAGTGATGGCAAATTTATTAATTTTTCATTTTGATCTCTTAATCATTTATAAAAATATTTCTTTATTAATTTATCTTTCTTATGTTTGCAGATACTTGGATAATAACATTATTACAAAAATTCACAAAGGAACATTCGCACATCTAATGGATCTTAGCTTTTTGTAAGTTATATGTATTTTTAAAATAGTATTAAATAATAGTGTAAATAATAGTAAAATATATAGTGTATAATAGTGTAAATAAAAATAGTATTATTTTGTGGATCTAATTATATTTGAAACATAGATCTTCTTTATCAAAGTAGCTATTTTGTATCCAAGTACCAAGAAATCAATAGATATGTATATATGGAATGAATGGCACCCAATGGAATACGTTTTACCCTAATTCATTTTTTACTTAAATTTTTAATATTATTCAATTTAAATATTTTTAATTGTGACTTTTTTGCGTGATTCATTTAAAGCGTACATTAATAATTTCCATCATTATTCATAATATTTTGTTGCTACGTTCCCAAACATTGCAATTTGTTAATGCGAATACGCATTCCTTTTGTTTTATTTTTTGTTTTTCTATTTATTTCGATTTCAACTTTTATTCACAGCTGTTTTCTGTGTTGTTTCTTGAATGCACTATCTGCAGATAGATGCACTATCTAAAACTGCTCGCTGTATGTTTTATAACACTATTTGGTTTTGGACTTGGATTAACAATTACTATTTACATTGCTTTAATTTTTCAAGTAATTTTTTTTTTCTTTTTATACTCTCGCAACATGTTGCTATAGAGTATATTAGTTTTGCTCACGTGTTCATAATGTTGGTATTATATTTGCATTCTCATGTCACGCCGCGAAAATGGGCAAAATCGAATTAAAACCACGCCTACTTCTCATACAACACAATTTTAAGTTTCATCTGTTCCTATCACTTTTGAGTAGATGAATCGAGCAGCAATTAATTATATTAGGACAACAGTCCCTCTATCTGGCTTTTTATCGAAAATATCGGGAAATCTGTAAGATATTGTAACGAAATTCGACGATTATCTCTCCATAATAATCTGCTCTTGGGTCAAAAATCGGGTAAATACTTCCCATAGTCCCCATATACCTAATAGAAGGATTTTCAAAGTTTCGGTACACTTTATACCATAATTTCGGTCAGTATGTAAGATATCTTAGCAAAATTAAGTGAACGTGTAATATCGAATATACCATAGTTTGATGGCGAAAATGTTTGAAATCAGTCCACGAATTATCCCAGCTCCCATATACTACATATTTGATTTTCGCTATTCTAGCAGACTTTATGCCGAATATGTCGGTCAGTGTGTGAGTTACCTTCACAAAATTGGGCGAAAATTTTTTCCCTAATATACTTGAATAACGAAAAGAGTTAATGTGATCAGTGCAGATCTTGCTCTATCCCAAAAGTGCCCGATATAAAAATTCTCGATTTTCCATCTGACTTCAAACCGTTTATGTTGGACAATATTTGTGATATTTTAATGAAATTAAGTGGATATGTTTTCTTAGACACAATGTGATTTCGCGCTATATATGAAAGATATCGGTCTAGATCATGGTCTAAGCCGCTTATTCCTAATATAATGATATCCTTTTCTCTGGTTGACTCTTTCTTCATATATCTAATATATTTATTATACCATTTTGGTTGAGTTCATATCTCATATATCACTTTTAAGTTAATTTGGTAGATTTTAATATAAATATCTCTACCACGAAGCAAAATATAGCACTGAAAGTACAGAGACTATGGCCTGTAATATAAGTTAATAAGATACCAAATATGTTTGCAATCCATTGACAATTTCGTCGGAAAAAGAATGTTGAATTCTTCCACAACATTTTTTAATATAAAGTTATGCCAGCACCTGAAAATATTTCCTCGCCTCTGATCCTTGCACACTGCGAGAGTATAAAATGTTGGGTTACACCCGAACTTAGGGCTTTCTTTCTTGTTTATTATTGTTACTGTACTAACTACCATTACAAAATATAATAGTTAATCAATTACTTGCAGTTTGTCATTTTATTTTTATCATCTTTTGCATTTGTTATGATTATTTTTAATTTTCCAAGCTGTAGTATTAAAGGGGAGCCTGATCGCTTTGTTTCATATTGGCTTTGTGATGGGTTTGCTTAAATGTGCTCGATTGACAGGTAGAATCTTAGATTTTATTCATGATGGTAAGGGATTGCTAAAAATGTAGATCTACTGAAGTCGGTCTACCATTTATCTTGCCTGAAGTTAAATTTAATATCCCAATTCGCTTATCCAGGCAGTTTAGAGTCCTACTGTTTAAATCATGTGGATCAAATTTTGAACTAAATGAACCATTCGGCCGCATATGTCATGATTTAAATTCCCATTCTGCACGTTTGATTTATCAGACTGACATTCAGCATCAAAACACTTATTGTAACAGATTTACTAAATTCGTCGTTTTTTGAAACTACTCTGAGTTCGATCACTAGATTGTAATATAAAAGTCACAATTTAATAGCTATCCACTTGTCTTTATTTGTGATTTAAATAACTCATCATTATATTACTCATTATTCGTGCTCGCAACTTCTTACTTATAACTCATTTTCATTTTACTCGGTAACACTTTAATTAGAACTGTCTGCTGCCACTACGGCAGCCCTTTATAGTAGATGCTTACAAACAGATCGCCACTCGAACACTCTAGCAACTACGAGTTGCGCTGTTCGGCTGATTCTGGAAAGTTATCGTTGATTCTGTTTTGTCCTGGCATTCGTGTTCGCCACACTATATTATTTTCACTTAATAAAGAAGATAAAATAAAAATTATTATAACTTAATCGTAAATTTTAGCTGTTAAAAATTTTGTTTCTATAGCTGAGTAGTTTTAGGTCTCGACGCTTAAAAGGCTCTCTTGTCTTTCACGACTCAGCTATTTCTGCACTTATACGGATTGCGGCCCACGTGTCGGTTGGGAGGGAGGAGGGTAATTGTTGGGTTTATAATATATTATTTAACATAATGTTTGTGAGTCTGAAAACTTTCTGTAGTTTTGCATTTTGTTGCTGCAGGAAAGAAATTAGCGAAAAGAGCCCATATTCTGCTTATTAAAAGGTTTTAATAAAATCATTATTTTTAAGTGTCGATCAAGCCCATATTTAACCTAAAAGAAAATTTTGAAATGTTAAGGTGGTATATTTTCTACAATCGAGTCTTGAGAAAGAATGTCCAATTTATACATAACCCATAATCACTTTTTATTAATTTGGTGTTGTATTTCGTAATTATGATGAAATTTTTAATTTTAATAAATGTACGAAGACCAAATGCATTGAATTGTAATTGAAAAGTGGGCGCGACACCGTTCTCTTCTTATATTATCTAAACCGAATTCTGTGAGAGTTATACTGACTTTATACTAACGAATTTAAATTAGAATTTTTTGCTAATCACGGTTTTGCCATACCTTCCCCAAGACCCCTAATCCAAAATTTAATAGTTTTCACACTCCTCTCTGTGAGTTATTGCGGATGCTATATACCATAGAAGTTCTGTTAACCAAACGGTTGTTGGTAACACCTAAAACTTTTCGAGATTGTTATTGAATTGTATGTTTTATATTATATAAACATGATCATGATATTATTTATACTCTCGCAACATGCAAAGACCAAAAGCGGGAAAATACTTTCACGTGTTGGTAAAACTTTATATCCAACAATGTCACTAAGAATTCAATATTCATTATTCGACGAAATTGCAAAAGGATTTCAATCGTGTTTGGTATCATATTATGTTAACTTATACTATACGTCATATACTCACTTAGTTTCACTACTACTTTTTGCTTTATGTCCGAGATATTTATATTAAACTCAATCCAACTAAAACTAATCCCTAATTTATGCATATTATATAATACCAGTGCCTCGCTACGTGTTTCAAATATAATTTTATTTAACATAAGCTCACGGACGTGATTCTGCGTATTGTAATGCACTGTACCAAATTCGAGTTTTGTTGCTCAAATGGTAATTGAATTATAGTATGCAAAGTAATACGTGTATCAAATTTCATTAGGAAAACTCATTAACATTTTCAGCCGCCTGGCCTTTTACATTTTTCCCTTTATTGAAGAAAAACTGTGAAATATGGAGTATTTTCTCATTGTTGGTGTCCGTCAAACAGTCACGAAATTGTCTGAAAAGTGTTTTTAGTATGAAAGCTTATGTTTCTAATGCCACATAGAGTAACTCAATCGACTTACACAACAAAAGATACATATTACTAAAGTTACATTACCTGTGTTTGTATATTCTCGCGACATGTTGCTACAGAGTATATTAGTTTTTTTCACCTAACGGTTTTTTGTAACACCTAGAATTAATCGAGTTAGATGTAGACATATATATATATAAATTATCAGGATGAAAAGACGAGTTGAAATCCGACTGACTGGCTGTCCGCCCGCCCGTGCAAGCGATAGCTTGAGTAATAATTAAGATATTTTGATGAAACTCGGTATACGTGTTCTCTGTGACCGTAAGACGGTCGGTTTTGCAGATGGGCGTAATTGGACATCTGCCACGCCCACAAAATGCCATTAATCAAAAACAGATAAAGTGCTATTACTAAACAGGAAATGAAGATATAAACGTGTTATTTGGTATAAGGGATCGTAGTAGGGCGGGGCATCTCTGGCCAAAATTTTTTGCAAAAGTGAGTATGGCCCCGCCCCCCAATAGGCTTAATATATACATATCTCTGAAACCCTTAAAGCTATATCAATCAAACTTACTCCAACCAAGTTTTACTAGCACCTCCTCATATACTGAGAAAACGAGTGAAATCGGGTAATAACAACGCCCACCTCCCATACAAAAGTTATGTTGAAAACTACTACAAGTGCGTTAACTCGTTGAAGGAACACGTCAGAAATATTAATTCTTACAGCAAATATGATTCGGAAGGGTTGCGCAGGATTCCGTGTAAAGTTTTGGTAATGGGCACCGCCCACTTTTAGGAGAAATCTCATATCCCAAGAATGCCTTAACCGATTTCAACAAAATTTGGTATGTGGTATAGTATCATTATATCTGCATCCTTATGTCACGCTGTGAAATGAATGAATGAATGAAATGAAAATGGACGAAATCAAATAAAAACCACCCCTACTTCGCATATAACACAATTTTAGCTTCATCAGTTACCTTCACTAAGTTATATAAATCGAACATCAATCAAGACATTGGAAGAAAGTTTCCATGAATGGTGCGTTCAAGATATGCCATCTCATGCGTAATAATAATTGAAATCGGATTATACTTTTCAAGCCACCCGATACCCAATATAAGGACCACAGTGCCTCTATCTGCCTTTTTATCGAAATATCGGGAAATCTGTAAGATATCGTAATGAAATTGGAGGATCATCTTTCAATAAAAGTGGTATAAAAAATGGGGAAAATCGGGTAATCACTTCCCATATCCCCCATATACCTAATATAGGGATTTTCAACCTCTGGGTAGACTTAATACCATATATTTCGAAAAATCTGTAAAATATCGTAATCACATTCGAGGATTATCTTTCCATGATAATAGTGTGTTCTGGTATCAAAAATGACTTACATCACTTGCAATCCATTGACAATTTCGTCGAATGATGAATGTTGAATTCTTCTGCAACATTTTTAAATATAAAGTTAGCCTTTGATCCTTGCACATTGCGAGAGTATAAAATGTTCGGTTACACCCGAACTTATCCCTTTCTTTCTTGCTTTGTTTTATTTTATATACGCCATACTTGTCTAAATATCAGAATTACGGGACAGCACCATTCCTATTTAACAAGGGAATTCGTCAATGAATGGAATGCTTAATATGTGGTATTCAGTGAAATGGGCTGGTTGCATAGTTTTATAAATACAAATACATAAATACATACAAACATTATATTATAAAAATATCTGTCCATACCTTAGAGTTATAACCTTATTTAGAATAGTGTCAAAGTGATGAAGTCATTACATTTCATCCAGTCGTACTATAGGACAAATTGGTAAGTTGGTCCTTAGTTTATATATTGTAATTTGAAAAAATCTGAAGATATTTAAAATTGTGTCATATGGGAAGTGAGTTTAGTTCGACATCTTCCAACCGTAATATAAGGATGTCAAGATAATTTTAGGCACCAAATTTGGTTCAAATTGTTTGGAGTACTTGCTGAGGTATTGGATTTCGCCTTAACAGTTAATAATCTGCATTGTGATAATCTGCATTCAACCTACTAAAGGGCACTCACTTTACACACACAAGTGCCCTTTCTCATTATGAAACTCTGTATCATTTTTGAGTTTTGTAGCACTTAGTTTCATAATTTTATATTTTTTCGATTAATGGCATTTTGTGGGCGTGGTTAGTGTCCGATTTTACCCGTCTTCAATACCACCAACATTCTCAAAGCGTCAAAGAACCCATATATCATATTTTATCAAAATATATTGAATTCTACACATGTGGCCCGAACGGACGAATGGACAGACAGTCTCATTATCCTGATAATTTATTAAACTCTATTTCTACATCAATTCGTTTTAAATGTTACAATTAACCTATTATACTCTGAGCAACATGCTGCGGGAGTATAAAAATATAGGGCTTTCATTATCTTTGAAAATTTTGGGAACTAAATAGGATTGAGTATTTATCATGTTGGTAAAAATATTAAAATTCGTAATAACTTTAAAACCGTACATCGAACGTATTTCGGTAAGAGGTATTTTGAATAGCGACGCGATTGCACATGTGAAATATAGAGTGATAACATGTTGAGTGAAAAGCGGTAAAAAAATATTATTTGAATAATAACGAGAAAATATTGCTTATTAGAATTAAGATTGAAGGTCAGTGAATAAGGCAAATACTTGTAACACTACAAAGTGAGAAAGATTATTTTTATTAAATGAAAAAGAAAAATATAAGTGAAAAAAGTAAGGAAGGGCTAAGTTCGGGTGTAACCGAGTATTGTATACTCCCACAATTTTCAGAGACCAAAGCCAGGGGCATATTTTCAGGTGTTTACAAAACTTTATAATAAAAAATTGTCATTGGATTATAATTATATTTGGTATCTTACTAACTTATATTATGCGTCATAGACTCACTTAGTTTCATTACTAAATTTTGTTTCATGTCCGAAATATTTATACTATAATCAACGCAATCAACTCAAATAACATATGTGCTATGAAACAACCAGAAGGACTAAATTTAATAGTATATATTGGGTATATTAGGAAAAGGTCAACCGCAGAATCGAACATTATTATATTACGGGTAAGGAGTTTAGCTCAAGGTCTATACCGATTTCATTCTTATTTAGTGCTAAACCACATTATGTTAGTTTCATTAAAAATCACTTATTTTGTCTAATATAAACGGGTTTATATTAGTCAGCTTTAAACCATAAAATCCATAATTCTATTATATTGGGGCTGATGATAGGTCTGGACTGATTACAGTTACTTTTGGCATTATACAAGTATATTCGGGAATATGTTTCCCCGCAATTTTATGAAGATAACTCACACATTAACCGACATACTCGGCATAGAGTCTGCTATAATAACGAAAATCATTATAAGTAGTACTTTTTGTAGCGTTCAAGCAGCATTTCTGACATGCAAAATCGTCTCTCAACGTCTCTTGGCTCAATTCTTATAGCACCAAATTTCCTTTCTTTTGAATGTATCCGGCTGCTTTTAAATGTTTTAAAATGGTTGCTTAAAAGACTCCAACAGATTCTGCTAGCTTTTCTAATGTTTGGCAACAATCTTTATTGGGTAAAGACTTTTTAGGAACAAAGTTCGACCTATTTTGTGACAAAAAATCATTGTTGTTTACGCTTCAAATAAATGACATATACTGAAAAAGACGCACAAGGAAACTAGCTTTCTAACGCATTTTCGGAATATAATAAAAATAGTAATTATTCCATCTCTTGCCTTGCCACTCGTTATTGTCCCAATAATTTTGCGATATCAAATATACTCTCCTATATATACCATATCAAGCCAATCGGAAGTTTGTGATTCTTATATTAGGTATATGGAGGCTAGGAGTAGCATTTTACTAATATTTGTCACCACAACATATTATTACCAACAAAAGATGCTGTCTGACTTTCAATAATCTACCACAGAGATTGATCGATATATATCGTTTAAAATCAGCTAGAGGTTTGAAAATTTTTGTGTTAGGTATATGGGGGTTAGGGGAAGTATTTACCTAAATTTTACAAATCCTGCGTTTGGATATATCTAATAACCAACTTTTTGTACTTATTTGTTTGTATCATTTTTTGACATTTCAACGTCAAATGTTTTAAAAATTTTTTATTTATATCTGAATACTTGAATACGAATATATGTTGAATATTTTGAATAGTCGACAAGTAAAGCAATTTGTTTTTATTTTAAAAGCTCAAGTCTTTCTGTTTTTTAATTTATAGAACTCTTTAGAGAACAACGACTCGAATCGGAAGTTTGTGATTCTTATATTAGGTATATGGAGGCTAGGAGTAGCACTGATCCGATTTTACTAATATTTGTCACCACAACATATTATTACCAACAAAAGATGCTGTCTGACTTTCATTAATCTACCACAGAGATTGATCATACTTGAATACGAATATATGTTGAATATTTTGAATAGTCGACAAGTAAAGCAATTTGTTTTTATTTTAAAAGCTCAAGTCTTTCTGTTTTTTAATTTATAGAACTCTTTAGAGAACAACGACTCGAATCGGAAGTTTGTGATTCTTATATTAGGTATATGGAGGCTAGGAGTAGCACTGATCCGATTTTACTAATATTTGTCACCACAACATATTATTACCAACAAAAGATGCTGTCTGACTTTCATTAATCTACCACAGAGATTGATCGATATATATCGTTTAAAATCAGCTAGAGGTTTGAAAATTTTTGTGTTAGGTATATGGGGGCTGGGGGAAGTATTTACCTAAATTTTACAAATCCTGCGTTTGGATATATCTAATAACCAACTTTTTGTACTTATTTGTTTGTATCATTTTTTGACATTTCAACGTCAAATGTTTTAAACATTTTTTATTTATATCTGAATACTTGAATACGAATATATGTTGAATATTTTGAATAGTCGACAAGTAAAGCAATTTGTTTTTATTTTAAAAGCACAAGTCTTTCTGTTTTTTAATTTATATAACTCTTTAGAGAACAACGACTCGTACATTTTCATTTACTAACAATGATTTTTGGAACACTCTTTTCAAATAAATTTACAATAGTTTTATTGAAAAGTGAGATACTAAATTCAATATTTCCACTGTAGTCTGGCCACGGTCAATTAGAAAATTCCTTACTAAACTTTTTAAAGTTAGCTTTTATAAAGTTAAACCGAGTACAAAAGCTACAATTTGGATTACAATTATCAAGCAAATTGCGTGTGATTTAGACAGTTATTTCCAAAACGGTATAATACGAATCCTCTGACAGAACAGTAGGATTACACCGAATTACCGAAGACTTTATCAAAATTCATCAAGCATTATCAACGGCCACTAAGTCGAATAGCTTACCGAATTTGTTCGGAATTAAATTAATTTGATCAAAGCCCAACTCATAAACTTTTTTTAAAAACTCATTCAAGTATAACCGAGTGAAAACCGGCATAATGCAATCATCGACAACTTTCCATGAGGAGTACGATAAATTGAAATCACCTAGTACAATTATGGAATCAGAATTATTTACCATTGTAATAACACTATTTATGAAAGAACCATTCTGCATGTGTACAGATTATTTCGATTGGAGAGGTATATATGATAATGTTAGACAAATGTAGTAACTGTTAATATAAATAATAAAGCATTTAAATTTAAATGAGTTGGTGTTATGAACAAAAACTTCTTCTGATGGAATAGAAGAGTGAACTGTGCATTCGATCCCATCTGAATATTTGAGACTCTCTGTAAAATATCTCATTATCAAAAAAGTGAAGTTCGAACCTTGTTTCCGTAAAGGCAATTACATTGAAATTAGAATTAGAAATGTTTAAATATAATTCAGTTAATTTTATATTAAGACCTCTAACATTTTCATAATAAATACTCAGCGAATTTCCATCTTTGAGTATTTAATTTTAACGATCTTTTTAGGAATTTTAGCTTTTAAGGAGAGGAACTTGAATGGTTGATTCTTAAAACTGTTAAGTAGAGCTTAAGAGGAAGACCTCTCTTTAGACGCAGTAGGCTTCTCATATTGAAAGCACGGTGAAGAAATATTGATAGGGTCAATGTTCGGAGGAGAAATAACCTTCTGAACAGAGGAACTGGTTGACTCTTTATCGGACGGACGTTTACGTTAGGGGTATGCTTTGACGTTTCATAAGAATCATTTTGGATTTAAGCGATTTGAAAAATGTTTCATAATGCCCAAATTTTGCGGCGAAGGTTTCAAGTTCTCTGGCGATTTCATTGAAGCCATTGCGTGTCTGCTTATAAACATTAAATAAATAGATTTTGGCCTATCTATATTTTAAGTAAGAAGAGGGCAATCCCTTACCATCATGAATAGAATCTAACATGCTAACTGTCAGTCCAGCACATTTAGGATAGGCAAGCCCATCACAAAGCGATCAGACTCGCCTTTATTATTACAGTTTGGAAAATTATAAATAATGATTATAAAAGCAAAAGTTGACAAAAATAACATAACTGGCTGTAAGTAATTGAATACGTAATATATATTGTAGTGGTAAAGAAAAAAGTGAAGTAAAAATAAAAATTATAGTCAACAAGTAAGAAATGGCTAAGTTCAGGTGTTACCGAACATGTTATACTCTCGCAAAGTGCAAGGATCAGAAGCGGGAATATGCTTTCAGGTGCTGGCATAACTTTATATTACAAAATGTTTTGGAATAATTTAACATTCACTATCCGATGAAATTGTCAAGGAATGCAATCATATTTGGTATCTTATTATCTTGTATTACAGGTCATAGACTCATGTACTTTCATTGTTATATTTTGCTTCGTGTCAGAGATATTTATATTAAAATCAACTAAATTAACTCAAAAATGCGTTATGAACTCAAACAAAGTGGTTTAATGAATATATTAGATATGTGAGGAAAAATTCAACCAGAGAAAAGCAAATCATCACATTAGGAATAAGCGGCGTAGACCATGGTCTAGACCGATTTCTTTCATATTTAGCGCGAAACCACATTGTGTTTAAGAAAACATATCCACTTAATTTCATTAAAATATCACACATATTGACCAACGTAACGGTTTAAAGTCAGATGGAAAGTCGGGAATTCTTATATCGGGCATTTTTGGGATAGAGGAAGATCTGTACTGATCGCATTAACTCTTTTCGTCATTCAAGTATATCAGGGAACAGGTGGTTTTCACGCAATTTTGTGAAGGTAACTCACTCATTGACCGAAATATTCGGCATAGAGTCTGCTAGAATAAAGAAAATCATTACATGTAGTATATGGGAACTGGGATAATTCCATGACCGATTTCAGACATTTTCGGCACTAAACTATGGTATATCCGATATTACACGTTCACTTAATTTTGCTTAGATATCTTACATATTGACCGAATTATATGGTATAAAGTCTACTCAGAGAAAAATTCGTATATTAGGTACATAGGGGCTAGGAGGTGCTTACCCGATTTTATCCATTTTTTACACCAGAGCACGCTGTTATCATTGAAAGATGAACCTCCAATTTCGTTACAATGTCTAACAGATTTACCAATATTTTCGATAAAAAGTCAGATAGAGGCACTGAGGTCCTTATATTGGGTATATGGTGGCTTGAAAAGTTATAATCCGATTTCGTCTATTTTTACGCACGAGATGGCATATCTTGAAAGCGGTATTTGTACAAAGTTTTATTTTCAGATTTTAAGTGCTGCTCGATTTATCTGCTTTAAAGTGAAAGGATCAGATGAAACTTAAAATTGTGTTATATGAGAAGTAGGCGTGGTTTTAATTCGATTTTGTCCATTTTCACTTCGTGATATAAGAATGCAAATATAATGTCCTATACCAAATTTTGCTGAAACTGTTAAGGAATTCTTGAGATGTGGGATTTCCCCTAAAAGTGGGCGGTGCCACACCCATGACCAAATTTTATACGGCTTACTAAGCAACCCTGACGTGTCATATCTGCTGTAAGATTTATTATTTCTGACGGTTACTTCAGCGAGTTAACGCACTTTTATTAGTTTTCAACAAAGGTTTTGTGTGGGAGGTGGGCGTGGTTATTGACCCGACTTCACTCGTTTTCTCTATATATGAGGAGGTGGTAGAAAAACTTGTTTGAAGCAAGCTTTATTGATATAGCTTTAACGGTTTCAGAGATATACATATTAAAGTTTTTGGGGGGTGGGCCATTCCCACTTTTACAAAACTTTTTGCCCACAAATGCCCCTCCCTGCTGGGATCCTCTGTACCAAATAACACGTTTATACCTCTATTTACTGCTTAGTTATAGTACTTTATCTGTTTTTAATTAATGGCATTTTGTGGGCGAGGCAGATATCCGATTACACCCATGTGCAATACCAACCGTCTTACAGTGACAAAGTTTGGGTGTACCAAGTTTCATCAAAATATTTTAATTTTTACTCAAGCTATCGTATGCACGGACGGACAGAGAATCACTCGGATTTTAACTCGCCTTTTCATCCTGATCATTTATATATATATATATAAATATATATAAAAAATATATATATATATATATATATGTCTATATCTAACTCGTCTTGTATCTAAGTCGGGAACAAAGCTAATATATTCTGTAGCAATATGTTGCGAGAGTATAAAAATTAAAGGAGTTATTAATCCAAGTTCAAAACTAATCCGGATTACAGAAAATATTACAAGCAGTTTTAGATGTACTGAGACATTCAAACGAAATAACGTAGTAATAAGTAGCAAACGAAATAAATAAATAGAAAACCTGAAAATGAAACAAAAGCAATGTACGCACTAACAAATTGCAATGTTTAGAAACGTTGCAACAAAATATTATGAAAAATGACTCGATACAGAAATTAAAAATTATTAATGTACAATTTAAATGAAAGCTCAGCAATATAGCAGTAAAAACACTAATACTTAGCTCTCAAATGAATTACGCAATAAATTCTCAATTCAAATTAATTAAATTGAATAAAATAAAAAATTTAAGTAAAAAAGTGCAAAAAATTCACAGAGCCAAAAATTTTAGAACTTTGCTGTTGGAAGTGTTGCCAGATTATATTTCATAAATCAAAAATGCGAAGATTTTTGGTACCCAAAAATTGCATTTTTAATGTAATCATACATCTTCATACAAATATAATTTCATACTATACATTAATAATAAATTCTTACAGACATATTTAGTCATTTATATTCGTTCGGATTAAATTATTTTATCTTATGTTTGTATTGAATTGCCATCTACATAAAAAACTAAGAATAATCACGCTAAAGAAAGGCAATAAAAAAACTTCATTCATTTTTTTTCCGAATGAGAATAAATGAGTGTATGCAAATATACTCTCAAAAAACATCCCAATGGTAATACTGAAATGAATGCTTTATTTTTTCAGATCTTTAAATAATAACGAACTTGTAACTATTCCATCCGATGAATTTACGTACTTACCAAGGTTACTTCATTTACAAATCGATAACAATCCCTTGAGATGTGATTGCGCCGTGTATTCATTATGGAGCAAATACATTAATGGACCTGAAAAAAATGTTGGTCAAGTCACATTATCTTGCGAGTCATCTTCAGAAACATATAAAAAATTCGCAAAGCTTGAACCACATGACTTCGAATGCAGTAAGTAAAAATAATATTCTATCTCAATAACCTCATAGTAACATGCCATTTATTTGTTTCTTTTCTCATTCGTTCGGCCTCACAGTCGAATTAGTGTCACATATTGTTTTATCCTAGCATGAATAAATTTAAAAGATGTGCGAAATAACAAAAATTTGTTATTTCATTAAATAAGTCGTTTAAATATCGTTCAAATTACGGTTAGAAGAATGACGGAAATATGATCGAAGAGCTAGATATTATTTTTACTAAAAATAATTGTTCCTGTGAATTTTTAATTCGATCAATTTATATCTATATTTAATTCTTATCAAAATCAAATATCGCATGCTTTGAAAAATTTTTCTGCGGGGACCGTCATTAATATGCAAGATTAATACCTTTGGTTTACAGTCGAACAAAAGTTACATAATGTCGATCTATTAAACCTCCAATTCAGAAGATGCAACCGAAATATTAATATTTCGACGGAAGTGCAATAATTAAATTTGCGCGAAGGAAATATTAACTTAACAAATATTACAGTATACACCTGATAAACGATCATCATTACTTTTTGGCGAAATTGTGAATCGAAACTTATTTTATAAAATAAAACAACAGAACCTTCGAAATGACTACACTTTAAGCAAATATAGAGGAAAAAAGCCAGAGAAACTGAAATCATTATATTAGAGATGTGGGGTCAAGGCCAATGTCTAGACTGATCTCATTCATACTCAGCGATAAATTACGTTTTGTGTAAGAAAGTAAAGTGTAGCATAATGTTTAAGAAAAGTGGGTAAAATCGGTTAAATGCTCCCCTAGCCACCATATACCTAATATGAAAATTTTCAAACTTTCGGTTAACTTTATACCATATCATGTCATACCAGGTCAATCTATGAGGTGTTTTAATGAAAGTGGGAGAGAATTTTTTTTTCGAAAATATATGTCGTGATGTCAAAAATGTATATATAGTATATATATCATATATATATATCAAAGTATATATTCATAAGATTATAAAAGAATTTCAAACATGAATAATTTTCAATTTCTGTATCGAGTCATTTTTCATAATATTTTGTTGCAACGTTTCTAAACATTGCAATTGGTTAGTGCGTATACACATTGCTTTTGTTTCATTTTCAGGTTTTCTATTTATTTATTTCGTTTGCTACCTTTATTCACACCTGTGTTGCGTGTTCTTTTTTGAATGTCTCAGTACATCTAAAACTGCTTGCAATATTTTCTGTAATCCTGATTAGTTTTGAACTTGGATTAATAACTCCCATTTTTATTGCTTTAATTTTTGTACTCTCGCAACATATTGCTACAGAATATATTAGCTTTGTTCACGACTTAGATACAAGACGAGTTAGATATAGACATATATATATATATATATATATATATATTTATATATATATATATAAATGATCAGGATGAAAAGGCGAGTTAAAATCCGAGTGATTCTCTGTCCGTCCGTGCATACGATAGCTTGAGTAAAAATTAAAATATTTTGATGAAATATTGAAAACAGATAAAGTACTATAACTAAGCAGTAAATAGAGGTATAAACGTGTTATTTGGTACAGAGGATCCCAGCAGGGAGGGGCATTTGTGGGCAAAAAGTTTTGTAAAAGTGGGAATGGCCCACCCCCCAAAAACTTTAATATGTATATCTCTGAAACCGTTAAAGCTATATCAATAAAGCTTGCTTCAAACAAGTTTTTCTACCACCTCCTCATATATAGAGAAAACGAGTGAAGTCGGGTCAATAACCACGCCCACCTCCCACACAAAACCTTTGTTGAAAACTAATAAAAGTGCGTTAATTCGCTGAAGTAACCGTCAGAAATAATAAATCTTACAGCAGATATGACACGTCAGGGTCATGGGTGTGCCACTGCCCACTTTTAGGGGAAATCCCACATCTCAAGAATTCCTCAACAGTTTCAACAAAATTTGGTATAGGACATTATATTTGCATTCTTATATCACGAAGCGAAAATGGACAAAATCGAATTAAAACCACGCCTACTTCTCATATAACACAATTTTAAGTTTCATCTGATCCTTTCACTTTAAAGCAGATAAATCGAGCAGCACTTAAGATCTGAAAATAAAACTTTGTACAAATACCGCTTTCAAGATATGCCATCTCGTGCGTAAAAATAGACGAAATCGGATTATAACTTTTCAAGCCACCATATACCCAATATAAGGACCTCAGTGCCTCTATCTGACTTTTTATCGAAAATATTGGTAATCTGTTAGACATTGTAACGAAATTGGAGGATCATCTTTCAATGATAACAGCGTGCTCTGGTGTAAAAAATGGATAAAATCGGGTAAGCACCTCCTAGCCCCTATGTACCTAATATACGAATTTTTCTCTGAGTAGACTTTATACCATATATTTCGGTCAATATGTAAGATATCTAAGCAAAATTAAGTGAACGTGTAATATCGGATATACCATAGTTTAGTGCCGAAAATGTCTGAAATCGGTCATCGAATTATCCCAGTTCCCATATACTACATGTAATGATTTTCTTTATTCTAGCAGACTCTATGCCGAATATTTCGGTCAATGAGTGAGTTATCTTCAAAAAATTTAGTGGAAGCATGTTCGCACGTATTCTAGGGTAATGCCAAAAGTTAATGCAATCACTCCAGGCCTTCCTCTTACCCAAATAATTGAAATTATTTTCACCGATTTTAACACTGATGGAAGGATTCATCCTCAGCAAGTTTCGTTGGTATAGTTGAGGTGAGGCAGCACCCACATTTTAGAATTTTTCAACCCACAGATGCTCCTCTCTACAGGGATCCCTGTTACTAAATTAGAGTTTTGTATCTTCAGTGGGAGTTTAGTGATATTAGCAACATCAATCTTCTTGTAGAGCCACTTTTTGGTGAAATCCTATACCTTAGCATTGGTTTTACCAATTTTAATCAAACATGGTGCGGACCATTATCTTAACATCATAATGTCACATTTGAAATCGGGAGATATTGAACTACGCTTTTCCCATGTAAAAAATTTTTTAATTTCAGCAGATCACAATATACAAATCGAGCACCAATTAATATGTCGTAATAAGGCTTACCACAATAGCGCCTTCAAGTTGCAGCACCTCTCAGTTAAAAACGGTCGAAGTCGTACTACTTTACTTTTAAATCCCCCCAAATATCGCGCGTATGACTGACTTTATAAAAAAAAATATTGGTTCATCTGTGAGATATCTTGAAGAAGTTAAGAGGGCAGCTTTTTCTGTTAATAAGGTGCCTTCGTGCTAAAAATTTATCAATCGGTCCAGTACTTCTCATAACAGCCCTATTCTTAATATAAGAATTTTCGGACTTCTGGTTGGACCGTATATATCGGCTAATATGTGATATTTTTTAGCAAAATTAAGTGAATGTACAATTCTGGATATTCTATCGTAAAATTTTTGGTCGAAATTTGCTGAAATCGGTAAACGAATTACCCTAACTTCCATATACTACGTATAATAATTATCGTTATTTTAGTCAACATATCGGTATAATTATCTTAATAAAATTGCTTGGAATCGTGTTTTCGAGCATGCTCTGGTTTTATGCAATATGCTACGAACTCAAAAGGCCAAATATACCTGATAAAATGGTATTCGACTTTCCAACTGACTTTAGACCGTTTATATTTTTCAATATGTCTGAAATTATGGCATAGCGCCGTGTCCCTGATATAATGATTTACAAATATATTAAATTATGTCCCATTGGTTAAGTTTATATCACATATATCTCAATAAGCCTCGTATAAAAAGCAAACTAAGAGATGACTATAGACAAATATCATTGTGCTCCGTTTGCAATTTCGTGGAATACCGCATTTTGTATCTATTTGCAAACATTTTCAATATATAAAGCTTTGCCTATACCCGAAAAAATTTGTTTGCCTTGGAGCCTTGCGAATTGCCAGAGTTTAAAATGTTCGGTTACACATCTTTCTTTACTTCTTCTCTTTAAAGTAAATTGAAGGATTGAATTAATAAATATTAAATATTATAAGTAGGGTGGTACCCCTTATCTTTTTATATTCGCACAACATGTTGCAATGGAGTATAACAGTTTTATACTCCTAACGGTTGTTTCAACACCTAAAACTAATCGAAATAGGCATAGAGTTATACAGGCATGTTCCATAAATCGCTTCCAGTCAACGTTTTCCGATTTCCCGTTTTCAAATCGTTCTGTAAATCGTTCCATTTTTCGAATAACGCCAAACCGCTTTGTCACCCTGTTCTGTAAATCGGAATCGTTAAAATGTTATTGTTTTAAACTTGGCAACAAAAACGAGAGCGGTTTTAATTTATTAAAATAAATTTCATTGTAACAATATAAATATTAGATCGTAAATTACGTCATATTTATTAATAAATATAACATTATATATATTATTGGCATATATATATATGTGGCATATATTGCCACATTCCAAATTTCCCGGCACTTTGGGGTTGATTATCGTTTCATATGTGGAACAAGATCGTTTTATTTATAATACCCTCAACAAAGACTTAATTTTCAAGGCTGGCTGTGGACATACACGCTCACACTAGAAGGCTACTACCGTGTTTTACAATTGTTTTGCTGGGGGTTCCGTTTCCCTAAGACAAAAAGATTGAACCTTAACACGTCAGCGAAAATTACCGTCTTCCAGAAATCCAAATTTTTAATCCAGCTCCCAAGCGAAGGCAATTCGGCATGGTTGGTATTTTTTTAGCTAATGAATGGCTGTTTTCGCGTTACTCGCCCATTGAAGTCAATTATTCCATTAGTAAGTCGAAACCCGAATTAGATCGGGTCTAAATAATTTGTGTAATTCCTGCTGAAGGCCTGTGGTTAATTTAGGGACATTGAAAAAATTTTTTTGAGCACTTCAACCTTTATTTTCTATTCGGTTTTCACAAACGAACCGCTCAATAATACACTTGCAACACTCGGTGACTCAGGATTACTAATTGTTATATTGGAATATTTGCATAAAGCACCTTCGTTTTTTTTTTTTTATTTTAGCTGTTAGTCATATTTTTGTAGCATAGTTTGCAAAATTGAAGTTGCTTGAAATAACTGTGAACTATTGCACGTATATGTTGCAGCGAAGCATATAGAGGTAGTTCTAGTATATTTATATTAGCTGTCTTGTATAGTATTTGCAAAGCGTTAGAGAGTAACGAACCGAACAAACTATAACAACTGTTCAAACAGACTGGCAACGGTTGCGGTGCAACATTGCGGAGATATTCCTCTAACAAATACACATGTGTGTTTCGCCTTTTTTTAGAGGCGAAATCATTTTTGCCTTATGTCTACTATATAAAAAGATTTTTTTGACAGTTATTTAAAAATTAACCCATTCTAGTGAAACATGTTTAAAATCTGTAATACAAAATTTGGTAGCATTGAAGAAAGCGGTTATACCATTTTATTGAGGTTTGCGCATACTCTCTCTCCCCGCTCACCCGACAACATCCTTTAAAATTCAATCTTGGGAGTATATAAACCGAATAAAATTCAAGTGTTCACACTCTGATTTTACATACTAAGGACTTTATTTCCTAGAGTCAGCTCCTTGAATGAAATTGGAAGACCTCATCAAACATCCTGTTCCACAGGCAGGTGTAGACATGACATTATGGGCTGTATTTGCCTGGTTAAATTTACATATTTCAGATTAGGATTTTATGGGTAGTTGCTGACAATATTCTCATTGGAGTCGACTTTAACTCCATTCCTAACACTCATGTTTATTATTGTGCAGTTCGAGTAAATGTCACCATTGGAGATAAGCAAGACCAGTTGAATGATTTCTCGTAAGGATAGAACATGGGTGACATTAGGTTTGCAGCTCCTTAACGGTCAATTTAAAGTAACATGTTCAATATGCCACAATACAGCGCTTTCCTTTAAACTGATTTTAAAGTCTGTCTAGATTGATTTAAATCCTAAATTATTGGCGGTTGGTTAAATGCGTTCGCTACTAAGGAGTCAAATATTCGTTGAATTCCGCTCAATCTCTTCAAGTGTGGAACATAAGAGCTTAGATAGCTTACCAAGCTTTTGCTTGTACGTCGCCGTGCCACAGAGAGGTTGTGTTATGAGCAGGGGCGTATTTGCTATACGCGAGTGAAAGAACATGTTCGTAATCGCATTCACATAATAATAACAAAAAATATAGTCCCTTAAAGCGAAGCAATGCTTCACGTTGGAATCTCGAAAACGAAGAGAGAAACTAATCAACTTGTTTCGTCCGTTATTGATTATTGACTCCGAACTGACAACACAGGAAATTGTAAGACTAAAACCATTAGGATGACTTACCTCAAGACCAATTTGTCATTGAATGTCACAGTACATCGAACTGTACACTTCAACTGTACTTCATCAAGGAATCACAAATCACGATATGCCACGATATCGTAAAATTGCAATTCAATGTTCCGTGGTACATTTAACCCCAGGCAGTACAATATGCAGTAGATAATATGCCTGAGAGAAGAAAGTACCAAGGTACAGACAAAACGTGTATGTACAATTTACGTAAAGTGCATCCAAGCAGTAGTGCCAATCCATGGAGTTAGATTCCTTGCAGCAATACAGAAGACCCACCAACGCCGCACTTTCACGAAACATTTTTGACCATCATATATAAGGACTACCTCTAAATAATTCATTGCGTAGACACCCAAAGCACCCTCCTCTAAAATCCTTCTTTACCTACGGTCTCTTGTTCCAAAAGTTTCAACACCGGAGAAACAAACAACTACATTAATACAAAACGTAATATCGGTAAGACTACTCCATGAAACCTCTCTCTAATTAAACCTGTAAAAGTAAAAACTCTTCATGGCTAGTCAATAGCTAGATCAAAAAAAAAAATAAAATAAAATAAAAATGTTGGATCATAATCTCACCTTTTTTGAAACTGATGTGTTAGAAGAATTCGATGTGCTTCTGGGCGAACAGCGGCTGAGAGTAATCAAACCAGAGATCAATCTTTTCGAGTATAAACTCAGTTATAAATATAACGCCAAGAAATAGAGTAATTCTGTGCATGAAGTAAACTAAACAATTAATAACGAAAAATATAGCTCTAAAAGAGATGTAAGAATTCAAATATGTGCATGAGGTAATAAACGATAAACAGTTGCATCTTCCAATAATTAATTTATTTTAATATGCCGATATGCATACCTACAACAAGCAATAATAAAAATATAGGAATATCCGATATTTCAAACAAAACGTAGTCTATTTCATGTACACCCTCAAAAATTCGTAGTAAAATTAATTTATTTTCCAGCTAGCAAATGGTAATATAACATCATTTATTATGTTTACGTACACTGCTCGGTCCATGATGCCATCGATCAAATGTATAGGAGCGGCCCCCTGGTACGAAAATCAAGCCGATACTATATTGCTCAGACCACTATGTTTAACCGTTTTTGTATTGTACCTGGGGTGATATTCTGTGTTTGGTGGTCGTCGGACATACTTTCTGGATCCAGTTTCTCCAAATAAAACAAATTTGCTTTCCTCAGTCCACAGCATATTACGCCATTTTGTAGATGGCCCATTCAAATGGCCATCTTTGGGGAACTTAATTCTTGCAGCCATATGCTTCTTGGTCAAAAGCGGTACTTTTCGGGGATTCCTTGCTTTCAAATTGTTTTCATTTAGTCTCCTACGAATTGTAGGAGTACTAATCGACAAGGTTAAATCATTTTTTATAATTTTTCAGGATGCTGACGGCTTGTTTTTTATATATCATACAATTTGTCTATCCTCTAATATTGATGTTTTACGTTTCCCTCCACGATTCTCCGCTTCTTTATTGTACTTATTAGCATTACATGTCATTATGGGACTACATCCTACTATAATTTCTATTTCCTTGTAGGGTTCACTATCCATTCACGCTTATCCACAGGACAATGCCTTCCTTTACCCACTAAAAAAGAATGAGCACAGGGATTTCAAAAACTTTCATCAGAAATTTGTTAGGTCCCTTAAATAAACTTAGTTATTCCAACTTTATAATGATTTTTAGTTTATCGACCACTTACGCTAAGCACTACTATTTTAATGAATAGATTGTTTTTTCAGGCTTTGCAAAAGTGCGTCATAAAAAACTCAGCTCAAAAGTCAGTCAAAAGTAACGGGATTTTTTAGTTTTTGTAACTGGAAATGTCTATTCTACGAAAATAATCACGCTTGACACTTATAAATACTTAGATGCACCAAAACTGCCTTATTAGCAAATAAGCTAACATTCTCGGTAGTACGGTATATATAGCAGTAGGAGCATGAAATGTGATCAGTAAGAAATTAGAATGAATAAAACCCAGAGCCAAGTACTCAGCAAAAACATTGTCTCTTACTCATGACAAACTACCAATCTGTTAACTCGCGTATTATATCGCGTTATATATCGCGGTAGGTATATAATATTGATGGTGTAACTAAATACTGTCTATTTTTTCTCCAAATAGGTTTAACATAATTTGTATATCTCTAGCAAATGTGAGATATCTTCTTTATATCCTGGGCAACTAAAGCTGTTTGATAAATGATCGATTGCGCTCTCTTTCTTCAGGGTATCCGTTTGGAATTTTGTTATTATCCTATTCTCTCATTATATTTAATAGATGAATACTTGGTATTTTTATAGACAAATTTTATTTCTAGAATAATTTAAGAGTCAGAAACAGGAATCTGAATTTTTTTCACCAAAAATGTTTACCTAAAAGCTTCAACTGAAAATATTGAAGACCGTTTGTAGACAACTATAGTGGGTTAGCTGGAAAAATTCAGCAGATTGACATTTCAACTAAGGCAAATACAAATTTGTTTTTATTCAAAATAAGTTATTTAGCATGATTTTGATTTTTTACCAATTAGCATTATTTTGATATACTTAGAGTACATTGTGAAAATCGGGCAACAACCTCGCCTACTTCTCATGCAACGCAATTTCAAATTTTATCTTTCTTTTCTTCACTTTGCAGTGAATAAATAAAGCACCAATTAAAATATTGGAATAAAACTCAGCACCAATAGTGCCTATAAGGTATGCCTTTTATGGGTAGAAATGGACGAAATCGGATTATAACTTTTCCTATATATGGCCTATATATATGGTATATCCTACATATATATCCTATATATAGTCAGCCCATGGCTGAGTTTATACCGAAACTCTCAATATGGCTACTCTCGCCCGAGCCCTTGAATTATTGAGCAAATGTTTTTCGATGGTCTTCATAAAACTCTCCAATATGACAAATTTTTTATTTCACGAAATAAAATAGCAACAAATTAAAAAAGCTACACTTACCAGAAAAAAATTTCTATCCAATTGAGTTGTTAGAAGCCTTTGTTATTTAATTTGAATGTTGACCAAATGCATCTGTTTAAATAAACGTTTTATGAAACCTTGCTTTATATAAAATAAATGGTTTTGGCGAAGTTTCGGTGAAGTTCGAAAATCGTTAATTTTGAATATGATTAGCTATTAATGATGATACACCTATGATATGATATGATGATATGAAATGAATGATGATAGATAGATAGACCTTAATAGTTTAAGGTTTAATGACGGTAATAGACTGATCACAAGTATTTAAACTAGCCATTGTTGCGAAGTGTTTGTCAAACAAAATTCAGTGCCAGAATTTACTTTAATTCAGAATATGGTATTCAGGTTTTCATGAGTTGGCTTAATCATACTATGCGGTAGCGTTATCAATGCTACTCTAATTAAAAAATTTTACACAATTGAACAGAAGCTGTATTATCCTCCTACTTGTCAGACAGGGTTTCGTTAGCTGCTGGAAATTTTTAAATACCGATATTTATGTACAGGAAACTCAAAATATTATTGAGCATAAAACTATTATTGCATAAAAGTTATTACCCAATTGCCAAGGCTCCATCATCTGTTGCAACTCATTGTCGAATGCAAGTAACTGTATCTAATGTTTAGCCCAGAACTAAAATTTAGACAGCCTGGTTTATCGCAGCGGTCTGTGCACTTGCGGTAAGCTGTCGTGAAGAAGGGTATGTTGCTTAACCGGGCATCGAAGGCAAATTTAGCAATTTTAATTCAAAATTTTAAGCAATTTCTACTACGGAAACTATCTGACGGAACGATTTAAGTGATATATACTTTCAGCGCGTCTAGAAACATAAAAATTTCTACTCTTAAGATTTCCTTAAAAAATGACAAACGATACATCTGCTACTTTTATGAGAAAAGTGACATATAACCGGGTGTTGATTTAATATTTTGCCTGATATTGGCGTTTTTACACGAAAATTTCCCGTTCGTTCGTCAAAAAAAAAGTTGGTTTCGCTTCCTCGAAGTAATAAAGACTTTCTGTGCTCACTTACTGAATAATGACCATGGCACGGCCTATTTTCAGATAAAAGTGTATATCTTAACAACTACTTGACGGATTTGAAGCAAATTTGCAGCGAACATTTTACTTAACATTTCTTTCTAAATTACAATGAAATAATGACTTCTTTTAGTCCAATTGATTTAAAAGTATATATTTGATGATTTCGCTAAGTAACTGATGTTGAATTGCCTACTAACATTTTTTATAATGTATTTGCAGACACCTAGAAATATTTTACGTGTCTTCAATCCTTACAAATTGAAAAAATAAGTAACGTCCAGATTTACCCGAACTTTGTCCTTTTTTATACTTTCGCAACATGTTGCAACAGAGTATATTAGTTTTTTTCACCTAACGGTTGTTTGTAACACCTAAAACTAATCGAGATAGATATATAGTTATATATATATATAAATGATCATGATGACGCGACGAGTTGAATTCCGCCTGACTCTTTGTCCGTCCATGCAAGCGATAACTTGAGTAAAAATTAAAATATCTTAATGAAATTTTACACCTACGTTTTTGGTCACCATAAGGAGGTTGTTATTGCAGATGGGTGTAATCAGATTACTGTCACGTCCACAAAATGTCATTAATCGAAAACCTACAAAGTGTTTAAACTATGCAACTAATTGAGTTACATACATGCAATTTAGTACTGAAGATCGTGGGGAGGAGGGCCATACAAAGCTAAAAAATTTTTAAAAGTGGGCATGCCTCTCTTTCTCTCAATAGGCTTAAAGAACATATCAACCAAACTTGCTCAGAACAAATCCACCTGCCTATGCAGTGATAAAATTTGTGAAATCGGATAATAACCACACCCACCTCCCACGCAAAAATTACGTTGAAAACTACTTATCGTTCGTTAACTCGCTGAAGAAACACCTCAGAAACATTAAATCTTAAAGCAAGGATAGTTCGGAAGGGACGCATAGAAATAAAACTAATCGAGACGGATTTAGAGATATATACGTGAATGATCAGTATGACGAGATGATCCATCTGTCCGTGCTAGCGATAACTTAAGTAAAAATTAAGATATCTTAATGAAACTTCATACATGTGTTCCTAGAGACTCTTACGAGTTTTGTGTTGCAAATGGGCAATTTTTGTTGAAAAATTTTTAAAAGTGGGAGAGACCACAGCCCCTAAAAGGTTTAATGTACATATCTCACAAACCTGTAAAGCTATATCAAACAAACTTGGTGAGGACAAATTCTTTCAGCACCTCCATAAACAGTGTGGAAATAAGTGAAATAGGATAATAACCACGCCCACTCCTCATATAATGATTATGTCAAAAATTACTAAAAGTGCGAAAACTCACTAAGTAAATACGCCAGAAGCGTTAAGTTTTACAGGTAAGATGGTCTTAAGGGCTCCAATGGAATCGGTATAAAAGTTGGATAATGGACATAGCACTCCCACCTTAAGATGAAATCCTATATCTCAGGAACGGCTAAACAATTTTCAACTAAACTTGGTATCACCTTGGCTTTTTTATGTCGGATTGTGAGAATAGGGGAAATCGGATTACAACCACGCCTACTTTCCATCTAACATAATTTTAAATTTCATCTGATTCTTACCCTTTAAAGTGTATAAATCCAGCACCAGTAATATATTGGAATGAAACTTTGACAAATGGTGCCTTCAAGGTATGCCGTTTCATGCGTAAAAAGGGTCGAAATCCGCATTTAGCTTTTCAAGCCCACAGATACCCAATATAAAGACATAAATGCCTACGGCAGACTTTAGACCGAAAATATTGCTAAATCTGTAAGATATCGTAATGAAATTAGAGGAGTCTATTTTTTTGATAATAGTGTGGCGCTTGTGTCAATAATGGCGAAGATCGGGGAAATACACCCCTAGCCCCAATATACCTCATATAAAGTCTTTTTTTACCTCCCGTTAAAGTTTATACCCCATATTTCGGTCAATATAAGCGTTATCTCTGTGAAATTCCGGGTGTGTCTCCTTCTTGTATCAGTATATATATATATATATACATATATAGCCATATAGCCAATACAAGAATTTCAAACTTCCGGTTGGCTTTATACTGTATACGCGGTATATACCTGCCAATATATGAGATATCGTAATGAAAGTCAGATAGCATATTTGCCTGGTAATAATATGTCGTTGTCCCAAAAATTAATAAAATCTTATCAATATCACCAACATCCGGTTGGCTTTATACGATATATATAGCCAATATGTAAGATATCTTAGGAAAATTTAGTGAACACATAATATTGGACATACCATAGTTTAATGCCAAAAATATGAAATCGTTCTACGAATTATCCCACCTCCTATATATTACATGCAATGATTTTCGTTATTCTACCAGACTCTATGCCGAATATTTCGTTCTGTTTGTTAGTTATTATTGCAAAATTGCGTGGAAATATGTTCTAGTGTAGTGTTCTCAGTGTACCTGAGAAATGCCAAAAGTTAATGCAATCAGTCCAGACCTTTTCCAAGCCCCCATATACCCGACACAAAGATTTCCGGCTTTCCAGCTGACTTTAAACTGTTTATCTTGGTCAATATGTGTGATATATTTCAATATTCAATTTAAGTGGACATGTTTTCACAAATATAATCTAGTTTCGCGCTAAATGTGAATGAAACCGGTCCATACCATGGTCTAAGCCCCTAATTCCTAATATAATAATTTCCGCTTCTCTGGTTGACTTTTTCCTCATGGAGCAAAATATATTAATGAAAGTACGTGAGTCTTTGACCTGTAATATAAGTTAATAAGATACCAAATATGATTGCAATCCATTGACAATTTCGTCGAATAATGAATGTTGAATTCTTCCGCAACCTTTTTTAATATAAAGTTATGCCAGCACCTGAAAGCATTTCCCCGCCTCTGATCTTTGCACATTGCGAGAGTATAAAATGTTTCTTGCTTTTCTTGCTTTCTTACTTGTTTGATATAAATTTTTACCAGCACCTGAAAGCGTTTCCTCTGTTTTTATTTTGAAAATTACGAGAGTATAAAATGTTGCTTTTGTAGCACTCTCCACGTCGATACATATATCGAATATATATTTTCGGAATATGTAATTATGGCGATAGGGAAATCTTCTCTTTTTGCTTGCTACGATGACCAAATTTTTCATATTTTTAATTTGTATAAATGGAAAACAGATATGATTAAAAACACTTATGGTTTTCAATTAATTTGGTATGTGTTTATCTAGATTCATACATATTACATATTTCCTACTTTCAGATCTCCCAGAAATCATATTGGCTCCAGAAAATCAATTAGTAATTGCTGGAAAATCGATCACTTTGGAGTGCGATGCAGATGGTGTACCTGACCCAGACATAATATGGTATTTTAACGGAAATCCATTAACAACAGATGAACGCAGAATATTTGACAACGAAAACACCGAATTAAACATAAATAATGCAATAAAAAATGACACGGGTAAGTCTCTATAAATTGTATGTTTCTAACCAAATATGTAAGAAATATTCTTAGGGCATAAATAAATTTAAAGGACTCCCATAAAACGTAGTTAATGACCCCCATATGGTAGTTAATTTTGGTTGACTTCGTAAGGTATATATCGAGCATCTTAATAAAAGTAAGTTACCATGTTAAAATTAGCGGTTGAATTTATAGCATATGTAACGGGCAAGATGTAAAACATTTTTAAGCATGCTACGCTTTTTATTGAGTAAAAAATATTTTTTTAGCGAATTTCTGAGAAAAATGGCCTAACGTTTCAAGGTTGCTGCCCGTTACCTGGTACAAGACAACTCATGTCGCTTTATCCGAAGTGTCGACACATAGTGATAGCTCGGCGTTGTTTGAGCGATGTGGCAAAAGAAAGGCAATCGAAAGCTGGGTCTTACACTTTTCAAACGCAGTTGTCATAATATCTGCCCAGTGGATCTGAGAGCAGTCGTGATTTTTGTTTCCGGAGCACATGGCCTGTAGCGGTATTTGTGTCTCGATGGTTTAAAGTTTACTGTGGTAAAGGTTTTTAAAGACCTTTAATTGATTGTAGGCGTTATTTCTTAGTTTTTTTGTTTGCAGAGTTTAAGTTGTTTTAATGGCCTCTTCTGCTGCAACGGTATGACCCAAAAATGTGATTTAGGGTTTTCAAAGACGGACTTTATGGTGTTGAGCCCTAGATATAGATAGTTTCGTAGAACTCGTAGAACTAGTAGTGTTTGCGCTGCCTTTGATGACCAAATAGCAAGAATTCAGATTTTCAGAATTGGAAAATATTGTCACACCTTTTAAATTGTTGGTGAAGTCCTGTAGATATAGCACTGGATCTGTCTGGAACTGTCTCACTGTTGAGAGAACTGAAATCTCCGCAAGATCGCAATGTAACGTGTGCTTTCTTTACCATATGAAGAGGGCAGGTCCAACTGCTACTCGATGGGCGGCATATTCCCAATTTTTTTTATGCTATTGAATATGTCTTTGGCGCTTCTGTGAAAGGTGTCTCAGTCATGCAGATAAGGGCGGACCACGAGTTTCGATGTGATAAACTACTGCGGACTCTGCTGAGCTTCCGAGTTGTGCTGTCAAGAAACCCTTGACGTGCAGGACATGTCAAATGTTTTATTGATAAATTGTGGTTACTCACAAGTTTTCTTATAGGTGCCACTGAAGTTAAGTTCCTATTATTCTTCTATTATTCTTCGCGTAAGTTATCTGTCGGTTTCACAAAAATGCCGATGAGTATTGTTTCGCAGAGCGAGGTTTCAGCTATTCGTCGCATATTATTGAAAAGTGGACTTGGTTTTAGGTCACGCAACGGCATATCTGAGAGAACTCGTTGCACTCGTCGTTGTTGACTGTCCGCGAATTGTACTATGGGTTTGGATTTAATGTACTCTTAACGATTTAGCGAAAGAACGGAATTGATGTTTGCCTTTAACTCCATTAGCCTGCAGGGAGGAACATGTATGATGACCAGATTGTATTTTCTAGGAGTCGCGTGTCACGCCTGTAGCTGCGAACAAAACTAAAATGGCGGAAATAAGACTTGATGCTTGTATCGTTCATATTATGCCGGTTTATGTGTGGTACCATGGCCACATCCAAGTGGATAGCAGCAAACATGTCCGTTCATGTTGAGTTGTTGGTGAAAAAGGGAAGAATTTAAGGATGAAGAAAAATGGGTTGTTTACAGCTAAAATGTAAAGATACAGGAAAGAATTGCCGGTCTGTGGCGTAGTACGCGTTTCCACACACATATAATATAAATATACGTATTGTAGATATGCAAAATTTGCGCGTAAATGCGTTTTCATAAGCAGACATTTGGTAAATCCACATTGTTTTAAAAAGCATTGAACAAGGTTTTCGAAAATTGGTTTTGCGAATAAATAATCATTGAATAATAATCAATACATAAGTAAATTACTAATTTTTAAGAAATATTTATATATGTTGTGTAGTTAACTAAATTCGTTCGGTATACCAAGAGATGGCGAAACTTTATTATTATTCCATTGTTCCAATATTCCGAACATGCATTGGACAGTCACTGTCCTTATGCGTCTTCTCCAGTCATTTCGTTTGAAGCGTAAACAACAACAACTTTTCACTCAAATTTGTCGAACTTTATGCCTGATAAAGTCTTTTTGAGGGGATTTCTTCTTCATTACTTTAATATGCGGCCAAAAAAGTTTGAAGATGAGGAACTGGAAGCAATGAACATTGTAGCCAAATACAAGAAGAGCTCACTGAATCTTTGAGAGTCACTCAAGCAGCCCTTTTAAAATGTTTAAAAGTTAGCCGGATACATTCAAAAGTAAGAAAATTGAATTGAAGTCAAAAGACCTTGGGAGACGATTTTGCAAGTCAGAAATATTGCTTGAACTTATGGTACTACTTTTAACGTCTGGACGGACGAAGCCATAATTTTATAAATCGTTAAAATAATAATTTAAATTGTTTTGGTAAACCACTTATTTATAAATTATACGTATATTTAGTAGAAAATTGGTTGTACTAAGTCGTAATATGCCTATACACTGTAGATGATAGGTCTTGGTGGGTAAATCACGAGGTACGATTTGTTGAATAAAGTATAATAAAGTATAATGTTCAATGTATGGCTATGCAACAAAATCCTCAAATTAGTTCTGAAGAGTAAGTAATAACACTAGGGAGCATAAAATTCGATACTAAAGCCCTTTTCCTCGGTCAAAAAATAATAATTTGTGCAGGAAACCCTGAGTATAGAAATTTAGAGCGCATGCGTGATCAAATACAAAGATAACACGCTAGAGAGAAACGTTATAGAGAAACACAACGTCGATAGCTTAGCAGGAGGGGTGCAAGGAGAACATTTTTGAATCGGAGGTGTTGTCGGTAATCAGTCCTCATGGAGATAACGTGGGCAATACGCAAATTGAAAACGAAAGGCAGTCCTAACGAATTACATTAACTATAGAAAATTATACTATAGACGCTGATAATGGTGATTTAATTTTTTTTTAATTTAATTTCAGAAACATTTATTTTCAAAATTTAAAGAAGGTATCTACCGAAATATGCATTTGCTAGTAGGATTATGCTTTTCATGCCAAGTACGCAATATAAATTTCGTGTCTATTTTTCAATGTCACCCGACTGCTTTTCCTTTCAACGCAAACTTTGTCTACTGAACCTCAGATTTTTCCAAAACGTGCTGTTGTTAATATTGCTGTTAACAATATTATTACATCCCTACCGAGGTTCTTTGATGAGACTCATGTGATACAAATTCACTTATGAAGGCGATTGGAATAGAATCATGATTATATGCCTAATACATTATCCCTCTGTACCGTGAGCACAACTCTGGTTATTAATGAGAATTGTCTTCGAGGATTTAATAGCCAAGAAGAAGTTCCTTTTGTTGTATATGATGAGATACTTGATTGATTGAATCTCTTAATGTGGAACAGAATTTCCAGAATAACCTCTCAGGTATAATATTCCTATAGTACCTGTTCCTGCAAAGTACCTGTACCTGAATATAGGCGGTAAGGAGACTCTTACAGAGTCAATGGACAATATTCCTGTGGAAAGTTTGGACTATAACCTTTTAGTTATACCGCCAGGTGAAGGGCAAAGGCACATAATTCAGAAGAATTGTTATTTGAAACAAAATATATGGGGCAGAATCGTACAAGCACCGAAACATAAGATAGTAACCGTAAGATAGTACATTCTGAAATTCGCAGCTTTGAACAGAGAGCGTGGATCATTCCAAAGTTATTCAACCATTATAAACAACTAGAATTGCTCCAAATTAAGAATAGTATGTAAATTCGTTTTTGTGGATTCAAAGCTGAATTCAACAACAGTGGTTACAGGCCTTTGAAAGGTATTAGATTCTCTCCTCCGCACTGGGAAGCAGAGAACAAAGGGAATTGAACCAAACCTCCCTCCGAAAATTAATGGCTTTTCATCCATTAACCACCTTGGGTGAATGCTATCTGCTATACAAGCAAACGAAACTATATGGCTAATTTACTTCTCTTTCTATACATTTCGATAAAATTTTTGGGTGCTGAATCTAAGTGGAATGAGCTTTTGGTCATTGGTTGTTTCATAAAGATTTCGGAAGAGGAAGCCAACATATTAGCTAACCAAGATAGGTATCGCTTAATCGATTGGATGCGGCTATTTGTGGTAGATATTTTGACTATCACTATCGGCAAACTCTTAAGCTTTTAACTATTTGGATTACCAAAGGCATAACGGCAGTCGTTTTTGTACCAAAGAAATATGAGAATAACAATTTTATCGTGTTGGTATACCATATCAAAAATGTCTTCGACACAAATATTGCTACCTCTTTCAAATATAACACAGAATTTGGAAATGCATAAGGAAATCTTTTCTAGAATTCCAAATATTTTAAATTCAACTCTAACTACAGAAGACATTTCGGATTTAAATGACTTTGAATGTTTCCTGTCTGATATTAGAATATATATGTTTTTGATTACTATTAGTTATGGGGTATGAGTAATTGTTATGAATGGATATGGATGGAAGTGAGAATATTTTGGAAAGAAGAAGAATTGAATTTTAAAAACTAAGAAAGGCTAAGTTCGGATGTAACAAAAAATTTTATACTCTCGCAATGTGCAAAGATCAGAGGCGGGGAAATTTTCAGGTGCTGGCATAACTTTACATTAAAAATGTTGCGGAAGAATTCAACATTCATTATCCGACGAATGTCAATGAATTGCAATCATATTTGGTATCTTATTAACTTATATTACAGGTCATAGACTCACGTACTATCATTAATATATTTTGCTCCATGTCCGAGATATTTATATTAAAATCAACCAAAATGAGATGGGTGTATATAAACTCAATCAAAGTGGCTTAAATAAATATATTAGATATAAGAGGAAAAAGTCAACCAGAGAAAAGCAAATCATTACATTAGGAATAAGGGGCGTAGACCATGGTCTAGACCGATTTCTTTCATATTTAGTGCGAAATCACGTTGTGTTTAAGAAAACAAATCCACTTAATTTCATTAAAATATCACACACTTTGACCAACATAAACGGTTTAAATTCGGGTGGAAAGTTGGGAATTCTTATATCGGGCATTTTTGGGATAGAGGGAGATCTGCACTGATCACATTAACTCTTTTCATTATTAAAATATATTAGACCCCATATTTTCACACAATTTTGTGAAGGTAAGTCACACAGTGACCGACATATCTGGCATAAAGTCTGCTAGAAAAGCAAAATCATTATATCATATGGTATATATAATAATACACGTTCACTTAATTTTGATAAAATATCTTATGGATTATATCTTTATAGATTATCTTATTTTGACCGAAATATAATGCCTACACTCTACAGGAAGCTTGAAAGTCCTTATATTAAGTATATGGGGACTATGTGAAGTACATACCCGCTTTTCTCCATTTTTGGGACAAGAGCACGTTATTATAATGGAAAGAGAATCCACCAATTTATGTATGGTATGGTTATAATGGTATGAAGTCTACCGGAACTTTGGAAATCCATATTTTAAGTATATGGGGACTAGGGGATTTTCCCCATTTGTAATACCAGAGCACACTATTATCATGGCAATACTCCAGTTTCATTACGATATCTTACAGATTTACCGACATTTTCGGTAAAAGGTTAGATAGAGGCACTGAGTACCCACTGATTGGGTATCTGGTGGCTTCAAAAGTTATAATCCGATTTCAACTATTTTTACGCACGAGATTGCATAGCTTGAATGTACTATTCGCGGAAAGCTTTATTCCAATATCTTGATGATATCTTGTTGATATCTTCTTCCAATATATATAATAATTGATGTTCGATTTATCTACTTTAAAGTGAAAGTATGAGATGAAACTTAAAATTGTGTTATATGAGAATTAGCCATTTTCACAGCGTGATATAAGAATGCAAATATAATGTCACATACCAAATTTTGATGAAATCGATTAAGGCATTCTTGAGATATGGGCTTTCCCTAAAAGTGGGCGGTGCTACGCCCATCACCAAAACTTTACAAGGATTCCTGTGTAGCCCATCCGTATCATATTTGCTGCAAAATTTAATGTTTATGACGTGTTCCTTCAACGAGTTAACGCACTTTAGGTAGCTTTAAACATGACTTTTGTATGGAAGGTGGGCGTGGTTATTATCCGATTTCGCTCGTTTTCTCAACATATTAGAAGATGCTAGAAAAACTTAGTCAGAGCAAGTTTGATTGATATATCTTTAACGGTTTCCGAGATTTAGTTTTAAAACTTTTGGGGGCGGGGCCTACCCGCTTTTACCAAAATTTTGCCCAAAGATGCCCCGCCATACTAGGATCTTCTATACTAAATAACACGCTAACATTTTAATTTACTGCTTAATTATAGCACTTTATCTGTTTAAGATTAATGGCATTTTGCGGGGGTGGCAGTTGTCCAATTACGCCCATCTGCAAAGCCAACTGTTTTACGGTCACAAAGAACACGTATATCAAGTTTCATCGAAATATCTTAATTTTTACTGAAGTTATCGCTTGCACGGGCGGACGGACAGACAGTCAGTCGGATTTCAACTCGTATTTTCATCCTGATCATTTATGTATATATATGTCTATATCTAACTCGTTTACTTCTAGCTGTTACAAACAACCGTTGGATGAACAAAACTAATATACTCTGCAGCAACATGTTGGGAGAGTATAAAAATTTTATAAATATTAAAATATGTTTGTCCTATTATCTAATGCATCAGAAATTTCGGATTTCTATCTGTAAACGCTAATTCAAAATTCAAAATTCGTTATCCGTTATTCGTTAATTTCATAAAATATACTTACAGGTATTTATACATGTATAGCTCAAAACTACAATGGCAACGTGTCTATACAAGCGAATGTTACAGTGTATGATAATGACCAAAAGCCTCAATTAAGTATAGAACCCTATGACTTAGAGGTCATACTGGGAACAATTTTTGAAATGCCTTGTAAGGCAGGGGATAATAGCGATGTTCAGGTAAGTTAATATATAATTATAATACAGTTTCATTGGAGTTAACCCTTTATCTTGATTGATGCTGAGAAGTTCAATATATGCATAAGTATAGTTATTGTAACATATATTGTTTCCAGTGGTTTATTACTACTACTACAGTCCATTGTTTATGTGGTTTTTTTTTTATTTCTAAAATTTCTCTTTTTTTTTTGTTAATGTGGATAATGCATGTTTAATCATGTTCTAATGTCAATTTTGGGGACAATTGTTTTTCTTACGTTACTATGTAATAATGTCATCATGGAGTATCTAACCTTTGGCGTGTAATTTGTTGCAGTCGACATTGGTTGAGGAACGAACGTGAACACGTGTGTCATTAACTCAACCAGTATGAAATTAAAGCGTCACACTTTTTTATCGACAGTTGATGAGTTCCTCTGGTTGATCTGGTTGATATCTTGTATAGTTCGATGTCGCATAATTCGATTATTTCTCGTTGTCTATCGGTAATTATTAGGAGTTTGTAACATTCACGGAATTAAATTAGTGTATTGGTTCTGACTCCCATTAATATGTCTCCCGTTGTTATGATTGTAAAGATCAAGTACGTTGTGAATTGAAAAGGGTGATCATCCACCAGAAATTGTGATAACACCGTACCAGAAGACAACGTGCATCTCTATACCATTACATGCCTTCCGCCATATTTCACGGTGCCAAGTAATATTTATGGTTGTACTTCAGCATTTCATTTTCTACACGCAGTGACTCACACTATAAATGGGACACTCCAAAACTATTTGATTTTTAATTTAGAATATAAATAGTAAAGTATGTAAGCAAAGTATGTAGATTTTTTCAAAAATTCCCTTTTATTTCAAATAAGACATATATTTTTTTTATTGGCATGAATTTGGCATGGCAAAGATTTATGTTATAACAACAACAAAATGAACATAATTACACTTATTTTGCGTTCATTGCAACTCACACTTGAATGTTGAATGAATGAATGTTAATGCGGCGGGCCATAGTACTGTTAAATGTACATATATAAAATATATGTCTTATTTGAAATAAAAAGGAATTTTTGAAAATTTGGCATACGTTGCTTACTTTTTATATTCGAAGTTAAAAAAAGAACTAGTTTTGGGGTGTCCCATTTATAGTGTGAGTCAGTGTATATGGCTTTTTCCGTCGGATGTAAACATTTAATTTGTTCTCGTTCGCAATAATCAGAATATTTCAGTTTTATTTAAATCTTTGCAAACTTCAATTTTGTGCTTTGATTTTTAACGCTGATTATATTTCATTACGGTCTGTGTAGCCAGGGAAATCAGCTTCACTGGGGTTTCTTCTAAAAGTTTCCGAATGAATTTTTTCTTAAGGCTTTTTTCTTCGTAACCTAAAGTTGGCGCACTTAACTGTTAAAAGTGTTTGCTATAAACTTTAAAATGGACTCTAGAAATTTTTACACTAATGCCTCTTCAATAATAGTTAATAGGTGAGCTTTTAATACCTATATTTATTTCATTTCATTTATTAATATTTTTAAGTCAGAATAATCTTCAATATAGCTTGCTGAGATTTTCATATTTTTGTAAGGAGTTAACTTCAATACGTAGTATAGAAAAAAACTGGCCTCATAGAGGTACGCACGATAACAACTCAATTTCGATAATTTATCAACATTTGTTTGGAATAAATATGTAAAAACGAATAAATATACACATTTGCACATTATCGTGTTATGATATTGTCCTTGTGGATATCCTTATGCTTCTTCCGTCCTTATGCTCTTAGAGCAGAATGCCACCTATATCTTCTTTTGCTGTAAGCTTCGTTTATTTATGTACGTTATTACATCCGCGATAAACTTTTTAATATATTATTGTCTCTTACTGACACGTAACACGTTTGGGTTTTTTTTTTATTGAAAATAGAACGCGTGAATCACCTACCCGACTTTGAGAATTGATTTGCAAGACGAGCAAGAACATATTATCCGGTTTTGATAGAAATTATGGAGATGAGATGAAATGATAGAAATTTCGAAATTTTGAAATGATAGAATTTAGAGTTCTCACTAAGTTCGGTTAGTACAGATCTAATAGTTTGTGAGTTATATATATTAGAGTTATATGTTAGAGACTACACAAGTTTTTCCAGAATTTTTCAACCACAGACAACTGTGATCTTTTGTATTAAATTTCAGTTTGTAGAATGTCTTTTGACTTCATTATAGCACTTTTTAATTTTTCGATTAACGGAATTTTGTGAGAGTGGCAATGGTCTCATATCGCCCATTTGTAATACGACCCTCTTCAGAGTTTCTTCAGACATCCGGAATTTGCACAGATCAGGACGAAATTGTGAATAGATTACAATTATAATTGGCACTTATTAACTTAAAGCATAAGATTGGCACTTATTAACTCACGTACGTCATAGACTCACTTAGTTTCATTACTACACTTTGCTTTATATCCGAGAAGGGGCGAAATTTAATATAATAGGTATATGAGGAAAAACCAAGTATAGGGGCGGAAATCATCCTATTAGAGATAGAGAGTTAGGCAAGGTCAGTATCGATCTATTGGTATTTAACGGTAAACCATATGGTAGTCAAGAAAACTTTTCCATTTAGTTTCATTAACTAAACTTTAACAAAACTTTCAATTTAATTTCAATAAAGTATAACACATATTGACCGATGTACACTATATGGAGTCATACGGAAAGTCGAAATCACCATTTTGGGTGTATTAGTGCCAGGAGAAGGACAGACTAACTATGTTTCATTTTGAAGTTAAACTTAATTATACCCGAGCAAATTGTAGTATGTAAATTGAATATGTAAAGGTTGAACCTTGAACCTTGAAATGGTAAGTGGGCATGTTCTTGCGCAATTTCACCAATTTTTCACACTGCAAGATGAAATGCTAAAGAGAAATGTTTCGAACAATTTCGGTTGATATAGCTTCAGTAATTTAAGGGACAGACGCATTAAACGAATTAGGCTTGCATTTAGACTATTTACAACGGACAGTAACTAAGATATCTTAACAAAATTAAGTGAACGTATTATCTTAGGAATACTGTGGTTCGGTGCAGAAAATGGGTTATGTCCGTACATGAATAACTAATCCCTCATATGCTACTTATAATGACTTTCGCTATTGTAGTATATATCGGTTATTTGAAATATATCGGTTTATATTTTTTAATTATATTTTATATTTGAAAATTATATATTATTTTAATATTTATTATTTATTATTTATTATATTTATTTTATTATAACATTATATATTATTATAATTATATATTATATTATATAATATATTATATTATATATTATATTATATATCGGCTAATGTGTGAGTTATACAAATAAAGTTGAGTGGAAATATTTTCTCCAGAATACTTTAACAAACTACATCGTGCCCAAAATAATATGTTCTCATCTAAACCGATATATTCGTCAAAAGAAATTCTTATTATGCGAGATTTAGTCCATTTTTGATACTAAAGCTCATTGTGGTCAAGAAATATATACAAAATATATATATATATATATATATAAAAATATATTCATTTAATTTTGTAAAATTATCTCCTGTATTGACTGATATATCTAATACATAAAAATCTCGTTTCACATTGTTTGTTATCGTACTCCTCTGAAAGGGCTTGAACGATTTTTATGAAATTATGAAATAGACCTGAGAAGAGCTCATAGGATGTTTTTTATACCCCTACATGAGTGACCTGGTCCAGAATTTTTTTTATTTGTTGAGCAAAATGTTTAGTTTTTTAAGACTAGGCTTAAAAAATTTCTATAACCCATAATTTTTAGTAGCGATATTAGAATTTCTACGCTCATCCACAAATGCGCGATAGGAATGCAAGATGGCAATAGATTAATCACGGCAACACAAATTTGTCTAACATTCGTTTTAGGATAGGCACAAGGCTACAATGATTGATGATTTATAACGTCATTTCATCCAACCATCATGAAATGATATCACGTTAACATTCAGCGAAGCAATAATTTAATGAACACTGAAATGAATCGTGAACTACAATGTAGTACCGCAGAAATGCTAGTAATTATTACTCGCAATGTTCCCCTATTGACTGATGAACAAAAAATAATTTATGACCGCATTATGCTGGTGGGTTTTGAAGGACAAGGTGGATTTTTTTTTTTCGAATGCGCTGGCTAATAATTCCTTATGGGACTAAATCTTGCCAAAATTCGATAAAATAATGGTATCGCATTTTCAGTTGCATCATCTGATATGGCAGCAACTTTATTGGATGAAGGCAGGATACCTCATTCAGGATTTAAGCTGCCACTGAACATTAAAAATAACCCAGGCGCGGTGTACAACATGAAAAAATAATCGTCCGAGACCACGGTGTTTACACAATGCAAATTTATCATCTGGGATGAATGCACTAAAGCACACGGGTGATTTCAGACAAACACTTCGTTTCATGTGAGTTTCAAGTTAACACGTCACATTCTCAAAGCAACTGTTAGATGTTAGTGATGGAAAAATTGCTGTCCATAAAAATACTGGATGCATAAAATTGCTTACCGATTTCCATATAATCATTAATTCGTAAAATGGTTTTATAATTTACGCATACAACACATGAATCATGAAAGGCTAGCAGTAAGAGCCATTTTGTAACAAAAAATGCACACGTCACTATTTAAATTTCAAGATACATCAGTCGTTGCTAAACGACTTGGTGTCTTACAAATTTATCGGTTCAATTAGCTATGCCAACGAATCTGTAAAATGTCCAATTGTGTTCCTGAACTCATTGAATTTGCCGTTATCTACAACTCCAAGTCATTAAGAAATTAGTGGAAAACATTGTCGAAGCCAGCATTTGAATAGCTATTCTAAATATATTGCTGTAACGAATCACACAGAAGTGCCAATCGTATGCAAACGGCGGGTTCATATTCCAATTATATTGACATTCGCAATGACAATCCATAAGTCATAAGAGCAGGCTATATCTGTTTTAGAATATGAGAGTTGAGGTAATTCGTAGATCGATTTCGCCCATTTTCGCCACGAAAAAAAGGATATTCAAGATTACATTGATCGATATATATGAAATAAAGCCAACCGGAAGTTTGAAAATCCTTATATCCTGTGATGTGGAAAAATCACATTTGAGTTTGCAATTGTGATATATGTCGAGTAGGAGTGACAGACTGCGGGTTTTTTCACATTGTAAAATAGGAATGTCAGAGCAATATTATGTATCAAATTTGGTTGTAACTGATGAAGTCTTTCTTGGGATATAGGATTTCAACTAAAGGTGGACGGTGCGAGGTCCATCGTCCAATGTTTTCGCTGATTTTTTCAAAAACCTTAAGCACATCTTGGCTGGGAAATTTAATGTTTCTGACGTATTTATTTATTGAGTTATGAGACTTTTAGTAGTTTTCAACAAAACCGTTATATAGAGAGTGGCCGTGGTTATTATCACGTTTCATCCAAATTCGCACTGTCTGAGGAGTTGCCATTGTTGAAATGCAATCGGTTCAGATTTTCCCCAGCTCTATTATACACGATATAATGATATCCGACTTCCCAGCTGACCTTTAACAATTTACTCGTATGTTGTTCAATATGTGGGATACTTTAATGAAATTAATGGACAAGTTTTCTTAAACATAAAATCATTTAGAGGTGAATACGACTGAAATCGGTCTAGACCGTGGTTTAAGACCTCTATTTCTAATATAATGATTTCCGTTTCTCTGGACGACTTTTTCCTTCCAAACTGCTATGGCATAATTCAAACTTTAAAAAACTTGTTTAATATAAAGTTTTATTATCACCTGCAAGAATTTACCCGCCTTTCAACCTTGCACATTGTGGGAGTATAAAATATTTGGCCACACCGGAACTTAGACCTCCTTACTTGTTATACTCTCCCAACATGTTGCTAGCGAGTATATTAGTTTTGCTCACCTAATGGTTGTTTGTAACACCTAGAAATAAATGATAAGGATGAAAATACGAGTTGAAATCCGAGTAACTGTCTGTCCGTCTGCCCGTGCAAGCGATAACTTGAGTAAAAATTAAGATGTGATGAAGCTTGGTACACGTGTTCTTTGTCACCGTAAGACCGTTGGTATTGCAGATGGGCGTAATTGGACAACTGCCACCCCGCAAAATGCCATTAATCGAAAACAGATAATGTGCTATAACTAAGCAGCAAGTTAAGATATAAACGCTTTATTTGGTATACAGGCTCCTAGTATGACGGGGCATCTGTGGGCAAACATTTTTGAAAAGTGGGCATGGCGCCGCCCCCCAATAGGTTTATTATATATATCTCGGAAACCATTAGACCTATATCAATCAAACTTGCTCCGAGTAAGTTTTTCTAGTATCTTCTCATATACTGAGGAAATGGGTGGAATCGGATAGTAATAACACCCACCTCTTATACAAAGGTTATGTTGAAAACTAATAAAAGTGCGGTAGCTCGCTAAAGGAACACGTCAGAAGGATTAAATCTTGCAACAAATATGATACGGAAGGGTTGCATAGGAGTCCGTGTAAGGTTTTAGTGATGGGAGTGGCACCGCCCACTTTTGGGAGAAACCCCATATCTCAAGAACTAGTTAACATTATATTTGCATTCTTATGTCACATTGTGAAAATGGAAACAATCAGATAAAAACCACGCCTACTTCTCATTAACACAATTTTAAGTCTGTTAAGTCTGTCACAAGTTTACATCTGAGCCTTTCACTTTAAAGTAGGTAAATCGAGCAGCAATTAAGATCTGAAAATCAAACTTTGTACAAATAGTGCCTTCAAGACATGCCATCTCATGCGTAAAAATAGACGAAATCGGATTATAACTTTTCAAGCCACCAGTTAGCCAATATAAGGACCTCAGTGCCTCTACCTGACTTTTCTCCAAAAATATCGAGAAATCTGTAAGATATTGTAATGAAATTTGAGGATTATCTTTCCATGATGATAGAATGCTCTGGTATCGAAAATGGCGAAAATCGGGTAAATACTCCCCCTAGCCCCCATATACCTAATATAAGGATTTTCAACGTTCCTGTAGACTTTATACCATATATAACGGTCAATATATGAGTTATCTCTTTGAAATTAAGAGAGCGTCTCTTTCTAGTGACAGTGTGTCCATGTGCTTAAAATCGGGTGAGCACTTCCCCTAGCCCCATATACTTAATACAAGGATTTTCAACCTCCCGGTAAACTTTATACCATATATCTATGGTATCAATAGTCTATATGTCTATATGTAAGACATCTTAGCAAAATTAAGTGAACGTGCAGTATTGGATATACCATAGTTTACTGCCGAAAATGTGTGAAATCGGTCAACGAGTTATCCTAGTTCCCATAGACTACATTTTGTGATTTTCGCTATTCTAGCAGACTTTATGCCTAATATGTCGGTCACTGTGTGAGTTCCCTTCAGAAAATTGCGTAAAAACACGTTCCCTAATATACTTGAATAATGAAAGGGGTTAATGCGATCAGCCCAAATATGCCCAATATAAGAATTCCTGACTTTCCATCTGACTTTAAACCTTTTATGTTGGTCAATATGTCTGTTATTTCAATGGAATTAAGTGGATATGTTTTCTTAAACATAATGTGGTTTCGCACTAAATATGAATGCAATAAAACTAGACCATGGTCTAAGCCGCTTATTCCTAATAACACGCTTTCATTTTCTTTGGTTGACTTTTTCCTCATTTATCTAATATATTCATTAAACCACTTTAGTTGAGTTTATATCGCATATATCACTTTTGAGCTAATTTGGTAGATTTTAATATAAATATCTCTGACACGAGCAAAATATAGCAACGAAAGTACATGAGTCTATGGCCTGTAATATGATGCCAGATATGATTGCAATCCATTGAGAATTTCGTCGAATAATGAATGTTGAATTCTTCCGCAACATCTTTTAATATAAAGTTATGTCAGCACCTATGTAAGCATTTCCCCTCCTTTTAGCCTTGCATATTGCGAGAGTATAAAATGTTCGGTTACACCCGAACTTAGCCATTCCTTATTTTTTTGTTTTAAATCACGTTTATTAACACTGATAAGCCGAGTGCTCGATCAGGAAAGTGGAGAGATGGTACGGATGCGTAGAAATCGCGGTGGTCTCACTTGTTCTCACAGAGAGGCTGTGTCAGGAAATTATTTAATACTGGTGATCCTGATCAGGACAATGAGATGAACTTATCGAATTATTGTAGTGATACCGGTTTTTCGTACGTGTTAAAGTTGGTCAAAATCGAGTCCAAAGCAGCGATTAAAATCATATACATAAACAAACACACATACAGTTAAAACCAAGAAAAACATCATAAAAAGTAAGAAAGTATTATTCGATACCTAACCCAATATGTTCATTTACAGGTGATATGGAGACATGATGGAAGACTTGTAAGCGAAAATGTATTTTCACACGATAAATATCAGGTCAGTGGATCCGGAAGTCTTCTTGTCAAAAATGTCACTACTGCGGATGGAGGTCGTTACGAGTGTACGATAAAAAATCAGTATGGACGTGTTACTGCTTCATCTCTAGTAAAAGTGAAGTAAGTTATTGTTGTCATAGTCTGTTATTTCCTTTTTTAAAATATTCATTTATATAGTACTTTTAACCTGCTTACAAATTTCTAGAAAAGACTCAATTTCTCTAATCTAGTAGTTTCCATAATAATATTAATATCTTCTGCGTTATATGAACATACCATTTAATAACGAAGTTTTGAAAAACAAATTATTTAAAAGTTTCTCTAGTAACTAGGTTCATTTCGTTGGTCTGAAGAAAATTTTAACAAATTTTAATTTCCATGTAAATGTTATGTATTTTTGATAAGTGGTGCAGTTTAAAATTGTTATACTTTAAAATGTTGTTAAAACAAGTTTGCTACTTTGTGTTGATTGTTCATAAAATAATTGCGACAACAATTTTACCTTCAAGGACATATTAACAACTTAGATTCAAGGGAAATTCATAGAAATAAGAAAATTATATAAAACTAAGAGAAATAAGCCACAAGCCGCATTGTAATTATGGTACTTATAACAGAGATTTCACAGCACCAATGAGGTTTTCATTATGGTCATATTTGGTAAGAATAAGTGGAAAATGTAGATTTCTCATACGCGAAAATCACAGAAAGACCTTACATCAAATATCAGTTCTTAAACCTTATCATTCTACACAAATCTTTTTGGCACTATCAATAAATATAACGGAACTAGATAAGGCATTCTTGATAGACAAGAACCTAAATAACTTACAGTTAATACTTTATAAATTGTGTTTTCTTAAACCGAGGATATTTAATGATCAAAATTCCCATTATATGTTGGGTGATCCTAATAACATTTAGTAATATAATAACAGAGTATCATGTGTAAATATTTTAATAATACCTTTATTGAAATTATTTGAAGGCTTCAAAATAACCAATGCCGTTGAGAATCGGTTTCTGTTTGGTGTTATGTACACAGTGTTTATCCTACACAGTACAAACCCTTCAATAAATCTGACTTTTTGGTTCAAAATTTAAGGGTTCGGTATCTTCAATTAGATAGGAAACTCTTCGTCATAATTGGTTATCTCATCTGATATATATTTATAAATTTCATATCAGATGAATTCGAATTTGCTAAATATTTAATGTTTGCAAATGACCTTAAGCTATTCCTGAAAGTGCTCAGCTTGTCAAACTCTAATAATTTCAAAATGTTCTATAAAATCTTGAGGAACAGAAATAAATGTTTAACTATTTCCTATTCCAGAATAAATCGTATTGCACTCAATTATAGCCTATGTGGCTGCCATCAAATCCTTACTAAAAGGTAATGACTTGAGTGTTTATTTTAAGCCCAAAATTTCGTTTTCTAGGCATTGAGTGATTTAGTAAACAACTCTACGGACATAGACGGTTCATTGTTGTTCATTAATGCGTCACTAAGAAGTACCGTTCACAAATTATTAAAATTATTTGTAGATATTAACCATTATAGTCATTTAACATTATCGATTTGATATTAATGAAGTTTAAGGAAGAAAATCTTTTGATACCATTAAAGATACCACCTACATTAATTGGGTTTCAAACCTTGCTCCGCTTTCGGAATGTATTTTTAAATCCATATTTTCCATGCTTCCCACAGCCCCTTTGTTTTTATAGATCCCAGATAATATAACAAAAATACCGTGTTTCATGCAATATTATAAGAAAGAAAATAACCTATTTAATTTAATTCTACTTAATTTAATTGTTACTTTAATTTATCGGAATAATCTCATTCTCTCGTTTTTGTGTACTACACATGACTTCATAAATGTATAATTATTATGGCAAGGCAAAGTTTGCTGTAGAAGCTATGTATTATTTGTTATGCACTGGAAATAAAAAAGACAAATTCGGATAGAAAGTAAACATGTTTCATAAATAACTTAGTCTTTGGCATTCAGAACACTAATTTGTAAGAAAGGAGAACTTAACGTTGAAACTTCTGAGAAGTTTTCGCCGAAATTTTAATACGAAATCGGTGTTAACTAAACTTACAGTAAAACTACTTTCAGTAAAACTTTCACCACTTACAGTAAAAAAAGGATCTACACACTAATCCATTGCAAAAACGCTACAAAATTACCCGTTTTAAATCAGCCTTTCGCAATCTGGAATTATAAATAAAGTTTCACAAGTTTAAACTTAGTAACATACAATATTGAAACGCAAAGAGTAGTTGATAAACAGTTTTCCAAAAGTATATGAATATCCGGTAGACAACAACAACATAGGGAATAAATAGGATAAAGGGTTATATATACCAAAATGATTATAAGGAAATTGAGATATCTGAGGCATACCCATTGCACAGTTGCAATTCGTAAATTGATATTTCTGATGGGTTGTTCAGTGATACACCTAGAAAACTATTTTATTCCAACACAGATGACCTGCTTAATTCAGCAACCAATTTTGTAGCGAAATTCAAATTTGGCACAGGGGCCTAAAATAACATGTCTACAAAATGGCAACAAAATATCTGACATTTTAATTTATATTTTCGACTTAAAGTCAACCAAAGGGGAGGCAACAATCGTATTAGATATACGGCTGCTAGGAGCATAATCTGTACCGATATAATTACATGATCTGTACCGAAAATTACATTAAAATTTTTGGTACTAAAATAAAGTATGCTCGAGAAAATATTTCCATGCACTTTTATTAGGATAACTCATAAAATACCCATTATATTCAAAAGAGTCATCAAGAATAACGAACATCATTACAACTGTTTTCTATTCGCCAAGCTTTGGAAAATCTAAGAAACTACTATACCAATTGTTTAAACAAACTGGCAGTACTTCCAGTGCAACTTTTCAGTAATATGCCCTCCGAGGGACGTGCAAATGTGTTGCTATTCTTGCAACTTCCATGCCTTACGTTTTTTAAAAGCTATTAAAATTTATTTCAAGTCTTCTTTTGAGCCATTCTCTATATTAATACTTGTCTAAAATCTATAAAACAAAATTTGGTAACATCGAAGATATCGGTTATACTTTATTGAGTTAACAGCATACTTTTTTGTTTAAATATTAGGGAGAAGATATCATATTTTCGTTAAGTTTAACTGATGTAGCTTTTTTAGTTTGTGATATATGTTAGGGCCACGCTTGCTTTCCCAAAAATTTAAATCAAAGAAGCCCTTCCTGGTGTAAGCCTCTGTACTAAATTACACATTTTAGACATTACATTTCGAGACTTAGTTATAGCACTTTGTATTTTTTCGATTCACGATTTCAATTTTAGAAGGGTTGAAATGTTCTGATTTCGCTCAATGGCAATACCAATTTCTTCAGAGCGCTAGGAAACATGTGTACCAAATTTTATTAAGATACATTTATTTTTATCCAAGTTATCGCTTGCACGGCTGACGGACGGACAGACAGACACCTAGAATTAAATTTGTCACTCTCCGAATCATAATAATATATATATATATCTACATCCCTCGCGATTATTTGTAACTGTCACGAAAAATTGTTAAGTGCCACAAACAAATGTGTGAATAAATCAGTTGTACTCTGTTGAACATGTTGCCAGAGTATATAAATTTAATAGCGGGTGTGACACCACTAATTTTTAGGTGAAAATTCTAATCTTACAATCTTTAATAATTTTTAGTATATACCATTCCCATAATTGTCCATTATCACATTTTGAAAATAGGAAAAATTGGAACACAATTATGTCTATTTCCCGCCAAATTCAATCCAGAAAGTTATTTTAATTTGCCGCAAAACGCTTAAGAATTAATCAAGATATCGCAATAAAACTAAGCATATATAGTGCCCTGATATGGGTCAATTCTCATCTAAAAGATGTGGGAATTGGTGCTTCAGTTATTATTCTTGTGTTTTCATACCTCTGTTTGGCTTAATATGATATGTACGATATGCACCCTAATGTTTATCTGCCCGTTCGTTTATACGCTCGTTTATAAAGTATTTTTTGATACACTATAAAAATGGGCGAAATCAGATGATAACCACGCTCATCTCCCATACAAAAGTTAAGTTCAAAACTACTTAAAGCGCGATAATTTTATAAAGAAAAACATTAGAATCTTTAAATTTAATTGTATTATTAAGCAAGTTTTCTTGTGGACCGGTAAAAATCACACTTTTATGTGAAATCTTATATCTTATCTTTATTATCTTATATCTCGGCAACTACGATAAATTTTAATCAAATTTAGATTTATCCAAAGATGGATAAAATCGGTTAACCTAGTTAATTTTGTGAAAATTATATTGTACTTGCGATATGTAAGATATCGCAACCAGTTATCATATTTGCTTATGGGTGAAAATGGGTGAAATCGGTACATTTATTTTCGAAGCAACGATATACTACGTGTAACGACTTTCGTTATTCTAGAGAGCTTTATATCGAATATGTCAATCAATGTGTGAGTTATCTTGACTGAGTAATGCTTAAAGCAAATACAATCTGTCCGTGCATTCGTTGCATAAGAATGATCTAGACCTGCCATACAGCTAATGTAATAATTTCCGCCCCTCTTGTTGACTTTTTTCTATATACCCAATACATACCCATACATTACATTTCGTTTATTTGGTTGAGTTAACATATCATATATACATATATATACTACATTAAGAGGGAGAATGTCTATTAGCATTATGTCATTCACTAGTACAAATTAGTGACATCGGAATGCCCAGCTCTAAAATGTCAATATCTATTTTGATACAAATATTTTGAGTATAAAACAAATTAAGTAAAAGACCTATATGAATCCATAACGTATGGAATAAATTACTAAGATCCTAGATATACCTGGTGTGTTCAAAAAATAACGGAATTAATGTTGTCGCCTTCAAAATAGTATCCATTCGATATTATGCACTTATGCCAGCGCTTCTTCCAATCGTCGAAGCACTTCTCAAACTCGATTTTTGGGATAGCCTTTAGCTCTTTCAGCGATGCGCTTTTAATGTCATCTATACTTGTAAAACGATGCCCCTTTAAGGTTCTCTTTATTTTTGGAAATAGGAAAAAGTCGCAGGGAGCTATGCCTGGCGAATATGGAAGCTTTATAGAGTTGTTTTTGGCCAAGAATTTACGAACTAGCAACGAAGTGTGAAGAGGTGCATTATCGTGATGCAAATGCCATGAATTGTTTTTCCACAAATGCGGGCGTTTTTTCGGATTGCTTCACGTAAACGACGCTGAAAGTATAGGTAGTATTCTTTATTGACCGTTTGAACTTGAGGCAAGAATTCATGATGCATTATGCCATTAAAGTCGAAGGACACAGTCGGGCACAACTATACGATGTAATTACAGAAATTAACAATACAATTATATTGTCGAAGTTATAATCACAAAGCTACCATCTACTACCACCAAATTAAACAAAATACATTTTGAAAAATTTTTTCTAAACAAATCTTTACTTCCTTTTTATTACAGGAGCACTGTAAACAAAGCACCAGGTGACAATTACGTACGAATAGCTTTTAACGAGGCTTCTGAGGAAATTGATTTGGCTATCAATAACACCGTAGAGGCTCTTTTTACCAAAAGTAAGCGGAATTTAAGTGGAAACCCCAATTACGCCAACCTATTACGAGTGTTCCGATTTCCTAAGGGTGAAGCGCGACAACTTGCTAGAGCTGCTGAGATTTATGAACGCACTCTTGTAAACATTAGAAAACATATTGCAAAAGGGGACGCTCTTAGTATTTCAAGTCAAAATTATGAGTTTCGAGATCTTCTTTCACGGGAACACTTACATTTATTGGCGGAGCTTTCAGGTTGTGTAGAACATCAAGAAATGCCCAATTGTACAGACATGTGCTACCACTCAAGATATCGTAGTGTAGATGGTACTTGTAATAACATGAAAAATCCTTGGTGGGGAGCATCTCTTACAGCATTTAAACGGAATGTTAAACCAGTTTATGAGAATGGTTTCAACACACCTGTTGGTTGGACCAAAACACAATTTTACGGAGGATTTTTAAAACCCAGTTCTCGTTTGATTTCAACTTCTGTTATTACAACTAAGCGAATAACTCCAGATAACCGAATTACGCATATGGTAATGCAGTGGGGACAATTTTTAGATCATGATTTGGATCATGCTTTGCCATCCGTAAGTTCGGAAAGTTGGGATGGAGTAGATTGTAAAAAAACGTGTGAGTTTGCACCTCCTTGCTTTCCTATTGAAGTTCCTCTGGGAGATCCTCGCATAAAAAATCGTCGATGTATTGATGTTATTCGATCAAGCTCTGTTTGTGGTTCCGGTATGACATCAATTTTTTTTGAAGGGGTCCAGCATAGAGAACAAATTAACCAACTCACTTCTTATATTGATGCATCTCAAGTTTATGGTTATAGCTATGACTTCTCAATCGAACTTCGAAATCTTACAACCGATGATGGCCTTCTAAGAACAGGAATACAATTTCCTGGGCAAAAAGATATGTTACCCTTCGCAGCACCTCAGGATGGTATGGATTGCCGGAGAAATCTGGACGAAAATACAATGAACTGCTTTGTTGCTGGCGATATAAGGGTTAATGAACAAATTGGCTTATTGGCTATGCATACAATATGGATGCGTGAACATAATCGAATTGTTACAAAATTGCGTAATGTAAATCCACATTGGGATGGTGATACTATATATCAAGAGGCGCGTAAAATTGTGGGTGCCCAAATGCAACATATTACTTACAAACATTGGTTACCATTAATTATCGGAGAGAGTGGTATGAAATTATTGGGTGAATATAGAGGATACAATCCTAATATAAATCCATCAATAGCTAATGTTTTTGCCACAGCCGCATTACGTTTCGGACATACCATAATAAACCCAGTACTTCATCGTCTTAACTCTACTTTCCAACCTATACCCCAAGGCCATTTACCATTGCACAAAGCATTTTTTGCACCTTGGCGAATTGCATATGAAGGTGGAGTTGATCCTCTCATGCGAGGCATGTTCTCAATTCCTGCTAAATTAAAAACTCCTGAAGAAAATCTTAATAGTGAACTAACTGAAAAATTATTTCAGACTGCACATGCAGTTGCATTAGATTTAGCAGCAATTAATATTCAGCGCGGCAGAGATCATGGACTCCCGGGTTACAATGTCTACAGAGAGTTTTGCAATCTCTCAATAGCAATAACTTTTGACGACATGGAAAATTATATTAAGAACACTGATGTACGTAGGAAACTCCAGGAGATTTATGGACATCCGGATAACATTGATGTTTGGGTTGGTGGTATTTTAGAAGACCAAGTTGAGGGTGGAAAAGTTGGACCCTTGTTCCAATGTTTGCTTGTGGAACAATTTCGTAGACTTCGTGACGGAGATAGGTTTTACTACGAAAATAATGGCGTATTTCTTTCACAGCAACTAAATCAAATAAAGCAAGCAAATTTAGGACGTATAGTCTGTGATAATGGTGACGATATAAAAGAAGTTACATCGAATATTTTTCTGCTACCGAAACTACAAGGTGGTTATAGAAAATGTGCTGATATGCCAGAAATAAGCTTAAATTTTTGGCAAGATTGCGGATCATGCAAAAGTTTACCTCCTCTTCTAGAAGTTTCCACATCAGAATTATTAGAGAAACATCCATTAAATAAAAGGGCAACACACTATATTAAAAATGCGTTTCAGCAATCAAGGGATATTAAAGAAATTCGTCAATCTCGTATAAATAGTTTAGAGGCAACTATTAAAAGACTAGAGGAAGATTTCGAAGAGTATAAAAGAAGAGTTCAAAATCTCGAAAACTAATGTGTATTTGCAAAGATGCAGCAATTTCAATAATAAATAAATGCATGCTTAAAAATTTAATAACAATGTTTCGATTATTGATACAATTGCAATAAGGATATTTATTTTTGTGTACATAGGTTTTGTTCATCCTTCGGTCGTTTTTTTTATGTCAACGTCGTGACATTGATATGACAAGTATAGTAAGTGATAAGTGTCTATGATAAGTATGAATAAGTAAGTAAGTGATATATGTAGCTAGTTGTAACAATGACACGTACTCTCTGCCCAAATGTGAATTAGTGCTATACGAAAGATGAAAAATGGATGACAATGCAAAAAAATGTCAAAAACATGGTTGCATTTCCAATTAAAAAGTATTAGAGTTCGTAGTGTTGTCACAGTACCCTCCTCCAACAGAGTCATAGGTGGCGTGATAAAAACTGGGTTCAGATGATCAATGAAAACTTTCAAATTGTTTTCTTTTATTCCCACTTCAAAGTATTTATTTGAGAGGTTCAAAATTTTTTATGGTCCCGTATGCGATGCTGATAATGAGGGCTTACAGAATTATCGTGAATACAGACGTAGTCGTAAGATTTGAGATCACTCTGCCGTTAGTTTCACAGTGGTGCCCGTGCCGGGATGCTTGAGAACTTGTGTAGCCTGAAGGAAAGTTTGTTAAAATTTTAATATTACGAAGGAACGAATACTTCCGGTTGACACGTCGCAAATTACTTTTTTGGAGCTGGGAGGTAGCATGAAAGCTTTAAATTTAGCGAATGGCACCACTTAGGTCTGCTTGCAACTTCTCTCCGTTTTCTTGGTCATAGATGGCGGTCGCAATGGATATAGGCAGTGATATCGTTTTTCTTATTTGCTGGTGTTATAGCGAATAGTGGGGCTTGCAACTCCAAGGCATCTAGAAATATTTTTCGATAAAAATTGAGGGTTATTAAAAAAATTAAATCTCTTTCGCAATTTTGGGCTACTTATTTCTGATCAACGTTTCAACACTGCTTGGCAATGAACGAATGCCAAGTTAAATAAATAAATAACTTACCAACTCTAGTTAAGATACCTTGAATTCCGATTTGGCGTTATTGATCTCTTAGACGAGTCTCTTAAATGATTAAAGCATAGCGCAGATGATGTTACAGTTGGGTAAAATCGAATGTAATGGAATATGCAAAATTACGCTAGCTATACTACAATAACTTCATTTGTTTTATGATAATTACGTCGGAACAATGAAGAATAAATCAAAATGGGAAGATTGGAATAAAAATAATGCTGAAAACTAATAAAACATTTGATCGAAAACTAAATTTTTCAATGCATTTACTTCAATAATAACAGAACTTAACAAAAGTTTTGAAAGTTTCAGTATTTTATATATTTACATTAAATTACAAAGCCTACATATATAGGGCTAAATTCGGAGTAACAGAAGATTTTAAACTGTGGCATTGTGCAAGGATCAAAGGCGGACAAATTCTTTCAGGTGCTGACAAAACTTTATAATAAAAAATGTTGCGTAAAAATTCAATATTCATTATTCGACGAAATTTTAAATGGATTACAAACATATCTATTATCTTATTAACTTATAATACCGGTCAAAGCCTCGCGTACTTTCGATACTATATATATGAAAATATATATATAATATAATTGGGTTGAGGATTTGGATTTCAGGAGGGTTTCAGCGTTAAACCACTTTATGTTTAAGAAAACATATCCGTATAATTTCATTGAATTAATTTCTTTAATGTTTCATTAATTTCACATACGTTGGCCAACATAAGGTGTTTAAAATCAGCTGAAATGTCCGAAAACATTATGTCGGGAATATTGGTACTAGTGGAAGATCTAACCTGATTGCGTTCGTATATAAATCGAAATTATCGTACATCCGATATTACATATTTACTTAAGTTTGCTAAGATATCTTACCTTCTTATAAAGCTAACTAGAAGTTTCAAATTCTTATATTATGTATATCGTGGCTAGGGGTAAGATTTGACTCGTTTTAATTCATTTTTGGTATCATGATATATTATTACCAGAAAAAGATGTTATCTGACTTTCACTAAAACACCTCATAGGTTGACCAGTATTTTCCGTAAAAGTAGGTAGTAGGTATGTTGAAAAGTTATAACTGAAAAGTGAAATAATCGGATGAAATTTTGAATTATGTCATATGAAAAGTGGGAGTGGTTGTTGTCCGATTGTGCCCTTTTTCACAATATGGCATGGTGCAAATATAATTTTATGCACCAAACTTGTTAAAAAATTGGTGTAGTAGTATATATATAGTAGTATATATATATATTAGATATAGTATTTCACCTAAAAGTAGGCCGTGCAACGCCCATTGTCCACATTTCATAAGGATTCCTGAGCATGCCTTCTTTACCATTTTTACTATAAGATTTAATTTTTCTGATGCGTTTTTTATCGAATTAACACACTTTTAATAGTAGAATGTGAGGTGGGTATGGTTATCATCCGATTTCACTCAATTTCCACCAATTTTGGTTGAAATAGCTTTGTTGGTTTGGGAGACATGTACATTAAACCCGTTGCGAGGCGGTGCTTGTCTCACTTACTCTGTCTGTGATCACTGTAGAATTTTTTTGATCGCTGGTGCCCTTCCCATTGCAATTTTACGTACTAAATTATAGTTTTGTATCTTAAATTGTTGCTTAGTTATAGCACTTTAGAGGTTTTCTATTATTATCATTTTGCAGGCGTTTCGGTATTGCGATTACGCACTAAATAGCTGTACCAAATTTTATCAAAATATCTCGAATTTTATTAAAGTTATCGATTGCACTCACTGACGGGCGTACTGTCGGACAGACAGTCACTCGGATTTCAACTCGTCTTTTCATCCTGATCATTTATATATATATATATATAATTTATATCTGTCTCGATTAGTTTCTGGTATTACAGAGAACCGTTAGGTGAACAAAGCTATTACACTCTGTGTATACAACATGTTGCGAGAGTATAACAAGCAAGGAGGGCTAAGTTAGTGTGTATTCTAAGAATATATTCTCGCGATTCGCAAGGCCCAAATGTGAGAAATATTTTCAGATTTTGATAAAATTTTAATTAAAATATATTTTAAATGATTTCAATATTCGTTATTCGATGAAAAGTAAATGAATTGCAATCATATACTTAGTTACTTACTTACTTTCATGTTATATCTTTACCTAATTTCATTCAAATATCACACATATTGACCAATCTCGACGATATAAAGCTAACGGGAATGTATGTATTACAAAGGGGCTTGGATTCATTGACCGATTTCATCCATTTTCGGCACCAAAGATATAATTTAGGTATATCCAAGACTGTAAGTTCACTTAATTTTCCCCAGATATATTGTGTATTGACTGCTAAATATGGCATAAAGCTAGTTTGAACAGCCCCATATTTCTTATATTGAGGATAGGGGAAACTCATCACCGCTTTTGCACATTTTTGGCACCACGCCACACAAATATCAGGAAAAGATGACATCTTAATGTCATTAAGATATCTCGCAGATTAACTGGTATTTTCGGCTCAAAGTCAGCCATGGACACTGAGGTCCTCATACTCAGTATATATTCCAAAACCTTCATTTATATATAAGTGAAAGAAGCAGTTGGAATTTAATATTGCGTTGTATAGGAAGTAGGCTGGTGGTTGTAGTCCAATTGAAACTGTAATATGAGGATATCAAGATAATGCATACACCAAATTTAGTTGAACATAATTGATCCGTTTTTGAAATATGAGATTTTTTTAAAAGTGTAGTTCATCTGTGCCATCTTTACTGTGAAATAGGATGCTTCTAACAATTTTCTCCAGTAAGTTAACCAATTTTAAGCAATTTTAGCATAACCTGTTTTTTTAAATAACTTTTTTTTGGGGAGTGAGCATTGTTATCCTCCGATTTCGCATATTTTTATACTGAGTGAGGTAGTTGTACAAGAACATATTTCGAGTTTATGTACAATATATTTAATAGCTTGCGAAATATGTATAAATTAAATTGATAATTTTAAACAACGACGCTTCTTCGCACTGGGATCCTCAATACTGAACTTCAGTTTGGAAGGTTATTTATAGAATTTTGTAATATTTCAATTAAAATTAATTAAGTCGTTCTAAGTTGCTCTAACCGTTCTAACGGTCAGCCGTCAGTGCTGCACTGCAATTGCTGAGGCAGGATTTTGAAGCTAAGCTAGAACAGCTTACAAGTGCTTACGCCTGTAACAGCCCCAGTAATCAAAATGTATGACGCGATATAGATTATAGATGGATAAAATGTTGCGAAGGTGTGGATGTTGTTAAGTCTCTCTCGAAGTTTATTATCTCACAGGAACAATATGATAATTGGCGACAGACAGTAATATACGCATATGAAAGCCCGTGTAGGCAGCTCGAGACATTATCCAGCTGTCCTCATAAATCGCAACAGAATTAGGGGATCTGCTTCTCCGGCTTTAGCCTCTTTCAACACAGTGACAAGCGCAGGACGGAAGAGCAGTTGACCAGTAACCTCATATATATTATATAAGCGGCTCAGGCCAGGAGCCATCCCGCTCAGAGGAATTCTGAAAATTAGGGCAGGAAAGAATCCGTATTTTATTAGGGCATTTGTGTCACCGTCTTCTTTCCGATGGAATCCGATACTATGCCCAAGTCGTGAACTCAGCAAAACATGATACAGTGTTGGTCAGCGAATGGTAGCAACGGTAGTTACCTGGTGATAAGTAGTTTATCATTTAAACTATTTGGATATTGCCTTTTGGGTACTTATGCGATAGTTGACAACACCGTCAGTATCATCTACTCAGGAAGAGATCTCGTAAGACTCAGTGTCTTAGTAACGACTGTCAACAGGAAGTTACAGCTTTTTCATTTGTGTTTAACTTGCGGTAGTGGACAACACCATCGCTATCATCCACTCATCAAGAGGCCTAGTAAAGCGCTCCGGCTTCAGTGTCGTGGCAAAAGCTGTCAACAAGAAGTTGCCAGCACTCAACATTCGTATGAATGACATTAAGTCATTTTAAGCAACAGATATTAATTGACAAAGAAGAAAGAACACATTCTTCATTGGAAACCTCATAATAAGAACGGCCAATTTCTGAACAGTTAGTGCTAAAAACTACTTATCCAAGGAGGAAAGTGTTGTCGTTTCAGTCACTAATGAATATGTGAAGTTCCCAACCTCTTTTTGCACACCAAGACATAGCACTACAAATGAGCAAATAGAGCAGCTCCATTCAACAATTAATGAATTAATTAGATGCCTAAAACAAGAACATAATCTGATAGTAGCTTGTCAATCAATCAATAATAAGATCAATATATTAGCACAAGCAAAGAATAGGCTGAATAAAAGGAAAGATCCAGGTAATGTTTTATTTAATAAAGAAATCAACACTAATTAAGATTCTGTAATATGAAAAGAGTAAATAAAAAGTCAGGAAGGGCTAAGTTCTGGTGTAACTGAACATTTTATTCTCTCAATTTTCGAAGATCAAAGCCGGAGGTTTATTTTCAAATCCTGGCGTAATTCGTTGGTCGATTTCACCCATTTCCGCTAGGACACTACAGTGTCAGACACTATAACATTTACTTAGTTTTGCTAAGATACTTTACATATTGACCGATTTATACTGTATAAAGCCAACGGAAACTTTGAAAATACTTATTTGAGGTATATGAGGGCTAGGGCTCGACAAAATTTTATCCAATTTTGCAACAAGGACAATGTTATACATATGGATATATGCTCTTAAAATTTTTTCGAGATATCTCACAGATTGATATACACAGTAAAAAGTATTATACTTTGTTGACACATGTTGCGAGAGTATAAAACTTGGTATTTTAAACCCCAATTTACTGGATTTAAACGAAATTGGTAATATTATCAATCATGCAGTTCAGAATATGACAATATCTGATTTAATGAATGCATCAAAATTTAAAATAGTACAAATCAAAGGTGTCATAATTAAACGGATATAAAACATCAAAATGTATAATGCAGTGTTCCTACTGTTCAATGTGGAAGCTGTTGCACAAAAAGAAAATTATTTATAGAAAACAAAGTAATCTAAACTTAAAAACAAATTTTATTCAATAAACAATCCCGAAAAGTAATGAAGTCTAGCTCTTTGTATGGTGAATGAAATCCGAACTTGTTTAAGAAATATTTTCAGTAATGAAAGAGCAAATTATACCACAAGTAAAGAGAACAAAACCAAAAATGACGAAATTAAATATGTTGGGTATACGAGGATAAAGTCATCCGGAGGGATGGAAATCATTAGAACAGGGGTCTTAGAGATGGACCAGGGTCTGGACCGATTTCATGCACAATGGGAATATTGTCTCTAGGGAAGGTGAATACTGATTTCATTTAATGTGGCATTAAACTAAATTATGGTGAAAAAACAAATTTTACATAAATTTTTATTGAGATAACTCACATAATGTTCAATATATCCGGCATAAATTCAACTAGAATAACGATAATCATTATATGTTGTACATATATGGAGGCTGGGGTAATTCATGTATGGATTTAACCCATTTTCGACGCCAAACTATACATATCTAATACGTTAACTTAATTTGGTTAAGATATATTGAGCGATATATACAAGATACTCGTATAATCAACCGGAAGTTTTAAAATTCGTGTATTTCGTATATGGGTGCTAAAGGAAGTACTAAACCCATTTTTTTAATTTTTAGATATGAAGTTAGCGGTAGACACTGACGCCCTCATATTCGGTATCTTGGAGCTTAAAAGGTTAAGATCCGATTTCACACATTTTCGCCTGGAGGTACCACAGTTTGAAGGCACAGTTTGTACCTTGATTTACATATTGTGAAATGAATGAATCTCATAGAATTTTCAACTTTCTTATATAGGAATAATTGTAATCATTTTATAATTGTAGTCCGTTTTGTCCACTTTCAAACTGTAATATAAAAATATCGAGAGAATGTCATGCACAATATTTGGTTCAAATTGGTTGAGTAGTTCTTGAGATATAGGATTTGTTATATAAGCGGACGGTGCCACTCCCATTACCAAATTTTTGCACCGGCTCACATGCTCATAAAACAGTAAAGTTTAAACATTTAAATTATAAAACATTTAATTGGATTGGTAATATATTCGCCAGAAAGGTAAAAATTGAAATAAATAATAAGCTGTAATCAGAATTTTTCCTGAGGCTGCCGGCGGACAAATATTTATGTGCACGTATAGCGGAATATTACCAGAGATACATTTGAGCACGAGTACGGTGGTTTAAAAAATATTAAGCATACAAAATAAAAAAAAAAATTATGGTAAAATGGTGATTTATTTCTCAACATTGTCTCTTTTTAATTTGATATACTTGACCCAGCGATTATCCAACATCTCCGAGCCGTCTAAAGCATACATTTTCTGGAAGTTTTCAAAGAAGGTAAATTGTTATATAAATAAATCCTCATTCTACATAAATTTCTACGCAGCGGGTGACTTTCTCAAGTTTGGAAAAAAAGAGAAGCGTGCGGAGCCAAATTGGAAGAGCACTCTTGTTGTCCAAATGGGTTAATGTTTCCTTTTTCAGGTCGTCGACGTAGATCACGTGTTGTGATTCCATAAAACGGTGGCCATCGCCATTACGTCGTATAACTCCGTCTTGAACATCAGACCTTGAACGCCATCGAAGAAGAAAAGTCACCGCATGCAGCATACAAGCGTTGTTTTAGCCGAATTATCAACAGTTTTTCTAAAATCCGTAGACAGACTCTTCCATACCCGATCAAAACAAAAATATGAGTCTGATTCGGCTGAACTTTTGACGGTAATCCTCTTCAAGAATAAAATGTGAGGCCAAGGATCGCCCTTTAGATGTTAAAGCTGGTGAATCACACTGATTCACGAAGGAAATAAAAAACAATTCCGTCAAGTGTTCGTGAATATATTGTGAACTTTTGTCTTTTTTCCTGTAGACCGTGGCCGGTTTACTGATATCAAGACATTCTCATCATAACAAGTATTTATTAATACAGTATGAAATTTTTATTAAAAATAAATGTGTAAAATATACGTACTACTTACATTTATAATAGTACAACAATTTAAGCTACTAGGATAAGATTCGGCTTAAAGCATCGTTAAAATTAAAGGTCCGCTTAAAGTTGAAATGTCGTTCGATTTCTTTTTATCAAAAGCGTCTGACAAAAAAAAATCTAAGATGTGACGTCCTGAATGAAATTTTCATTTATAACTCGATTCCATCGAGAACTTGACAGTTTAGTTCTTTCGATAACGAGATTCGAAAGCTGATGCAAATTATAGGTGTGGAACTAAGAAATAGGTAGTAACCGTGTATATTAAGCAAAATTTAAAATCTTTTTGACCTATTTCTCCTTGCTTAATTTTTTATTAACAGAAGTTACGTAGTTACGTAGAAAAAATATTCCAAAATCTCTTAGTTGAAGAAGTATCGTTTTACAGGACAAAACCTGTAACCAGAGCTAGGGCATAGAGTCACAAAAACGAACGGAAAAGAAGACGTCTTATTAGTTTCTTAATAGCCGTGTCCTTTACCTTCCTGCATTGACAACGTCCAGCTGTGAAGTTTTGTTGCTTTTCGACTTTATAAATTTGACTAATATTTATTTTAGAATATTTGTATATTATTCTTAAAGCTATTCTGTCGATTAAATTAATTCCACCTTTCCCAACACTGAAAATATTATTCCTCGTACATACTGTTTTTGTTTTACCGGAGGTATCCCCATCAAGACTACCTATGGAAATACCTTCTGACTTCTCAAAGTCAAGCTGTACACTTTTGTTACTTATCGACTTTCTAAATTTCAGAAATATTTATATTAATATTTTTGTATATCATACTCTGTTGTTGTTTGTTTGCTATCTTTGTTTTTGATATCTTTTTTTATTAGGTGTACATATTGTAAAACTCTCTCAATATGTTGCACAGAGTATAATGGTTTTGTTCACCTAATTTATCGGAAAAACTCATCGAAATAAATATGTATTTATATAGTTATATAGTTATATAATTATGTAGTTGTATATATCAAGATGATCATTTTAATTTAAAATTGCATCTAATTCTGTCACTTTACAGTCATAAATCCTGCACCAATTAAGTTAAAATGGTCGTTTTATTTCTTTTCAAATCCCAGATAAAGAATATGTCGACCACAATGCCTTAGCTGACTTTCTAAAACGTCGGTCAATCTGTAATATATTTCAATGAAATTCGTTAAGAATTTTTTTTTTTATTATAATATGCCCCTGTGTCAAAATGGATTAAATTGGGTCAATATTCCCCAGTCCAGAATATGTCGGTCAATCTGTAAAATATCTTTTTGATATTCAGAGGGAGCGATTTCCTGATAAATAATTCATAACTTCCCCTAGCCTCCATATACTTGATATAAGAATTTCAAAATTCCGTTCCTTGAAATATTAAGTCAACGTATAACGTTTGATATACTACAGCTTCATGAAGCGAATAGGTGAAATCGATCCACAAATTATTTCAGCCCTCATGAACTATATATGAAGATTATCGCTATTCTAGTGAACACTATTCCGAATATATTGGTAAAAGTTTACTATTTTAAATAATGAAATTGCGTGGAACCAAATTCTCGAGTGTAATTTACTATCCATATCATAATGATTTCCGCTTCTCTGCTTGAATTTTCTCTCATATATATATATATATTTTATATATATATAAAATATTGTGGCGAATACGAATTCCAAAATCGACGATAACTTGCCAGAATCAGCCAGACAGCGAAGCTAGTAGTTGCCAGAATGTTCGAGTGGCGATATGTTGGTAACGATCTACTATATAAGGGCTGCAGGAGTGGCAGCAGCACACAGTTCGAATAAGAGTGTTGCCATGTAAAGTGCAAGTAAATTATAAGTAAGCTCGCATTTCGAGTCACAAAGTGTTGAGTTATTGAAAAAGAAATAAAGAAAAATGTATAGCCATTAAAGTGTGACTTTAATTGAACAATCCAGTGATCGAATTCAGGGAAGAGTTTCAACGTGATTGATTAATTTAGAAAATCAGTTGGTATCAGAAGTGGTGTAGAATTGGTGCCAGATTATTTTAAAAATCGTAAAGTTTAATGTACTGAAGATTCAACAACTAAAGAAAAATGCTGGGGCAACGTGGTTTGCCAACAAATGGAATACAATCCGAATTGCAATCACGGTTGCGAGAAGCCATGGAAACAGATAATTAATGTTGGTGTTATGAATTTGGTGTTATGTTGAATTCTGGTTGGTGTTCAATGAATGGGGGTGTTGCTTAGGTGTTGATACAGATTTCGGAAGAGGAGGATAAAATTAAAGCTGAGGTAGATGAGTTAAAAAATCGTCTCCACGAGCTACAATTAAATCGCCCAATTATGCCCACAGGTTCTGCCAAACTAAAAACTCCATCTTTTGACTGCACAACTCCGTTCCAGATTTTTAAACTTCAGTTTGAAAAGACCGCATCTGCAAATATTGTAATTGGAACGCTGAAGATAAAGTTGCTGAATTACACGTTGCACTAAAAGGATCTTCAGCTGAAGTCTTATACACCATTCTCAATTGCAAATCGAGTAGTTATGAAACTTTGATGGACGCAGTAGAAAGACGTTATGGTAGTGGGTAGAGGAAGCGGATCTTCCAGATCGAGTTAAAAAGTCGCCGCCATAAAGACAACGAGTCTCTGCAGGAATTCACTACAGAGATTGAGAGATTAGCTCATTTCCTCAATACATCGAGGACATAAAAATTCAGACCTTCGTTAATGGAATACGAAATGAGGCTACACGCTATGCTGCATTAACATTTCCGAAATTGACGTTTCGAACGAATTGAAGTTAGAGAACACGAGTAACGTTATCGTTAATGGGAGTGTGGACGGCAAAAAGCGCATACTGACTGCGGATACGAGTGCGTCGCATTCTATAATTCGATCTGATCTGGTTAATAAAAAAATAAAATCACTAACAGAGGCAAAGTTACGTGCCGCAACTAGAGAAGATATACAAGTTGGCGGGGAAATAACGTGTGAGATCGCAATTGGAAAGGTAGCCGTGTCACACAATTTTATAGTGTCAGACATCGTCGCCAAAATGATAATAGGAGTAGACTTTTTAGCTAATCTAAGGATCAAAATCGAAATGGAAAAGAAGATACTGACTTATACCAATACGGAAGTGTCCTTATGTTCGGTTATGATGATAACCACGGCATTAGACGAGTATTAATAACAAAAAATAGCAGATTCCACAAAAACTAATAGCTGTTGTTTGGGCAGAAGTAGATGGTTTTTTTTCTTGCAAGGCAAAAACATGTTGTGGATTGTTGAGGCAGCTGAGGAACCTAAACCAAATTTAATTATAGGAAAAACCCTGGCCATGACAAGACAAGGCAAAGGTTCCAGTGAGAGCACTTAATGAGTTCATGCCACCAATCCAATTTTCCAAAGGAGCTATATGAATGCAGTGACAAGAGATTGGGACCGTGATAAATTGCGCAACACGTCTCGAAGGAAATTCGATAAGTGAAAACGACATCTCGAGTGAAATTAACACATGGACCGCGGAACTACAGACAGACCATCAAAATAAGGCTAAACAACTCCTTTTCAGATACTCCAAAATATTTGATAAAGACGATTCCAAACATGGCAGAACGAAAGTTGTGAAACACTTTATTAACACAGGAGATGCGAGGCCAATCCGCCAGGCTCCTCGTAGCGCTCCATTAGCAAAACGTGAAGCTGTAAGCCAGACCATGCGTGAAATGAGCGAAAGTGGCGTAATTGAACCATCAGAGAGTCCATGGAGCTCACATGTAATACTGGTGAAGAAAAAAGATGGAAACATGAGGTTTTGTGTGGATTATAGAAGGTTGAATGATGTAGCGAATAAAAACTACCACTACCTACCACTAACCACTACCTAGAATCGATGACACCCTGGACTCATTATCGGGCACGAACTGGTTCTCAACACTGGATCTGAAGAAGGGTTATTGGCAAGTGGCAGTAAACGAAGAAAACAAAGAAAAGACGGCTTTCAGCGTTGGAGATGATCTATGGCAATTCACCGTAATGCCCTTTGGATAATGTAACGCTCCTGCCACTTTTGAGAGACTTATGGACCAGGTATTAAAAGAATTACAGTGGAACACTTGTTTGGTGTACCTCGACGATATCATCGTGTTGGGTAAAAACTTCGATGACCACCTTAAGAGCTTGGAGGAGGTATTCCAACGGTTAGCTAGCGCTGGTCAAAAGGTGAGCCCGAGGAAGTGCTCCCTGTTCCCCCCGAAAAACTACTTAGGACACAAAGTAACAATGGATAGCTTTTGCACAGCTATCGAAAATATAGAGGCAGTAAAAGATTGGCCCCGTCCTAAAACTTTACATTAACTGCGAAGCTTCCTTCGACTGTGTACCTATTATCGACGACTCGCTCCAAATTTTGCCAGCGTAGCTAGTAGCCTCCATGAACTCTCGAAAAAGAACAGAACCTTTGAGTGCAAAAAAGAGCAAGAAGTGGCTTTCCAAACTCTGAAGAAACGATTATGTAGTACGCCAATGTTAGCCCATCCGGTCCCGGGATCAACATTTATTTTGGATACGGATGCAAGTGTGTATGCAATAGGGCATACATAGGCGTCCTATCACAAGTCATTGACGGGTATGAAAAAGTGGTTGCGTCAAGCCGGACAATAAGGAAGCCGGAGGAAAATTATTGTTTATGGCGAAGGAATTGGCGTTGGTAAAGTGCATCAAACATTTTCATAAGTACTCATATGGTCAGCGATTTGCAGTAAGGATAGATCACGTAGCATTAAAATGACTCCTACAGTTCAAGAACCCAGAGGGGCAGTAGGTACGGTCGATTGAGAGTTACGACTTCTCTATAGAGCATCGAAAGGGTAGTAGTGGAATGTGGATTCGATGTCCCGCCGTCCATGTAGTTTGGAATGCAGGCATTGTTCAAAAGCTGAGGCCAAAGAAGATATTATAGATATCCGGTTATTGACAATGACATCGAGAGAAGATTGGGACTCAAAAGAACTGCGAAAATGTCCACAGAAAGATCCAGATTTGAAACTTACAATGTATGGGATGGAACAGAACAAACGTCCAACGAAAGAAGAAATAGCAGCGGAAAGTCCAGTCGAAAAAGCATATTGGGCACAGTGCAACAGTTTAACGTTGGTGTCCGGCTGCTTGCATCGAGTATTGGAAAGCGAAGATGGACAAAGTTACCGAGCTCTTATGATTATTCCGAAAGTAAGAATTTTCGAAATTCTCAACGAGCTGCACAACGATTCATGTGGAGGGCCCATGGGAATCACGAAAACTATGGAGAACTTAAAGCAAAGGTTTCATTGGGTTGGTTGTCGTCAATCAGTTACGGAGTGGATTGCCAATTGTGCTGAGTGCATTGCAGCCAAAGGGCCGAGATCCAGGAGTCATGGCCACATGAAGGAGTATAATTCAGGGGCGCCATTCGGGCCAATTGCCATGGATGTAGCTGGTCCATTTCCCACCACTAAACTAGGAAACAAATATGTTTCGGTAGTCATCATTTAAAGCATGAAAGCTTTAAATTTAGCGAATGGCACCACTTAGGTCTGCTTGCAACTTCTCTCCGTTTTCTTGGTCATAGATGGCGGTCGCAATGGATATAGGCAGTGATATCGTTTTTCTTATTTGCTGGTGTTATAGCGAATTTTGGGGCTTGCAACTCCAAGGCATCTAGAAATATTTTTCGATAAAAATTGAGGGTTATTAAAAAAATTAAATCTCTTTTGCAATTTTGGGCTACTTATTTCTGATCAACGTTTCAACACTGCTTGGCAATGAACGAATGCCAAGTTAAATAAATAAATAACTTACCAACTCTAGTTAAGATACCTCGAATTCCGATTTGGCGTTATTGATCTCTTAGACGAGTCTCTTAAATGATTAAAGCATAGCGCAGATGATGTTACAGTTGGGTAAAATCGAATGTAATGGAATATGCAAAATTACGCTAGCTATACTACAATAACTTCATTTGTTTTATGATAATTACGTCGGAACAATGAAGAATAAATCAAAATGGGAAGATTGGAATAAAAATAATGCTGAAAACTAATAAAACATTTGATCGAAAACTAAATTTTTCGATGCATTTACTTCAATAATAACAGAACTTAACAAAAGTTTTGAAAGTTTCAGTATTTTATATATTTACATTAAATTACAAAGCCTACATATATAGGGCTAAATTCGGAGTAACAGAAGATTTTAAACTGTGGCATTGTGCAAGGATCAAAGGCGGACAAATTCTTTCAGGTGCTGACAAAACTTTATAATAAAAAATGTTGCGTAAAAATTCAATATTCATTATTCGACGAAATTTTAAATGAATTACAAACATATCTATTATCTTATTAACTTATAATACCGGTCAAAGCCTCGCGTACTTTCGATACTATATATATGATAATATATATATAATATAATTGGGTTGAGGATTTGGATTTCAGGAGGGTTTCAGCGCTAAACCACTTTATGTTTAAGAAAACATATCCGTATAATTTCATTGAATTAATTTCTTTAATGTTTCATTAATTTCACATACGTTGGCCAACATAAGGTGTTTAAAATCAGCTGAAATGTCCGAAAACATTATGTCGGGAATATTGGTACTAGTGGAAGATCTAACCTGATTGCGTTCGTATATAAATCGAAATTATCGTACATCCGATATTACATATTTACTTAAGTTTGCTAAGATATCTTACCTTCTTATAAAGCTAACTAGAAGTTTCAAATTCTTATATTATGTATATCGTGGCTAGGGGTAAGATTTGACTCGTTTTAATTCATTTTTGGTATCATGATATATTATTACCAGAAAAAGATGTTATCTGACTTTCACTAAAACACCTCATAGGTTGACCAGTATTTTCCGTAAAAGTAGGTAGTAGGTATGTTGAAAAGTTATAACTGAAAAGTGAAATAATCGGATGAAATTTTGAATTATGTCATATGAAAAGTGGGAGTGGTTGTTGTCCGATTGTGCCCTTTTTCACAATATGGCATGGTGCAAATATAATTTTATGCACCAAACTTGTTAAAAAATTGGTGTAGTAGTATATATATAGTAGTATATATATATATTAGATATAGTATTTCACCTAAAAGTAGGCCGTGCAACGCCCATTGTCCACATTTCATACGGATTCCTGAGCGTGCCTTCTTTACCATTTTTACTATAAGATTTAATTTTTCTGATGCGTTTTTTATCGAATTAACACACTTTTAATAGTAGAATGTGAGGTGGGTATGGTTATCATCCGATTTCACTCAATTTCCACCAATTTTGGTTGAAATAGCTTTGTTGGTTTGGGAGACATGTACATTAAACCCGTTGCGAGGCGGTGCTTGTCTCACTTACTCTGTCTGTGATCACTGTAGAATTTTTTTGATCGCTGGTGCCCTTCCCATTGCAATTTTACGTACTAAATTATAGTTTTGTATCTTAAATTGTTGTTTAGTTATAGCACTTTAGAGGTTTTCTATTATTATCATTTTGCAGGCGTTTCGGTATTGCGATTACGCACTAAATAGCTGTACCAAATTTTATCAAAATATCTCGAATTTTATTAAAGTTATCGATTGCACTCACTGACGGGCGTACTGTCGGACAGACAGTCACTCGGATTTCAACTCGTCTTTTCATCCTGATCATTTATATATATATATATATAATTTATATCTGTCTCGATTAGTTTCTGGTATTACAGAGAACCGTTAGGTGAACAAAACTATTACACTCTGTGTATACAACATGTTGCGAGAGTATAACAAGCAAGGAGGGCTAAGTTAGTGTGTATTCTAAGAATATATTCTCGCGATTCGCAAGGCCCAAATGTGAGAAATATTTTCAGATTTTGATAAAATTTTAATTAAAATATATTTTAAATGATTTCAATATTCGTTATTCGATGAAAAGTAAATGAATTGCAATCATATACTTAGTTACTTACTTACTTTCATGTTATATCTTTACCTAATTTCATTCAAATATCACACATATTGACCAATCTCGACGATATAAAGCTAACGGGAATGTATGTATTACAAAGGGGCTTGGATTCATTGACCGATTTCATCCATTTTCGGCACCAAAGATATACTTTAGGTATATCCAAGACTGTAAGTTCACTTAATTTTCCCCAGATATATTGTGTATTGACTGCTAAATATGGCATAAAGCTAGTTTGAACAGCCCCATATTTCTTATATTGAGGATAGGGGAAACTCATCACCGCTTTTGCACATTTTTGGCACCGCGCCACACAAATATCAGGAAAAGATGACATCTTAATGTCATTAAGATATCTCGCAGATTAACTGGTATTTTCGGCTCAAAGTCAGCCATGGACACTGAGGTCCTCATACTCAGTATTTATTCCAAAACCTTCATTTATATATAAGTGAAAGAAGCAGTTGGAATTTAATATTGCGTTGTATAGGAAGTAGGCTGGTGGTTGTAGTCCAATTGAAACTGTAATATGAGGATATCAAGATAATGCATACACCAAATTTAGTTGAACATAATTGATCCGTTTTTGAAATATGAGATTTTTTTAAAAGTGTAGTTCATCTGTGCCATCTTTACTGTGAAATAGGATGCTTCTTACAATTTTCTCCAGTAAGTTAACCAATTTTAAGCAATTTTAGCATAACCTGTTTTTTTAAATAACTTTTTTTTGGGGAGTGAGCATTGTTATCCTCCGATTTCGCATATTTTTATACTGAGTGAGGAGGTTGTACAAGAACATATTTCGAGTTTATGTATATTTAATAGCTTGCGAAATATGTATAAATTAAATTGATAATTTTAAACAACGACGCTTCTTCGCACTGGGATCCTCAATACTGAACTTCAGTTTGGAAGGTTATTTATAGAATTTTGTAATATTTCAATTAAAATTAATTAAGTCGTTCTAAGTTGCTCTAACCGTTCTAACGGTCAGCCGTCAGTGCTGGACTGCAATTGCTGAGGCAGGATTTTGAAGCTAAGCTAGAACAGCTTACAAGTGCTTACGCCTGTAACAGCCCCAGTAATCAAAATGTATGACGCGATACAGATTATAGATGGATAAAATGTTGCGAAGGTGTGGATGTTGTTAAGTCTCTCTCGAAGTTTATTATCTCACAGGAACAATATGATAATTGGCGACAGACAGTAATATACGCATATGAAAGCCCGTGTAGGCAGCTCGAGACATTATCCAGCTGTCCTCATAAATCGCAACAGAATTAGGGGATCTGCTTCTCCGGCTTTAGCCTCTTTCAACACAGTGACAAGCGCAGGACGGAAGAGCAGTTGACCAGTAACCTCATATATATTATATAAGCGGCTCAGGCCAGGAGCCATCCCGCTCAGAGGAATTCTGAAAATTAGGGCAGGAAAGAATCCGTATTTTATTAGGGCATTTGTGTCACCGTCTTCTTTCCGATGGAATCCGATACTATGCCCAAGTCGTGAACTCAGCAAAACATGATACAGTGTTGGTCAGCGAATGGTAGCAACGGTAGTTACCTGGTGATAAGTAGTTTATCATTTAAACTATTTGGATATTGCCTTTTGGGTACTTATGCGATAGTTGACAACACCGTCAGTATCATCTACTCAGGAAGAGATCTCGTAAGACTCAGTGTCTTAGTAACGACTGTCAACAGGAAGTTACAGCTTTTTCATTTGTGTTTAACTTGCGGTAGTGGACAACACCATCGCTATCATCCACTCATCAAGAGGCCTAGTAAAGCGCTCCGGCTTCAGTGTCGTGGCAAAAGCTGTCAACAAGAAATTGCCAGCACTCAACATTCGTATGAATGACATTAAGTCATTTTAAGCAACAGATATTAATTGACAAAGAAGAAAGAACACATTCTTCATTGGAAACCTCATAATAAGAACGGCCAATTTCTGAACAGTTAGTGCTAAAAACTACTTATCCAAGGAGGAAAGTGTTGTCGTTTCAGTCACTAATGAATATGTGAAGTTCCCAACCTCTTTTTGCACACCAAGACATAGCACTACAAATGAGCAAATAGAGCAGCTCCATTCAACAATTAATGAATTAATTAGATGCCTAAAACAAGAACATAATCTGATAGTAGCTTGTCAATCAATCAATAATAAGATCAATATATTAGCACAAGCAAAAAATAGGCTGAATAAAAGGAAAGATCCAGGTAATGTTTTATTTAATAAAGAAATCAACACTAATTAAGATTCTGTAATATGAAAAGAGTAAATAAAAAGTCAGGAAGGGCTAAGTTCTGGTGTAACTGAACATTTTATTCTCTCAATTTTTGAAGATCAAAGCCGGAGGTTTATTTTCAAATGCTGGCGTAATTCGTTGGTCGATTTCACCCATTTCCGCTAGGACACTACAGTGTCAGACACTATAACATTTACTTAGTTTTGCTAAGATACTTTACATATTGACCGATTTATACTGTATAAAGCCAACGGAAACTTTGAACTTATTTGAGGTATATGAGGGCTAGGGAACTACTTGACAAAATTTTATCCAATTTTGCAACAAGGACAATGTTATACATATGGATATATGCTCTTAAAATTTTTTCGAGATATCTCACAGATTGATATACACAGTAAAAAGTATTATACTTTGTTGACACATGTTGCGAGAGTATAAAACTTGGTATTTTAAACCCCAATTTACTGGATTTAAACGAAATTGGTAATATTATCAATCATGCAGTTCAGAATATGACAATATCTGATTTAATGAATGCATCAAAATTTAAAATAGTACAAATCAAAGGTGTCATAATTAAACGGATATAAAACATCAAAATGTATAATGCAGTGTTCCTACTGTTCAATGTGGAAGCTGTTGCACAAAAAGAAAATTATTTATAGAAAACAAAGTAATCTAAACTTAAAAACAAATTTTATTCAATAAACAATCCCGAAAAGTAATGAAGTCTAGCTCTTTGTATGGTGAATGAAATCCGAACTTGTTTAAGAAATATTTTCAGTAATGAAAGAGAAAATTATACCACAAGTAAAGAGAACAAAACCAAAAATGACGAAATTAAATATGTTGGGTATACGAGGATAAAGTCATCCGGAGGGATGGAAATCATTAGAACAGGGGTCTTAGAGATGGACCAGGGTCTGGACCGATTTCATGCACAATGGGAATATTGTCTCTAGGGAAGGTGAATACTGATTTCATTTAATGTGGCATTAAACTAAATTATGGTGAAAAAACAAATTTTACATAAATTTTTATTGAGATAACTCACATAATGTTCAATATATCCGGCATAAATTCAACTAGAATAACGATAATCATTATATGTTGTACATATATGGAGGCTGGGGTAATTCATGTATGGATTTAACCCATTTTCGACGCCAAACTATACATATCTAATACGTTAACTTAATTTGGTTAAGATATATTGAGCGATATATACCAGATACTCGTATAATCAACCGGAAGTTTTAAAATTCGTGTATTTCGTATATGGGTGCTAAAGGAAGTACTAAACCCATTTTCTTAATTTTTAGATATGAAGTTAGCGGTAGACACTGACGCCCTCATATTCGGTATCTTGGAGCTTAAAAGGTTAAGATCCGATTTCACACATTTTCGCCTGGAGGTACCACAGTTTGAAGGCACAGTTTGTACCTTGATTTACATATTGTGAAATGAATGAATCTCATAGAATTTTCAACTTTCTTATATAGGAATAATTGTAATCATTTTATAATTGTAGTCCGTTTTGTCCACTTTCACACTGTAATATAAAAATATCGAGAGAATGTCATGCACAATATTTGGTTCAAATTGGTTGAGTAGTTCTTGAGATATAGGATTTGTTATATAAGCGGACGGTGCCACTCCCATTGCCAAATTTTTGCACCGGCTCACATGCTCATAAAACAGTAAAGTTTAAACATTTAAATTATAAAACATTTAATTGGATTGGTAATATATTCGCCAGAAAGGTAAAAATTTAAATAAATAATAAGCTGTAATCAGAATTTTTCCTGAGGCTGCCGGCGGACAAATACCATGGCGGAACATTACCATGAGATATATTTGAGCACGAGTACGGTGGTTTAAAAAATATTAAGCATACAAAATAAAAAATAAAATTATGGTAAAATGGTGATTTATTTCTCAACATTGTCTCTTTTTAATTTGATATACTTGACCCAGCGATTATCCAACATCTCCGAGCCGTCTAAAGCATACATTTTTTGGAAGTTTTCAAAGAAAGTAAATTGTTATATAAATAAATCCTCATTCTACATAAATTTCTACGCAGCGGGTGACTTTCTCAAGTTTGGAAAAAAAGAGAAGCGTGCGGAGCCAAATTGGAAGAGCACTCTTGTTGTCCAAATGGGTTAATGTTTCCTTTTTCAGGTCGTCGACGTAGATCACGTGTTGTGATTCCATAAAACGGTGGCCATCGCCATTACGTCGTATAACTCCGTCTTGAACATCAGACCTTGAACGCCATCGAAGAAGAAAAGTCACCGCATGCAGCATACAAGCGTTGTTTTAGCCGAATTATCAACAGTTTTTCTAAAATCCGTAGACAGACTCTTCCATACCCGATCAAAACAAAAATATGAGTCTGATTCGGCTGAACTTTTGACGGTAATCCTCTTCAAGAATAAAATGTGAGGCCAAGGATCGCCCTTTAGATGTTAAAGCTGGTGAATCACACTGATTCACGAAGGAAATAAAAAACAATTCCGTCAAGTGTTCGTGAATATATTGTGAACTTTTGTCTTTTTTCCTGTAGACCGTGGCCGGTTTACTGATATCAAGACATTCTCATCATAACAAGTATTTATTAATACAGTATGAAATTTTTATTAAAAATAAATGTGTACTATTTACATATATAATATATCTCTACGTACTACTTACATTTATAATAGTACAACAATTTAAGCTACTAGGATAAGATTCGGCTTAAAGCATCGTTAAAATTAAAGGTCCGCTTAAAGTTGAAATGTCGTTCGATTTCTTTTTATCAAAAGCGTCTGACAAAAAAAAATCTAAGATGTGACGTCCTGAATGAAATTTTCATTTATAACTCGATTCCATCGAGAACTTGACAGTTTAGTTCTTTCGATAACGAGATTCGAAAGCTGATGCAAATTATAGGTGTGGAACTAAGAAATAGGTAGTAACCGTGTATATTAAGCAAAATTTAAAATCTTTTTGACCTATTTCTCCTTGCTTAATTTTTTATTAACAGAAGTTACGTAGTTACGTAGAAAAAATATTCCAAAATCTCTTAGTTGAAGAAGTATCGTTTTACAGGACAAAACCTGTAACCAGAGCTAGGGCATAGAGTCACAAAAACGTACGGAAAAGAAGACGTCTGATTAGTTTCTTAATAGCCGTGTCCTTTACCTTCCTGCATTGACAACGTCCAGCTGTGAAGTTTTGTTGCTTTTCGACTTTATAAATTTGACTAATATTTATTTTAGAATATTTGTATATTATTCTTAAAGCTATTCTGTCGATTAAATTAATTCCACCTTTCCCAACACTGAAAATATTATTCCTCGTACATACTGTTTTTGTTTTAACGGAGGTATCCCCATCAAGACTACCTATGGAAATACCTTCTGACTTCTCAAAGTCAAGCTGTACACTTTTGTTACTTATCGACTTTCTAAATTTCAGAAATATTTATATTAATATTTTTGTATATCATACTCTGTTGTTGTTTGTTTGCTACCTTTGTTTTTGATATCTTTTTTTATTAGGTGTACATATTGTAAAACTCTCTCAATATGTTGCACAGAGTATAATGGTTTTGTTCACCTAATTTATCGGAAAAACTCATCGAAATAAATATGTATTTATATAGTTATATAGTTATATAGTTATGTAGTTGTATATATCAAAATGATCATTTTAATTTAAAATTGCATCTAATTCTGTCACTTTACAGTCATAAATCCTGCACCAATTAAGTTAAAATGGTCGTTTTATTTCTTTTCAAATCTCAGATAAAGAATATGTCGACCACAATGCCTTAGCTGACTTTCTAAAACGTCGGTCAATCTGCAATATATTTCAATGAAATTCGTTAAGAATTTTTTTTTTTATTATAATATGCCCCTGTGTCAAAATGGATTAAATTGGGTCAATATTCCCCAGTCCAGAATATGTCGGTCAATCTGTAAAATATCTTTTTGATATTCAGAGGGAGCGATTTCCTGATAAATAATTCATAACTTCCCCTAGCCTCCATATACTTGATATAAGAATTTCAAAATTCCGTTCCTTGAAATATTAAGTCAACGTATAACGTTTGATATACTACAGCTTCATGAAGCGAATAGGTGAAATCGATCCACAAATTATTTCAGCCCTCATGAACTATATATGAAGATTATCGCTATTCTAGTGAACACTATTCCGAATATATTGGTAAAAGTTTACTATTTTAAATAATGAAATTGCGTGGAACCAAATTCTCGAGTGTAATTTACTATCCATATCATAATGATTTCCGCTTCTCTGCTTGAATTTTCTCTCATATATATATATATATTTTATATATATATAAAATATTGTGGCGAATACGAATTCCAAAATCGACGATAACTTGCCAGAATCAGCCAGACAGCGAAGCTAGTAGTTGCCAGAAATTTTAACGAATCCGACTTAAATAGTTTATTTAATTAGCTCTCCCTTCTCACACTCAACTTATGGACAGGCGATTTGAATGTTTGAAATTCATTCTTGGACTCCCAAAATGTAATGTAGGAGTTGAGAATTTATAACGGCTGACACTGGTAAGCAATCTAGCACCAACACATTCAACATTCACTAACGTCGACCAAACTTTTTCTTCTCCCCAACTGTTTTTCTAAAATACGGCAGAATATCTCCTCTTAAATCAAACGCAGTGACAATTTTCCCATATTAGAGACCAAAACCAACCAGATTTTAAAATAAAGTGAAAAATATTTGTATACACTTTGCAGTAACTAAGTTGGCATCCTAAAGCAATAGACTGTTTTGTAAAGTTTGCCTTATCTGGTGTAACAACGAATTCCAACACCTTCGTGGCTAGAATTGACAGTTGAAATTTTCTCAAAAACAATAAATATGGGTTCTGCAGTTACCAACTCGAATGGAACGGAAATCTTTCCCCCACCCTTCCGTATTCACAGCTGAAGCTTTTGTCATCTACCAGCCATTAGAATACACTACTTGGCAAAAAGGCAAGTTCTGGATCTGCTCTGACAGTTATTCTTTTTTAAAAGCAGTATATAGCGTACCCAATAATTTACTGTCAGTAAGAAGAAAGGATATTTGTATAAAATGCAAATGGAAAATTGCTTTGCTCTATATCCCAGGTCACGTCGGTACCACTCGAAATGAATTTTCAGAAAATCCAGTTAGATCCCAGGTCACGTCGGTAGCACTGGGAATGAATTTGGAGACAATGCAGCTAGATATTTATTCTCCTGATCATAAGTCACACAAAAATCAGTCATCTGCACTTTATTGTTGTAAAATCGAAAACTCTGTTCCCCTTTTCTAATGAACTCTCTGAACATCTTTCGTTACGCTGGCCAGTAGAGTTGGAGTAGTAATAGACAACAACACTTTATTTCTTCTAAATATTAGACGCTATTATAATTAATATTATCTATAAACAGAGAGTACATAAAGCAATACTACAAGACTAACAAAGAAATAAAACGTTAATGTGGATAATCATAATTTATACACTTAGCTAAGAAAAAGGGAGCTGCAATTGCTTCTGTTTCTGGACGTTTTTATAATGGCTATTCAGGATCAGGTGATAGTGACAAGAACTTATTGCAAATACATTGTAAATAAGTATGAAGGGTTAATTTCGGGTGTTACCGAGTATTTTATGTTCTCACAATTTTCACAAATCAAAGTCGGGCAAATACTTTCAGGTGTTGACAAAAATTTATATTAAAAAATTTTACGTAAGAAATCAACATTCATTAATTGTCGAAGCCGTGCATGGATTACAATCATATTTGGTATCTTAGGCTCACGTACGTTCATTATTATATTTTGCTTCGTGTCGGAGATATTTATATTAAAATTAATAAAATCATCTGAAGTGAGATATAAGCGATATAAACTCAACCAAAGTAGGTTAATTAGATATATCAGGAATATAAGGAAAAAAAACGAGAGAAAGAGAATTCGTTAAATAGGAAAAAGGTGCTTAGACCACGGTCTAGACTGAATTCATTCATATTTAGCACAAAACAACATAATGTTTATAATATAATGTAATGTAAGGAAACCTTTCCCCTCAACTTAATTAGAAGATTGCATATGTTGACCAAAATAAATGTTTTAAATTCAGCTTCATATTATTAAATTATTATTATATATATATATATATTTGAGTATATTTGAGTATATTTGAGTTAGGGGAAGGTCTGGAGTGATTATATTAACTCAAGTGATAACTCACATACTGACCGATATATTCCGTATGAGTATAAGGGAGCTCGAATAGTTCGTTGACCGATTACAAACATTTTCAATATTACACGTTCATTTAATTTTGCTAAGATAGCTTACATATAGAGCGATATATGCAGTATAAAGCTAACGGAAGTTAGAAATTGTTATATTTGGTATATTGGAGCTAGGGCAAAATTTTACTTTTAGGATGCAGCACAGATTGACCAGCATTGATTGATATATACGGTGTAAAGAAATCCGGAAGTTTGAAATTTTTATATTGGGTATTTTTATATTGGCTCCTCCTTACTACGACTACCGGTTCCAAATTAAACGTTTGTATGTTGTTGTTTAGTTAACGATTAACGGCATTTTGTAGGCTTGACAGTAGTCCGATTACGCCTTGCAATAACAGCCTTTTTATGGTGGTAAAAAACACGCTAAGGACTTGGTGGTCAAGTTTTATCAAGATAACTCAAGTTTTACACAAGTTATTGCTTACACGGACGGAGGGACGGATGGCCAGATGGACAGTCACTCGGAATTCAACTCGTCTCATCATCCTGATCATTTATCGTACTCGTACCTGATCGTACTCGGTGAAAATGGACCTGTCTCGCGTGTAGGCGGGAGAGAATAGCGTGGTAATAATAATAATAATAATAATATATGATAAAGATGTTTTTAGAAAGTTGATTTAGAACAAAAATATTCTGATATTGATATATAAAAATATTATAATCCCAAAACGTTATGTGTTACAGACAAGTAAAGATTACTTGTTTGCTTAGCTGCGTATCTGTTATTACCAAGCAAAACTAGTCAAATTATGTTAAGAGTGTGTGTAAAACTAATGTTCATGTATATGGAATACAAACATGATATAACTGACTGTTTTTAGTTACAGACATGTTTCAATCAGTATCACATACTTACATGCGTACAAATGTGGAACTATCAGTATATAAGAACATGTAAATTCTGCGACATACATATGTACTCGACATAAAAGTTTTTAAGTATGTGAATGAACTAATACTATGATAATATATTTATATATATCGTTCAAACAAATTTAAAGTCAAAAAGAGACTTTAGTTTGATTTGGATTGTTATTTAAACAACAGTGTTTTCCTCTTAAAGCCGAAAATACATAAAAAGTGAGTTCTCTATATTAAACTCATTGGTAATTTAATTTCTAAGAAAAAAAGATATTGATTGTAGTCTATTTTATAAATATATTTGCTCATTTGGATAAGTATTTAATGAATTCTTGAAATACGTAACAGGATTACAAATTACTTGAGTCAAATTGATTAATACTCATTATCTTACAACCACACACACATAATTTGCACTACTAAATACGCCACTCAAATTATATACTACTTTATTATATTTACATTACTTTGATTTACAAACAAGTGTATATACAAAACTCTACATTTGTACTAATAATTATGTATGTATATGTAACCATATAGTTAGTATAACTATGTTTGTATATAAAAACATTGCGTATGCATGTGAATGTAGTGTAGTCCATGTGAAATATTGAATGACACACTTTTTATCGTCAAGTGAAAGTGATTGCATTCAATGCCAACTGAAAACCTTCAATTAAAAAATAACGTTAAATACAGCAAAATTGGTTATTATTAAGTGAATAAATTGGAAATATGACGCCACAATTTAAAATTGGTACTTAGAATTACTGGTAATATAATATTTAAATTCTTCACCGTCATGAAGCTCGATGAGTTGCCAAAACAAATATTTTAATTCCAGAATTAGACTAATATCTTTTATTCACAGTAAAATTGAGGTATGAAAATCATTAGAAAGATTTGATGTATGTCCATGACACCATTTGTGTTAAATCTTTTTCGTTATCTTCATTGTGGCATTGGCATAGTTACATGTAAAGTATAATAATCTCAAGAAATTTAAATTGGTGTTATGTAGGAAGTAGACGTGGTTGTAGTCCGATTATAACCAGTTTCAAACTGTAACATAAAGATATAATGCAAATGTCGCGAAGTAAAATTTAATGTGACCCTTTAATTCTCTGTATTACATTAAAATCATACGCAATACTAACCTCATGTGATTGAAAAGTTACTCGTGTATCCTGTTTCACCACAGTATATCAATTTTTACTGAAATTATCGCCCCTTTCCTGTTTAGGCGAATGTTAATGTTAGTAATGTACTTATCTCACAGAGCACAAAAACTATATTAAATGAACTCACTGGAAACATTTTCCACTAACACTTCATCATACAGTATGAAAATGGCTGAAATAAGAAAATAATCACGCCCACCCCTCATATAAAGGTTAATTTCAAAACTACTATAAATGTGTTAACTCGTTAAAGAGAAATTTTTTTTATTAAATTCGACGTTACTAAATAATGAAACACCTACACATTCAACATTCATTAACGTCGACCAACTGTTGTCCTAAAATAGACCAACAAATCTTCTCTTAAGTCAATGGCAGTAACCATTTTCCCATTTCAATTTCTATCAAAACCAACAGAATAATGTAAAATGTAGGGATCGGCCTATATTTAAAACAGATTTTGTATTCTGAAATACATTCCAAACTGAAATAAATAATTGTATGCTCGTGAATGATTTCTCATAAGGCAATATCAACCAAGAAATAGCCATAATTACTAAAATTATACCCTCTGCAGCAAATAAATCGACCCAACCTAAAGCAAAAGACAGAGAGAGAGTCTAAAATTTGTTCTATCTGGTGCAACAACGAGTTCCAACACCTTCGTGCCCAAAAAATAACAAATTTCAAAACCTGCTTACCCGATGCCATCCTTATCAACTACAAAAGATTAAACGTAGTCTGAAAAGAGCTATTAAAACTGCTAAAATAAGATATTTGGAAATTTTTATAACACATATTTCATCTTATTCTAATTGAATCGCAAATAGTTTAAAGAGCCATTGAACAGAATCAAATTCCATTGAATCAAATCGAAAGGTATTGAACGACTCTGTAGGAATAGCTAACACTTTTACTCAAATATGGTTTAGATTTTCTGCTGACGAAACTTTTTCTGAGAAATACCGATTCCGAGAAATTCCGAGAATCAGAGAAAAGTAGAAATGGCTTTCTATGTACGCCCAAAAAAAATCTTTCCACAGCAGCACTTCACTTGGAAAATAAAATCACTTTCTGTAAATTGGAATCTGCACTTCATCGGCTAGAGGCAAAACACCTGGATTCGACCACGTATCGTATCCTTTGCTCTCTATGTGAGTAATTTAAAAGTCTTTGGTATATATTTTGAAAATAAATTTAGCATTAAGTATCAGTGACTTAACCTTATAAAAATTTTTAGAAAGGGTAAATATAACAAAATTCTAATCATGTTCAAACACTCTTGTTAATGTTATAATAGCTATGATACTCTCTAAAATCTACAATGGCCCACCAATTTATTGGGTTCCTACATTATTCGGGCATTTCCTACATTCAGAGAAGTTCATCAACAAAATATCTTAGAACTTCCTAACAACTATATATATATATATTAGAGATATTTATACTGATGGAAGTTAGGCAATAAATACGGTTTTCGCAGTTACCACCACACGTAATAAATAGTACCTTCAGGTTATTTAGCTACAAGTCCTTACCTACCTACTACCTACTACTACTACCTACTACCTACTACCTAATGGTACCTTAGTACCATTAAATAAATAAAAAAAAAATTACCTTAAAATGGTCAAAATCCGACCATAACATTCTAAGCTCCTAGATGCCGAATATGAGTATGGCCAACTTTATACCGAAATGTAAATCAAACTCTGAGATGATAATGAAATAAAGATGCATTCGTAATAGTCTCGTCAGATGTTAAAAATGGAAAAATCGGTTCGGTACTTCCTACTAGGTCTCATATACCAAATGTAAGGCTTGTGAAATTCCGGTTACTTATATACCGTATTGGTCAATTTCTAGATATCTGAACAAAATTAAGTTAACTTATTGCCTTAGATATAGCGCAGTTCTGTTCGTTTGAGAGTATATAAATCAATTACGTATTAAGACATCGGACCAAAACTTTGTACAAGGAATGCTTTTAAAATATAATATCTCACGTCTAAAATTTGTCGAAATTGGGTTATAACTTTTCAACTCCTCAGATATTGCATTTGTGGACTCAGTGCATAGTCTAATTTTTTCCGCCCAATCTGCGAGATATATTATTGAAATTTAGAGTATACTTACTAAAATACTTATTACACATATACCTAAAATAAGAATTTTAAAATTTCCGGTTGAATTCAACCGTACACATCAGTCAATCTGCCAATACCTTAATGAAATCCAGACAACGCCTTTTTCTGACAATAGTTTGTCCTGAAGTTAATATGTAATATATCTTAATAAAATTGAAACAACGTCTTTTCCTGCTAATAATGTGTCCTAATGCCAAAATTTTATAGGATCAGTCCAATACTTCCCCTAGCCTCATATACCTCATATAAAGAATTCTAAATTCCTATTAACTTTATGCCCTATATATCGGTCGATATGTAAAGTGTCTTAATGAAAATCAAAGACCATAATTTCCTTGTAATAGTAGGTTGAGATGCCAAAAATGAATAATATAGGATCAATATTACCCCTAGGCCCAATATACCTAATGTATGAATTTCAAACTTCCGGTTTGTTTTATACCGTATATATCGGTCAATATGTATGATATCTCAGCAAAATTATGTAAACATATAATATTGGATATGCTATAGTTTAATTCCGAATTATGTCAAATAAATCAACAAATTACACCAGCTCTCATATAAAACGTATAATGATTTTCGTTATTACAGAAGACTTTATGCCGAATATGTCGAAAAATGTTCGAGTTACCTTCGTAAATTGATATTTTCTAATATTCTTGTGTACTACCAGAAGTTTCTGCAATCAATATATCAATATGAATCTATATAGTATATATATATTCTTAAACATAATGAGGTTTAGCGCTAAATATGAATGCGATCGGTCTAGACCATGATCTAAGACCATGATTCTAATATAACGATGATATGATACCAAATATGATTATAATCCAATCACTATGTCGTCGAATAATTAACTTTGAATTCTTTCGCAACATTTTTTAATACAAAATTTTGCCAGCAAATGAAAATATGGCCCCTGCTTTGGTCTTTGAGAAATTCGAGAGTATAAAATGTACACCCGAACTTAGTCTTCCTCACTTTTCCAAATGAAAAATTGGTGGTTGGTAGGAAGTTTAACAACAAATATCTTAAAAACCATAAGTCTAAAAATCATGTAAAATATGTACAGCATAGATCTCTTCTATGTTGCCAAATGTATCTCAACATCGATTTCGGGGATACCAATGAAGAATTTAAAAAGTTAGAATCTTAGGAATTATTTTAGTATTGCCCATTTTTGCTGTAATATGTTTTATATGTACGGGTATAACCAGAATATCTAAATATTTTTATATGATTTTCCAGTGTTGAAAACCGAAACGAAGCACAAGCCTGAAGCTACCGAGCATGAATCTTCTGAATTTTTTGATCCTTATTTTTGTTCTTTAAGTCCAGCTATGAAAATTATCGCAAAAGAAGAACTGCATGAAGATGATAATATACGATTTCAAGCACTAAATCAGTTTCGTGAATGGATATCGAAACACCCTCGTATTAAAAAGTGTCGCACAGATTCTCTTTTTCTACTACGATTTTTGCGGACAAAAAAGTTTTCCGTTCCTGAAGCATGCGAAATGCTGGAACGGTATTTAACTATACGCCAATTATTCCCACAATGGTTTTCAAAACTCGATATTTTGGATCCAACTATCAGCGAAATTTTCGATAACGGTTACCTAGTACCCCTGCCACAGAGAGATGATAACGGCAGACAAATAATAATGTCGGTGGCAAAAAATTTTGATCCATATAAATACACCTCTGTTCAGATGGCGCGTGTGCACTCACTGATCTGTGAAGGTTTGTTAGATGATGAACAGTCACAAGTTGCTGGCTATGTATATATTAACGATGAAAGTGGGATAAATATGGGTTTTGCTAGTCTTTGGTCTCTTTCAGATTTAAGAAATATGATCAAATGTATTCAAGTAAGTATGTGTTAAATGGCGAAGTATGAAATTGTATCGAGTTTTCTTTTTAGAGCTCTACTCCAATGCGTCATAAAGCAACACATTTTGTTAATATACCACACTTTGCGAACCGTATTATTGAATTAGGGGTATCATTACTTAGCGAAAAATTAAAAAACCGTATAACTGTAAGTTCTAATATATTTTAAAGAGCATTTCGTACTACCTATATTTCTTTAAAGATACACAAATCGGTGGATGCATTGAAAGAGACAGTTAAACCTGAAATTCTTCCACAAGAATATGGAGGTAGCATTCCCATCGCTGGTATTATAAAGGACTTTAAATGTAAACTCCTACAAAAACGATCATCTATATTATCACTTGATGAAATGTGCATTGAATTAACTAAAGACTGTAACAACTCATCAATAAATATTATTAGTGAGATTGATGATGGAGTTATAGGAAGTTTCAGAAAGCTGGAGGTTGATTGAACAATACAGCGCTCAATGTTCGTAATTAAGGACCACAAATATATTTGGTATCATTTTGATTTTATAATAAGTACAATTTTTCGTTATCGTAAATAAAATATAAAATTATTATTTTGTGCATAATTTAGAAATTACATATGTGGTAATATTTTCAAATCTTTAGATGTAGTAGATATTTATTCTATCGAAATATATTGCACGCTATGGAATATGTATTTATGTAAAATCAACTATTTTTCATAACAGTATAAAATATGAAATTGCAGTATGTGTTAAGTTATGATTGTATTGTAATTTTCAAACAAGTGGAATTATCTCTTCGAAATGTTTTTCCACACTACTTTAGTTGTTTTATTGCGGGTGTGTTATCGATATATTTACGTGCTTTAATAAATGTATAAAATGCATAACAAGATTTGCAACACAATGAAATCATAATCAAAAACTACAAAAAATATATTATTTAATAAACAAAATATCATAGAAAAATAAAACACTTCAGTAAATTACACAGTTTTTCAATAATTTGCTCGTATGTATATGTATTATTTTATACACTCGCAACATGTGCAACAACAGAGTAGATTATTTCTGTTCACCTAACAGTTGTTTGTAACACCGATAACTAATCGAGATGGATATAGATTCATATATATATAAATATCCGTCCGTGCAAGTGACAACTCGAGTAAAAATTGAGAGATCTCTTCACTATCACCGTAAATTGATGGTATTGCAATTGATGGACCGCCCCCAATACATTTAAAGTACATATCTCGCAAACCATTATTGCAATATCAACCAAACTTGCTCAGAACAGGTCTTTCTGCAACGTCCTCATACAAAGTACGATGTGTTTTACGTGGGTACCTGTCGTATGAAACAACCTAGCCCCACAGTGTTCACAGCGGATCAATACAATATGTTGATCAGCGCCCGGACATGTGATTAGCATTTGCTAAACTGCCATTGTGGAATAGACACACTGACCACCTTTGTAGGGTTCGAGGCCCATCTAAAACCTCTGCCGTACTTTGGGTCCGGCATCCGGTTGCAATGTAACTCCACATTGAACTGACACAAGGTCAGCTCTTTCCGATTCTGGATTTAAACCACAACCACCACGATACTCCCCGAAGGGCCATGTCGCATGAGCAGGTTGGAGCGAACTGCGAGGGCTCCTGCTCCTCGCGGTACCAGAATTTAGTCTCCGGTAAGACCTCGTAGCCGAAAACGACTACCATTTGAGCTTCCATAGAGCTGGACTGGTGACGAGGGGTTGGACCCCACACACCTAGTTTATACTCGAATCGAACCCTAATATCCTGTTAAACACATTACATGGGTACATGTAACACACATACACACATACATTGGGTACTCTGCCATAACATAGACCCAGCCCTGAAACCGTGTTCCACACACACACTATGACCCGTCTGATAAGTGCCTCTGAAGCAAAAATTCATTCAGAGGGCCATGACCAGTAAGCAGAAAACCCAAGCTCAGACAGAATCTGAAGTCTGGGTTACCCTTAAAAAATGAAAATAACCCGGCCGTTAGGGCTATTGTCCCAACGGTCTTGCCACTCTCTCATAACTCTAACATCTATAAGCCCCCTGCTCCTTAGATATCCCTCCCTCTCCACTCGGAAAGCCAGTGAATTCGCGGCAAGGGCACACTCAATCGCCCTCTTAACCTGAATGTAACAGCACGCTGCATGACAATCAGGTCAAGGGGAGGTGCACCTAATAATACTTGCATCGCGTTTGTCGAAACGGTGCGACATACAGGCAAACAGGCAAGCATCATAAAATGCTGCTCGGAGAGAAGTTTTCAGCTACCCACGTCCGTCGTAGCCAGTTCTCATCATGCTGGAGCTCCATAAGTGGCGCAAGCCACAAATAAGCCACGATATATGGTGCAAGCAGCGCGATGTCCAGACCCCAATCACTCCGTAATATGCGTCGCAACTTGCCTATGGTAGCCTGCAGTCGCTCTTTCACACTCATCAAGTGTGGAGTGAAGCACATCCTGGTGGTTACTCTCCTCATGGTTACTCCCAAGAATTTGAATTGTTTCACATACCTGATGCTAACCCCATTTACCCTGACAATCGGCGGACGAACCGTTGACTGTCAGCCCTTAAGCAGCATTGCCATCGTTTTATCCATCGATATGTCAACCCCTACACCTAGTCCCCTATTATGAGCAATTTCTAAAAGTTGCTGTCCCGCCCGCTCTCGGTCGAATTGTGAACGACCCTCAACCAAAAGAAGAAGATCGTCCGCATACGCACAACATTTACAAAGTGGCTCAAGTTGACCAAGCAGAGGGTCTATCATTTTCAATATCAGTTCCAAATAAAGGGACCACAAATGGAGCCCTGTGGGTAGCCTCGGTCACTCCGATATCCACACTTCCATTCATACCCACGATAGAGGCTTTTCTGTCCGAAATATAAAAATAAAAATAAATGAAATAACTCGATCCCACCTTAGATAATCGAACTCCCCTTGAAGTCAACAAATATGCCGAGGACATATTAAATTTTTTTTTTCAATTGTTATTTTTTTAAAGTGGAAAAAGAATAAATGAAAATACGTTTGGTACGTACGACGACTTGGTAGCATACATCTCCCTCTTTGACAATTATGCACATGTTAGTTATAAAATGAAAGAAAAATTACTTAAGTTAGGACGAACGAATAAATTCTGTTCGGAATGGATTTCTAAATTGGAGTAATTGGATAGATTGAAATATAATTAAACTTTTATTTTGGTAGACAAAACATAAACTTTGTGACAGCACTACGCTCGGATGGCAAGAGAATTATATAGCTTTAAAGAATTGTTTTGCTTTATCTTTATAATTTGTCTTTAAACAGGTTAAGTTATACTATTGAATAAATAATTGAAATATATGTAACATGAATAAATAAAAAAGAATAAATAAAAATTGCTTAAGGCATTAGATTATAAGAGAAGAAGTTAGAAAGGCTAAGTTTGGGTGTAACCGAACATTTTATACTCTCGCAATGTGCAAGGATCAAAAGCAAGGATATGCTTTCAGGTGCTGGCATAACTTTATATTAAAAAATGTTGTGGAAGAATTCAACATTCATTATTCGACGAAATTGTCAATGGATTGCAATCATATTTGGTATCTTATTAACTTATATTACAGGCCATAGACTCATGTACTTTCATTATTATATTTTGCTTCGTGTCAGAGATATTTATATTAAAATTTACCAAATTATCCCAAAACTGATATATGCAATATAAACTCAACCAAAGTGGTTTAATGAATATACTAGATATATGAGGAAAAATTCAACCAGAGAAAAGGAAATCATTATATTAGAAATAAGCGGCTTAGACCATGATCTAGACCGATTTCTTTCATATTTAGCGCGAAATCACATTGTGTTTAAGAAAACATATCCACTTAATTTCATTAAAATATCACACATATTGACCAACATAAGCGGTTGAAAGTCAGATGGAAAGTCGGGAATTCTTATACTGGAGATTTTTGGGATAGAGGAATATCTGCACTGATCACATTAACTGTTTTCTCTATTCAAGTATATTAGGAAACACTTTTCAAGCAATTTTGTGAAGGTTACTCACACAGTGACCGACATATTCGGCAGCTACTCGAATAGCGAAAATCATTATATCTAGTAGGCGGATCTGGGATAATTCGTAGACCGATTTCACACATTTTTGGCAGTAAACTATGGTATATCCCCAATTACACGTTCACTTAATTTTGCTAAATATCATACATATTGATCGATATATACGGTAAAAAGTCCACCGGAAATCCGAAGATCACTATATTGGTAATATTCGGTCTTTGGGAAGGTTTGGACTAAATTTATTTAAAATATGTTTGAGAAAATATTTGGACCCAATTTTATGAAAATAACTTACACATTGACCAACAAATCCGATATAAAGTCAAGCAGAATAACGAAAACCATTATATTTGTTACATCGGTGCTGGGGTAATTCATGAACTGACTTCTAGTTTGCTAAGATATTTCAAATATTGGCCGATATCTTTAAATATAAATATTACGTTTCACGGTGTTTGTCCGCGATGAACTCTTAAACTAGTAAACGATTTTAATAAAATTTGGCAAATTGTGTGCAGTTTAATCAAAAATAAAAGACGGGATAGTTTATATGTTGATCTAAAGTCTCCAAAAAAAATTTTTTTTTTAATTATTTGCTTATTGTATGACAAAGAGTTATAATTATCACACAACAGATGTATTAAGTGACGGTGTAAGGAAACTTATGGGATGGGATTAAGCAGAATGCAATATGTTAAAAGTCGAAGCATTTAATATACTTTATACTGCAATTTATTTCACATACTTGTGTTCAAAATTCATGTAAGTATAATATGATTTGATTATTCTATTAATAAGTTAAATATAAATATAAACATAAATTAAAATTAAAATATAGTAATTAAGTATAATATCATTCATATCATATCATAATATCATAATATCAATATAATATTTACTAATAAAATAATCAAATGATATTATACTTACATAAATTATATGTATGGTGGGTGAAAAATACATTTAGCATTGGATATTCATAAAAAACAAAACGCAACATGTAACATGAAAAATAGTGGATTAGCTGCAGTATAATAACGCAGCAGTTTAACAACGACCATTTTAGCGTAATTTTTACCCAAAGGTGCCCTTTTTTCGATTACAGATCTTTTCTGGACATGGCAATTGTCAAATTTTGCCCATTTGCAACACAAACCGTATAAGAATGCCTAGGAACACGTGTACCAAGTTTCATTAAGATATCTTCATTTTGGTATTTATGACTTTATATCTAGATTATTAGGTGTAGGTGTTGCAAAGAATCGTTTGGTGAACAAAACTCTTATAGTCTGTGCAATACTCTGCGAGAGTATAAAAGGAATAATTTCGAAAGTAAAAGTACTCTTAACACAAACTGAGAAAACGTAAATTAATTATGAATTACACAATTATTCAACAGTTCCATATCTCCTGAAGTACTTGACCTATTTCTTCCAAGTTTGTTTCATAAATATTATACTGGCATTATAATGCCACAATGTGAAAATGGAAGAATTAAGACTAACACCACACCTACTTCCTTTTTTAAATTTCATCTAATTATTTCACTTCACAGTATATACAGTATACAGTATACAGTATCAAGCACCAATATATATCATAACACAATAAAAAAACTTACTACAAATAGTGTTAGTATGAAATCTCTCTTCTAAAAATAGTCGAAATCAGACCATAAGTTTCCAAATCTCAGATACCTGATTTGAGGACGTCAGTGTCAATGGCGTTACTTCTGACAATAATATGCCTTCGTGTCAAAACTAAATAAAATCAAGTCAATATTTCCCCTAGCCCAATATATCTAATATAAACATGTTCAAACTCTCAGTTGACTGTACATTGACTATACGGTCTATCTGCGAGGTATCTTAATAAAATTCATTTCCTGATAATACCGTGTTCTGGTACAAAAATTAATAAAATCAAAGCAATACTTCCTCTACGTCCATTTACGTAAAATAAGGGCTATCAAACTTCTGGTTGTATTTTCTTCGTATATATCGATCAATATATTAGATATTTTAGCTTCGTATATATCGTATTTTCTTCGTATATATCGTATAATCGTACGTATATCGTATCGTATAACATATATTACGGTATTAGCGGTAGATATCTCAATTAAATTAAGGGAACATATTTCCAATAGCATTGTGTCGTTCACTAATATAAATTATGGATAACCTGCATGTACCTTCCCACAAAACTAATGTGATGAATGTTGTGATTTGTGTAGTCAGGCTGATTTAAATATAAATGTCTCGGATAAGATGCCAACTTGATTGTAGTGTTCATATAAAATTTGATCGAATAATAAATGTTGAATTCTTAAGTAACAAATTTTATTATGATTATAAGTTTTGCCAACACCTGAGAATATTTCCCCGCCTTAATCCGTACAATTGCGATATTATCATATGTTGGACCGAACATATTCTATCCTTTCCTGTTTTTCGATAAAGTCAGTCAGTTTACATTGATAGTTGGTCATTACTTTTCTTATAATTGGAGAAAATTCCATCCATTCCGCCAGATGTCCGTATAACTTTATTCAGTAACGAGAACATGTTTACTGCACTTTCCTGAAATTCCAAATAAGGTTATAAGGTCATATAAAAATGCATTAATCCTACAATCGTCAACCAAAGTTTACGTGAAACAACAGACTATTTAAAGATTTCAACTGATGGTTGAAATCGCCAAATAACCGACCCTTATGTAAGCCTACTGTTAATTGGGAACTATATCTAACCCAATTATAAAACAAGAAAGAATAATATAAACAAGTCTGACTACTAGATCAGAGATCAAAGAAAACTGGTTTCAAATGTATTATTTTCGATTAAAGCAGCAAACGCAATAAAAATTTTAAATACATCAACATTTTTTTAATTAAATTCCTTACAAAACAAAAGACAAATATCCATATTTCTTTATTGTTTTACTAATTTTTTCAAGGCTTTCGGATCAAGCGGATTTGAAAATATAATACATTTAATAAGCAAAATCAGAGGAATTTGGAACAATAGATTTGGTACAAAGCTACCATTGAGATAATCTGTTTAGATAGTGCAAAAAGCTTAGTGATCTTCATAAAAATATGAAAGAAACCAGAAAAAGGCTAAGGACAATTGACAATGTGTTGTCAATAAAAATAGGTGTAAAACTTTTTTAATTTTTCCCGACTGTTTTAATTACGTAGAACATGCTTGAGTATGCGGAATATGTATGGAGTAGAACTTCTTAGACTACCGAAATTTCGTAACATTTTTATCAAAATTTAAAAATTTAACAAGGAAATTTAACAGCAAGACACAGTATTTGGTACAGAGGGTCCTAGTAGGGCGGGGCATCTATGGGTAAAATTATTTAAAAAAGTGTGGATGGCCCGCCCCCAATGGGTTTAATAATATGTCTCGGAAACGGTTAAAGCTATATCAATCAAACTTGCTCCGACTGAGTTTTTCCAGCATCTCTTCACATACTGAGGAAATGAGTGAAATTGGATAATAACCACGCCCACCTCCCATACAAAAGCTCAAGCTCAAGCTCAATATGTGTGATGTTTTAATGAAATTAAGTGGATTTGTTTTCTTAAACACAATGTGATTTCGCGCTAAATATGAAAGAAATCGGTCTAGATCATGGTCTAAGCCATTTATTCCTAATATAATGATTTCCTTTTCTCTGGTTGACTTTTTCCTCATATTATCTAATATATTTATTAAACCACTTTGGTTGAGTTTGTATCTTATATATCACTTTTGAGTTGATTTGGTAGATTTTAATATAAATATCTCTGACACGAAGCAAAATGTAAGAATGAAAGTACATTAGCTATGGCCTGTAATATAAGTTAATAAGATACCCAATATGATTGCAATCCATTAACAATTTCGTTGAATAATGAATATTGAATTCTTCCGCAAGATTTTTTAATATAAAGTTATGCCAACACCTGAAAACATTTCCCCACCCCTGATCCTTGTACATTGCGAGAGTATAAAATGGTTGGTTACACCCAAACTTAGCCCTTACTTACTTGTTTAACATGTAATTGTTTGTGTGCCAGTAGATATTTGTGAGAATTTTAAAGTACACTGCTTTCCACTTTAAATACATTAATTGCACCATAATTGAATTACCACTGCTTTCTAAGAACCTTATAGTGGAAACGTTTCCGCACAAGAATATATTTATACTCCAGCACCATATAGCAAAAAAGTATTTTTGTTATATGTACTATAAAGACTAGAACAACGAAGCAAATTAGTTAGCAAAGTCTACGAGTTATAATTTGAATAACAAATAAAACATCTTTTGAAAAAAGTCAGTCGCATATTCTCTACCAAACTCGATGTTTAAATTTTAAATGGCACAAATAATATGGGTAGTATTTAAAAAGTATGACGATTTTGGCATACGTATGTTGAAGAAACTTATTTCCGTTCTTCCGGTTGAGTTAACATCGATATATCATCAATAATAATCAACAAACAACACAACAAAGTTATATAAATATATTTTGCAAAGCAGGATTTATTATTCGAATATGCCACTCCTCTTCTTTTCTCAATCTGTCTACCTGAATGAGATTTTCTGAAATTTTTTCGCTTAATGCAATGTGGTTTAGTACCAAAAATCGATCAATTACTTGTCCTTACCCCTTTGGTGAATACATCAAATTTGAACTCCACTGCATCTTAAAGTATGTATTTTTGAGATTAAACAATAAATCTCAATGAAGCTTAGAAGACGTGTTACCTATATACGTTAAATATTTTGTGAAATAGGTTAGTTCAGTTTATGTTCTGTTGCATCCTGACATGATCCTTCCTTACTTTTTTTAAATAATGCATAAAAGGGGTATACAGAATTATTCATCTGCCAAACGGTATTAAATATGGAGGTTAGGAGGTTATTAGTTTTAAACATATTGTTTCCAATTTTTTCGTTAAATGAAGTTTTAAAATTTTCATATGGTTTACCAGACCAAATGAATCGCAAAAGATCCGAGTTTAGTGACATTAACTTTTCAATGAATCAAAACAATAACTCTTGCAAATTAAACGCGTGTGAAATCCTGAATTACTTATCGAAACAATTTTTGATGGTCAAAGCATTCATTGATAGTGATTTTGAAAAATTGTTAAAAGTTAGTTCTGTGAATGCTTTAATTTCACCCATAAATCTTGCAATGGTAAATCGAGTACGTCAGATTGAAAACAGGTTAAGGTCAATAGAAGAACCTGTCTGGCGTCTAGTTTCAGCAAGTCAAAATGAATGGAGCCGATGCACTTCAGGAGTATGTCGCTGTTCTCTCGAAACTAAAAGCTTTACATGCTGGAACGCAAATTTTATATCTTTGCCTGCTTCACAAGTAATACCAATGAACATGGAATCAATGTAAGTATATTCCAAAGGAACTAGTGGAACAAATATATGTTAATACCATAGTAATTTGACACCACGTGATCTGGCCACTTCCCCTAGCCGCGATATACCTAATATAGGGATTTTCGACCCTCCGGTAGACTTTATACCATATATTTCGGTCAATATGTAAGCTATCTTAGCAAAATTAAGCGAACGTATAACATCGGATATACCACAGTTTACTACCGAAAATGTGTGATATCGGTCAACGAATTATCCCAGCTCCCATATAATACATATAATGATTTTCGCTATTCTAGCACACTTTATGCCGAATATGTCGGTCACTGTGTGAATTACCTTCAGAAAATTGCGTGAAAACATGTTCCCTAATATACTTGAATTATGAAAAGAGTTAATGTGATCACTGCAGATCTTCTTCTGTCCCAAAAACGCCCGATATAAAAATTCCCGACTTTCCATCTGACTTTAAATCGTTACTGGCCCACGTAATGTGTGATATTTTAATGAAACTGAGTGTATAGGTTTTCTATAGATTTTAACATAAATATCCCTGACACGAAGCAAAATATAACAATGAAAGTACATGAGTCTATGGCCTGTAATATAAGTTAATAAGATACCAAATATGATTGCAATCCATTGTTGAATGTTGAATTTTTCCGCAACATTTTTTAATATAGAATTATGTCAGCACTTGAAAACATTTCCCCGCCTCTGATCCTCGGACATTACGAGAGCATAAAATGTTCGGTTACACCCGAACTTGGCCCTTTCTTACTTGTTAGGTATAAATTTACCTATCGATTGCTAGCAGGAATAAACAATATCATAGAAGTTACAACCATATAACAAAATCTAACCCCTCACAAGTCTCAGTTTATTAAAATGTATCTACTGAATCTCAATATAATTCACTTCTACTTACTTCTTAAAGTTGAATAAGAAACTAGATAAATCCATTTTATACAACTCATTGCTTCAGAGATGAAAAATTTTATGCCTCGAACGCTGGTCCTTAACATAATCTAAAGTTCCAAATTATACGATTTTGCTTTTCTATATATTATAGATTATATATTATGAAAATAACGGGAATTTTCGTTTTTTGGAAAAAATATTTAGTCATTCGTCTACGTTATTGTTGGCGCTTTCAAAATAGTCTCCATTCGATATTAAGCACTTATGTCAGCGCTTCTTCCAATCGTCGAAACACTTCTCAAACTAAATTTTTGGAATAACCTTTAGCTCTTTCAGCGATGCGCTTTTAGTGTCATCTATACTTGTAAAACGACGCCTCTTTAACGTTCTCTTTATTTTTGTAAATAGGAAAAAGTCAAACGGAGCCATGTCTGGCGAATGAGGCTGGGGCATCATTACAGTATTGTTTTGACCAAGAATTCACGAACGAGCAACGAAGTGTGAGAAGAATTAAGCAAAAGTGAACAAAAGCCATGAATTTTCCACAAATACGGGTGTTTTTTCGGATTGCTTCTCACAAACAGCGTTGAACTTTGTAGTTTGGCGTTGAACTTATTGATTGTTTGACTTTGAGGCAAGAATTCATGATGCACTATGCCATTAAAGTCGAAGAACACAGTCGGAGAACATTTCCGTTATTTTTTAAACACACCACGTGTAAATATTATATATATTGGAAACATTTAGTACAATTTTAAATTATATAGATTGACATTTAATTTGTCAAAATCCCGGATTCCATTGCCGACCAACACATAACAGAAGTGTCACACTCCAATATGACGGTATTGTTCAAAACTACTAAAAACGGAATAACCATCAAAGGATAAAAAGTAAAATTTTTAAAGTAAAGTAAAAAAGTAAAAAAAGCGGAATTTTTGATAGACTTTCTTGTCTCACGTTTTATCCTCTGATATTTTAATTACTTAATTAAGAGTCATTCTAATAGACATACTGCAATAAAGTGCGGATATATGGGAAACATATCTACAGAAGTTATTTGCAATTTATACATATTCACATGTAAATAATGTGTTTTACTATTACACCACATTTTACCTATATGTACATGTTTTACTATCTATCGGCAAACACTTCATAATTTCCAATTGCCGTCTAAAACAGAGTAATTTTTACACCAAAATAAAGGGTCTAGTGAAAAGAAATGTTTTAGTTTTGCATTAAATTGAAGAATATATAGTTGGGATGATCCCATTCAAATCAGACATGCACCGTTTTCTTCCTAACTTGATGCTATTTTGAAGTTAATTTCATAATACAAATCTCTCTTTAAAAACATCGTTCCTATTGGCAAAAAAATGGGACAGTCGATTTTTGCAAATTATTCTTGGTGGTAATTTCTGGCGAGACATTATCAATGTGTGTAGAACTCAACTCCTCTCCAAGGTCGGCCGCTTCATGGGCAATTGCTTCCTTCAGAAAGTCCAATTGTTGTTCCAATTGTTGACCATACAGGCCCAAATTAAGAATTTGGCAAAGAGGGGGAGCTAATAGCAGATGATTCCCTGCTAATCCCACCAAACACATTGCAAAACCTTCCTGACTGTCTACCATGGCTTGGCCGCAATTCTACCACAGCCGTTTTCGCTGGACGCTGTCGTAACTGACTCACATTTTATCACCAATAATCATGTGCTTCAGAAATGGATAGCTTTAGTTGTGATTCAGCAGTGATTCGCAAATTGAAATTTGGTTCATGTATTTTTTTGCGTTAACTCATCGTTAACTTTTTTGCCTTACATCGAGCATCTCTACGTATTCAGCCTTATTTAAAGGATTAAAAGTGGTTTTTGTCCAATGTTTAGCTCCTTGGCAATCGAAACGGTGCTTACATGACATGATATTTTCGACAATTTTTCTTCTAGATTGTGGTGTGTCTTTGACATCAAATCATCGGATCGTAATAGAAGCAACCAAAAATTCACGTGATTGGTTAGTGGAGTATCAGGACCACAAACCACTATTCACATTTTCAGCTACCTGGCTTGCGTAACTTTTCGTATTTTCTCATTGCTGGTGTCCATATTTGACGTGTGCTCAAACAATACTTAATCAAGCCCTCACAAAACTGATGAAAAGTCTTTTAAGTACGAGATCTTATCTTTCTAACGCCTTGTAACCTAACCCAATCGCACTTTTCGCACAACGCGAGATACGGATTACTAACCCCATCTATTGAAAAAATAATACAAATCCAGTAATAATACTTCTTTATTAATATTAAAAAAATTTAATTAAAATATTAAATTTTATTAATAAAAATTAATGAAATTTTTTTATTATATGAATCTATTGAATATTGTTTATGTTGTTTATATTGTTGTTGTGGTATATTGAATATATATGAATTATATAGGTATCTAATCAATTGGAAATTACAATTTCTTTTGGATCATTAATGGAATGGAATTGACTGTTCTGATATTGTTGTTACTTGTGAAATATTTCGTTCTTTAACTGAGGCTTGCAGTTATCAGCAATGTTACCGAAAAGTAACATTCTAAGTGAGTAAAAGTACCGGTTAACCGAAAAAAGTGCACATATTATTTTCTCAATAACATATTCACGGTAGTTGATTATTTTCCATTTAAGAATGAACATTACAACTATTTCTACTAAACCTACTTCAAAAGCACTACACCATTTTGTTTGCTTTTCTTGCCATACATCTTCACACCAAAAGAAAAAACCTCATCCCTTAAATTCCATGACTTAGTTTAGAAAATAATTAAATATCTAATTCATTACGAATGTTGAAAATCCTTATATATAAGGTAACGGTAACGGTAAACGGTTTAAAGTCAGACGGAAAGTCTGGAAATCTTATATCGTGCATTTTTTGGATAGAGGAAGTTCTGCACTGATCACATTAGCTCTTTTCATTATTCAAGTATATTAGGGAACATGTTTTAACGCAATTTTGTGCAGGTAACTCACACAGTGACCGACATATTCGGTATAAAGTTTTTGACACAAGAGCACATTATTATCATGGAAAGATAATCGTAGAGTTCAATTACGATATTTTACAGATTTACCGAAATATATGATATAAAGTCTACACGAAGTTGAAAATCTTTATATTAGGTATATGGGGGTTAGGGGAAGTATTTACCCGATTTTCCCCATTTTTAACACAAAAGTACATTATTATAATCGAAAGATAGGCCTCCAATTTCATTACGATATTTTACAGATTTACCGTTATAAATGATATAAAATCTACCGGAAGGTTGAAAATCCGTATATTAGGTATATGAGTGCCAGGGGTAGCATTTACCCGATTTTTTGATGCCTGAGTACACTATTATCATGGAAAGATAACTCTCCAATTTCATTACAATATCTTACAGATTTACCGATATTTTCGATAAAAAGTCAGATAAAGGCATTGATGGTGGCTTGAAAAATTATAATCCGATTTCGTCTGTTTTTACGCATGAGATGGCATATCTTCTAAGCACTATTTGTACAAAGTTTATTTTCATATCTTAATTGCTGCTCGATTCATCTACTATAAAGTGAAAGGATCAGATGTAAACTTGTGACAGACTTAATAGACTTAAAATTGTGTTAATGAAAAGTAGGCGTGGTTTTTATCCGATTGCCTGCATTTTCACAATGTGATATAAGAATGAAAATATAATGTCACACACGAAATTTTGATCAAATCGGTTAAGTAGTTCTTGACATTTGGGATTTCTCCTAAAAGTGGGTGGTGCCACTACCATCACCAAAATTTTTCACGGATTCCTATGCGATCATTCCACATAATATTTTCTGTAATATTTAATATTTCTAGCGTGTTTCTTCAGCGAGTTATCGCACTTTTATTAGTTTTCAACCGAGCTTTTGTATGGGAGGTGGACGTGGTTACTATCAGATTTTACTAAAAACTTACTCGGAGCAAGCTTGATGGATATAACTTTAACGGTTTCCGAGATATATATATTAAACCTATTGGCGGGAGGGGCCATACCCACTTTTACAAAAAATTTTCCCCACCGATCCCCCGCCATACTAGGATCCTCTATACCAAATAACATGTTTATATCTTAATTTTCTGATTAGTTATAGTACATTATCTGTTTTCGATTGAATAGGAGGAGGAATAGTGATATAGGAGTTCCCAGTGATTTTATTCCGTTTATATCAGTGAATATGTGTGATATTTTGATGAAATTAACAGAACATGTTTTACTAATCATAAAAATTATATTTCTATTAGCATTATGTCATACTTAATTAATTTTATTATAAATATATCGGATACATCGGAACCTGTAGTATAAGTTAATAAGATACGGAATATGATTGTAATCCATTAACGATTTCGTCGAATAACAAATATTGAATTTAATTGCAAAATTTTTTCGAGAGTATAAAATGTTCGGTTACACAGGAACTTAGCTCTTCCTTACTTTTTATATATTATTGTAAAATTTTATAAGAATATAGAATGTTGAAGATTATACGTTGCAACATGCATTCGGAACGTGTATTTTCCTGAATTCAACTAAATTTCTTGAGCGAAGGCCAGAATCCTCAGCGAATTACTAACATAATCTTCTAAATGGTTACACCTAAACTGGTTCAGTTAACCTTTGGTTGTAGGAATCTGCAGTAGTCGGATGCCATTTATTCTTGCGATTTTTTTGCAACAAGTTTTTGAAAGGTTATATCTAACTAAACTAAATTTGTTACAATATTATTTTGAATAAATAGTTTATTCCGAACTAAACCTCTTGCTTTTAAAAAAAACTACCTTTGATTATACCTAAGTTTTATCTAAAGCCGCTGATGACTGTTTATTATATCTGTTGTTGTTAATAATTGATTTGGCGTCCATGCTTATTTTAGCCATTACAAATTGGATATTGGCGCAAATTTAATTTGTAGGATAGATGGAAATATTTTTATTCGGCGTTATATTATATTATAGGGTAGAAAAATATATATTCAAACTGAATTAAATTTTGGAATACAAAGCCACATTGAAGGGTACTAAATTTATGTGGTAAGTTTTATTTCCATGTGCATGATTTGTTTGATATTAAGTTAATTAGCCATTTTCCGTACGAATGGGCCAAATAATTTGTGGGGGGTACTTCATTCATAAGTTAGACAATTTCTCCCTGTAGGTATGCATAAATTTATTTGTAACCTAATAATAATCTTTTGTTTATTTCAGTTTTCTAACCAAACTGACAGACTGCAGAAATTCGATGGTTTCCCCATTCTGATCAGTACTAAATATATTTATATGCATCTTGATTATTTAAAGTATTGCAAACAACTGTAGATTTAACAAAACCATAAAAATTAATTTTTACTCATTTGGTTCTCTTTAATAAATTGACATTAAAGAAATAAGGATATTAGAATTAGTTTACTTTGTAAAATTCAAGGGATTCCAAGTTTCAGTAAAGCCGTACTGCAAAAAGTTTGTGGATGAATTAGGCAAATTTGTTTAACAAGGTTAACCTATAAGATCTTGTGCCCACTTCTTTAGATGCTTCTTTAGTATATCTGGATTTATGTAAAATAAGCCTAATTAACAGAAATTATTATGTTCAAAAAAATGCTAAAGGAGGGTAGCGATGATATCACTTAATTTTGCGATTGCTGTTTAATATATCCTATTGATACGGACTGACGGTTAGATGGACATTCACATGGACATGGACATGGATGGAAGACATTCGAAAATCAATTCGTCTGGAAGTCTTACTCATTTCGATATTCATAACATTAGATTTGTTACAGCCTGGGTAAGTTGTTTCAAAAAACCGTTAGGGGAACAAAACACTTATACTCTGTGCAAAATGTTGTGATAATATAAAAAATATAACATCATTTACCATTTTTATTAGGGCTACCAGTTTGTTAACTGCATTTTTATGCTCGTTATGACAGTTTCAGCATATTTTCTAAAGTTGTTTTGATAACACTCATAATCACAACACGGGTGTACCTGAACATTTTATACTCTCGCAATTTCGAAAGAACAAAGGCTGGTGTATACTTTCAGGTAAAACTTTATGTTAAAAATGTTGTATAAAAATTCAACATTCATTATTCGACGGAATTGTATACATACTACAATCATATTTGGTATCTAATTAACTTATATTAGAGGTCATAGGCTCAATATTATTATAATTTTTACTAATAATTCGACTCTAGAGCAGTGTTGCCATTGTTTTCGTGAATAATATGTAATGTGAAAATTAAATCTTCAAAAATTGGACAAAATTACGAAAATTTAAAAAAAATTTTCGTTTAAAGCAAATGTATTTTCTAAAGGTTTCAATAAAAAGATCTTCAATTTTTTTGGTAACGTAAAAACTTATATATCCTAAAGTATACCGAAATTTTACATATTTAATTCAGCACAAGCAGATACAATATAAATGTAATTTTTGTGAATGTTACAGTTACATCGTAACAACGCAAATCGTAGCAAGAAGCCACTAATTAAGTATATAATAAAGAATACAAGCTTAAACTCTGTATAGTTTTTAATTTGATTTCTTCCATAAAGGAGTTCAACTTCCGCCCCGGAATAGATTTCATCAATAAGTTTTTTATAATCTGCATCAATTGATAGTTTGTTGGAGCTTATACCCATAACTCGGTAAAAAAAAGCAAAATAATCAAATACTTTTAATAAAAGTCTGCGAAGTTTGGATTTGTGGCTATTTGCTCTGAAAAAGTTTATTTATCAAATGAGAAATGAATGTAAACAATTCAAATTCAAAAACTTCGACAGCTAAACAGAGGTATAGCGTTTTTGAACTTTTTGTATTGATACTTCCATTTTGGTTGTACGTCGATTCCGTATGGACGCAGCCATATTGTTTATCCGATTTCGATCCGCTATCAAGATATCTGGCAACACTTGAATTCATCAGTTTTGCCAGCTATTTGGTTTTGCTCCAGCGAAGGTTGGAAGACTAGATGCCAGTCAACCTTTGATTTCTTTGAATGCGTAACACATGTTTTATTTATCATTTCCCCATCCAAAACCTCCGAAAGTGTTGTACTTTTTGCTATTCTGTTCAACCTTCACTTGATAAAACATGTCCTTCAAGTCTCAAATTATGAATGTGCACGCTCATTATAATTTATGGAAAAGTAATAATTAGTAGTACTAGTAGTAATTTCTACTAGTAAGTAGTAATTAATTTATCCTTAAATGATTTTTCGTTCTTAATTAAATCTTAACAACATTTTTTTCAATCCTTTCATATTGGGGTTATTTTGAATAATGTCGCTAGTTTTCTATTGCGCAAATGGCTGTGTCCTTGTAGTCTCTGATACTATCATCAGAACTTTCCATGTATTCCCCATTTGCTTCTTCCACTACTTCTGACATAACTTTGACAATATAAACTATAACTCTGCCTTTTGGGACTGACCTGACCGTGTCCACACTCTTTAGTTTAGTTTTGACAGAAAGCCTATTGATAACTTTTTATACTATCATTCCTTCAGCTTCATCCACCTTCCTGAATTCCACGATATCCTCTCGAAAAATAACTCCATTTCAGTAAGGGTGTCCTTTCCTATAATAATATACCGTACGATATATCGCGCTCCAGTTGCCTGCTGTTGTAAGCTCACCTTATCCTGTTCACTACAGACGTTGCTTTTCCTTACTAAGATTAATGTTTCCTAACCTTTTAATTGTATCATACCTTAAGAAGCTCGAAATGTATCACACATTCACCAATGCGCTAAACGTAAACCTATCTCTTCATCCACAAAAATCATTTCTCATTTGCACTCGTTATTCCAGTAACCTAAGTGTTCAATTATTCATTTTCACCATCTTTCCTGCTTGTTGTCCTTACATTCGTGGTCATAATGGCGCATTTCCTTACATTTAAAACCAAATTCGTTGTTGGCTCAATGACACTCCTACATCGATTATTTTTCTTGATGAGCTGACAACAGTGAATATTCCATTCGGTTATTCATATTTAAATTTTTGTATATTTAATATTTAAATTTTTTATTACCGTCAAAGGTGGCAAATAAATTGCTAATGGCATCTCATTTATGCAGTATTTTGGGTTAGATTAACAAATATTTAGGTTGACAAATATTCTGACAGTATTTAATGTATAATGCGCAGTTATAATAGAATTTTTCTGTGAAGTTAATATTTCAAGTGGATATGTGCGATAGTCCAAGTACCATTATCGCCCGATTTGAAATACCAATTTCCAGAAAAACGCTTTTGAAGTTTTATATGTTTCAGCTAACTGACTCAAGGTTCTCTACGCTACAGTGCCTGGACAAAAAAATATATTCACTTCTACAAATTGAATAATACTTTGAGGACTTTAAAGTGAAATTCAAACCAGAAAAATTGCTTAATTGATTTTTTTTAAATCAGAGACTGGCTTACTTCTTAAGCAATGCAATAATTTTATGTCAAGCTTAGGTGTGAATTTTGTGTCCAGCTTTAGGATGTAGTCAATAACAATCACTTGACCTTCGTTGTGTACTGTAAGGCTATGATATCTCCGTTTCCATTTTGGACTCGCTGCTTTGATTTTCTCAACTACTTTCTGTTGGCTGTTTTGTTGTCTTTGCCTTCATATGTTTGTGTTTTCGTATTGAACCAAATATTATTTGAGCTGATATTCGTGGTACTATTGGCTTGTGAATTTATGCACCATTGAAAGTTGTTGAGAAAAGTGTCCTAATCATTAGCATTTTTCGTTAAACACCTATTAGCTGGAAATATATAGTGTGGACATCATATGGACATTTTTATTATCACTCCCCTTTTTTCCAGTTTGGGAAATTACAAAAAAAATAATGCAATTTTTATCCGCAATCTCGTGGATGAAATGAAAACACGATTGATATCTAAACTTCAGGAAGAATAAATTTTGTTTTGAAAGTTTGGCTTATAACATAAAATTTTTTCCTTAAAGCTCATTATATCTTGAATTACTTCTTACTTTGAAATTGATCAAGCCATAATAAAAAAATTAGTGCGTGGACAAGCAAGATATCAAATTATTATTCTAATGTCCATTTAAAACTATTGTATTTCACAATGACGCCTCATCATGGCGTTTTCCATTGCGAAAACAAATGAAAATTTTAAATCAGCACTTTTTATTAGGGACCAAAAATATACATATAATATTATAATTGCTTACTCTGCATTGTTTTTTGTGCCACTAAGTACAATAGTTTGTTTACCTAAGGGTTGTTTGCAACACTTAAAACTAATCGAGATAGATATCGATTTAAATATTATAATATATATCAAAACAATTAGGATGACAAGACGGTACAGTCTATCTGTCCGTCCGTCCCTCCCTGCCAGCGAAAGCTTGAGTAAAAATTTAGGTATCTTGATAATTGGTATTGCAGATGGACGAAGTTGGACTGTTTCCGCGCCCACAAAATGTCAAAATATGAGATACTTTAACCAAGCCGCAAATTATGATACAAAACTCTAATTTATTGAAGGGAATCGCGCCATAGAGAAAATCTGTGGTTAAAAATTGTTTAAAAGTGAATATAGCTCCGTCCCTAATTGGTTTAATGCACATATCTCACAAATAACTACAGCTATATTAACCAAACATGTTAAGAACAAATCCTAACACCGAGTGAAAATTATGAAAATAGATAATAAATACCCTCATATAATGGTTATGTTCAAAACTACTTAAAATGCCATAACTCACTAAAGAAACATGTCAAGCGCACTAAATTTTACAGTGTAGATTACAGCAATTTCAGCCAAGTTTGGTGCATAATGTTATACAGGCATTCTAATGTCACAGTGGGAAAATGGAAGAAATTGGACTACAATCACATCTCCCTTCCTTTTTAAATTTCATCTCATTATTTCACCTTAGAGTACATAAATCAAACACCAATTAATTTATCGTAACACTATAAAAAACTGACAACACAAATCGTGCCTTCTGGCTGGACACTGTCGCTGGACACTGAGCGATATAAAAAAACAACGACAAAGTATTCGACGGCGCTCTATTATTCTTTTTTAGGTGATTTCAGACAAACACTCCGCATCATTCCACGTTCAACGTACGCTGAGATGAGATCAACGCTTGCTTGAAAGTACAGCGAAAAGTAAACATGTGCGTTAAAATGCTTCAAATCCATACGCTGACACATTGTCAAAACAATTTATGTGAAATGGAGATGGAAAAGTTACTGTCCATGAAAATACTGCATGCATAAAATTGCCGTCCGATTTCCGCACAAGCATTAATACACAAAATACTTTCATCGACTGCATATTTTCCGATGTACACGCGAAGTACGTTTATTATGAATGGTTAGCAGAAAAAGCAATTTTCGGGGAAAGATGTGGACATCAGCGATTTACATCAGCGAATTTCAAGATACTACATTCGTTGCCAGGCGACTTGTTGTCATAGAAATTGATCGATACAGTTTTTAATGACAATGGATTTGTAAATTTTCCAACAGTTTTGGAACTCATTGAATTTACCAGGCGGTGACATTATCTACAACTGAATGTTGGATCTTCAGTTATTTCACTTCGGAATTTAAACCCATCACGGTTGTGCACTGGCAAGCAGTTATTTATTAAGAAATTATTAAAAAACATTGTCGAGGGCAGCATTATGAGTGAAAATTTCAAAGCGAAAATGTATTGATGCCACAAATCCCACAGAAGTGCCAATTGAATTCAAACGACGAGTTCAATTTTCAATTAGATTGAAAATCGTAATGACTCAAAGAGTCACAAGGCTAAACGATGCCTGTTTGTGGCTTAGATTTGGACAATTATACGAAAATAAGAAAATGGAAAGTTGCCATTTTATTAGTTTTACAAGCCATCATCATCCACAGCGCTCCATTCCTCTTTCAGTTATAGACTCCATCCCCACGTGCCAACAAAAAGTTATTATTCTTGATTTAACTAATATTCTCTATAAATAATTTACAAGGCAAAACAACGTTTTCCAGGTCAGCTAGTAATATTATATTATATTAATAGCATGTAACTTATAAAATATTGCTTACAATAATAGTTCCTGCTGTTCGCTGATGAGTGTTGATATTTATTGTTGTTTTTTTGGTAGTGGCTGCCTTTCTCCTACGAAATGTTCGAATTCGTATTTAGTAATTAGTAATTAGTTTTTTCTTCTTTAGCATGAGTTCATTTATGATTTTCCGTTTCGCGTTTATTTAAATGTGCGGTTTTATTTTCCTCTTGCCCTGGGTTAAGGCACAAGGCCACGTCACTTTTTTTTTGGCATGGCCTCCTCCTTTGGCAATTCTATGTCCCAATTTGAAAACTTCAAAAAATATGATTTTAATTTGCGATCTCGTGGATGAAATTAAACTTGATTGAGTTCGTTCTAAACTTCAGGAAGACTAAACCTTTATTTGAAAGTTTGATTTATTTATAACTTACAATTGTTTACGTAAAACGAATTGTATCTTAACACCCTGATATTGATCATGTTATAATAAAAAGGCAATACCTTAACGAACAAGATTCCAAATTCTTATTCTAATATTTACTTAATACTATTTCACATTAATGCCTCATCATTGGGTTAGCCATTGGAACAAAAATATATATTCAAATATTACTTAATTCTCCATCTTATGCGAGTGAACATTAAAGTTTAATTTTTGTTTACAGTTATCATAATACTGATAAATGAAGACTGTCATTAACTTACCTAAATATGTATGTATATTGGATGTTGTTATAAATTCGATTTTGTTAGTGATGCTTAGTATTCGGATAATTGATCATTAATCATGGACAAGTAATTTTATTTAAACATTTTTAATTCATCAGCTTATAATACAAATTTAAATAGCAACGAGTATATACCATTGTGGAACTTCGGACCTGGCTTCAAATTTGAAATCACGAGGTTCTACAAACGCAAGGTTTTATGCAATTCGAAAGGTAAAACTGTTTTAATAATATATAATCTGGGCTCAAATGCTTCTCTGCTTTCGTTAGTAATTCTATTCACTTGTTCTATATTGCCAAAAGGCAAATTAGTTAGTTGGTATTTTATTATTTTCTTTGAGGAAAGGAGATTTATTGGTCTGTATAAGGACAGCTTCGTTAAGTCTCTCCCAGGATTACCTATTATGATGATCTGCGACTTCTTCCATGTACCTGGAAACTGAGAATTACATTAAAGAGCAAGGGAAGCACTTCCTGCAATATTTGGTAACTCAATAAGCAATTTTAGACTAATATTATAGTGCCCTGACGCACTTTTCAGATCTTGGATTTTTTATTGTTTTAATTGCTATATGCCGCAGAATATGCACCCAATCATTTTCGTTAATTTGCGTACAGCAGACGTCAATTGAAGCTGACTGAAAGGGGATCGATATGCCTACCATTCACGTCTAGCTCGCCTTTTTTCAGTTACAAGATTTTCAATACATCATTTGCAATGCTTCTGAGTTCAAACAGCGTACTGCTTTGTGTGGTGTTGCTATGTTAATTATTATATTATAATAATAAATTCACTTCCAGAATTTTTTCTATAATCGCTATTAATGTGGCTACTGATATATATTTTGTATTTTAACCATTGGTTATTCCCATAGCTTCATTAGTAGAGGAGAATCATCAGAAGATAAGTCAGTACATGATACATGCTTATATCAGCCACCTATATTTTTGATTATTTGAAATATTATGCTAATCCTATTCATAAAGTGTAACACCACTAGAACTCTCGTCCTTTCGGATTAAAAATCCGAAAAATATCGACCTACTAAAAGAAATGTATGTCTTCTAAAGCATGGTGGCTTAATCGTTTTCTTACCAATACCGGTGTTCCACCAAGTGTATTTCCATCTGGGTGATTTCTAACATGGAGTATAAATCCTGATATAAAGAAAAATGTTTTTATTTGTTAGATGAGTTTCTGACAATCGCTTTACATATATTTTTTTTTTTCATTCAGAAATCTAATGATCTCCAGTTTGTGTCGGTTAACGCCGCTAGTATTTCGTCAAAAAAGCTTGAGTTCCCAGCAAAACCTTTTATTTTAAGTCCTTATATATGGGATAAGCCCTGTAATTAACAGGTTGCATCCTCTTTCTTAAAGGTACATTTGGACATAGGGAATAGGCCATCACGTACCATAAACTTCAATGCGGAGGGTGCGATATGATTTGATGAGCCCCTACGCTTGGCAGTTGGCGGATTGTACCACATCTGCAATATCTGACTATATTATGACAATAGAATTTACGAAGATTTTGTACACTCTATGACGACAACTAGGCTCTTAGAGCTCTTCAGTTGATAAAAATTGTAAGTTTTATAATTATTTGACAAAAAATTTCACAATTTCCATGAAACATTTGGCAGTGTACGTTTGTATTTTTGTTTCATCTGTGTTACTATTTTTCAAGGGCACTATCTAAAAGTTATTAGTGACTACAATATCACTAAGTTTGTATTTAAATATTAGAGCTACTCTCACGCAATTATGTATATTGCAGATGGTTAGGCATTAACAACAGTAATGTCGATAAACGACTCTATAATTGTTGTTTGAAATCTTTTGCAATTGACCCCTGGCTTTATGGGAATTGATATCTTTCTATATTAACTAATTCCAATCTGAACAGACAGTCATTTTCTGTTTGGTACATTCTCACCGTGGCTTCTGTTTTCTTTTGCTGTCTGCTCCTTTGCTGATACATGCATGCTTGTTGGTGCCTGCAAATTTACGAAATTTGTTGCAATGAGAGTCACAATATCATCAATCATCATCACGTCATAATATCAACAATCTATTGTTTTCATAAAGTTTGGTTAACATATTTTACTAGATTGTGAGATAGGGAGATTAAATGTATTAGAAGGGCGGTATACAATTACTCTTATTAATTTTTAAACAAAGTATTCCCCCCGATTTCCCCCACGCATACTTAAATTCTTGCACAAAACTTGATTTTTCTTTCTTAAATGATGACTAAGGTATAGCACGTTATCTTTTTATACTCTCGCAAGGCATTGCAACAGAGTCATTATACCGGCTATTATACTTAAATATTTATGTATACGAGGTCGTTAATATTACAACTTTCCGCTTTAATTTTTTTTACCTCATTATAAAAAATTTATCTTTTATTTTTCTTTTTAAAGTTTTAATATCTTTGCAGCGACCTTTCAAGGAATTTATTTTCAACTTTACATAAAGACACGTTTCGTGGTTTGACTTTGCTGAAAGAACTGGATCTTTCTAATAACATTCTGAACTTTATTCCGGCGAATCTCTTCCAAGATCTAGATGGTCTATTACAATTGTAAGTTCAAGATATTTGCCAAGAACGATGATTTTATTAACGTAATTTTATAAAATTCATGTATGCACATTAAGACGGCTTCAAAACAACCATTTGGAGAACTTGGATTCAGTAATATTTTGGAAGCTCCGTAACTTAAATTTGATAGATGTTAGCAAAAACATGTTATCCGATTTACCAACAAAGTTATTCAGTCATACCCAACGTTTAGTTGTCATTAATTTAAGCCAAAATAGAATACAACATTTTACACCAGAATTTCTGCGAGATCAATTAATGCTAGAGGACTTAGACCTGTCTCGGAATGAAATTTTGGAATTGCAATTTGGAAGTTTAAAAAACTTAAAAACTCTGAAAATGGCGGACTTTTCCTTTAACTTTATTTGTAAGTACATGCCATAAATTTTTATAAAGCTAAGTATAGTATAGTATAGTGTTTTTGAAACATGTATCGCATCGCAACTCATTCAGAAAGCTTTAAGCTTTTAATATTTTTTATACCGATAAATCTTCACAGTTTGTCATTGCTTATGTATGACGATTACGTTTAAACGGCAATTGTCGCTACTAGAAACAAATGAAGAGCATAAAACGGGCGCCTGCCAATGGAGCAAACAACAATAATGGTACACCCCTATTGTCGAAGACTACTGGATTATATTTCCCAGTACACTTGCTTAGGATACCATAACAGACCAGTGTACTTAGAAACGAATATAAAAACTCTAAGTTTACATTTTTGGGAGGCGCTGTTCGATCAGTGTCCTGATTTTGACATTTTTGCGAACTTCAATAACGGTTGATAGTATTCGATAAATACATATGCACAAAATGGCTACAGCCGACTCAGTTGCCTGCCGCAGGTAGTCGATATCCTCTCGCAATTTAAATTTTCGTACACTGTTGTCTTACGGCTACTATATTCACGCTATTATAGATACGTAATATGGGTGTCTGTTCTGTTCTTCTGTTTTGTGTTAAGTAATTCTGCGAAGGAAATACGTATTCCTACATAGCACATATGTGGTAAATAGTCAATTATTACGTTCATAAACACGTTTGTATGACGTGATAACCAAAGTCCAACTGAACATGCTTAGCTTAGCGTCATTGATCTTATAAGAAGGTAACGGGGATCGATAAACATCAGGTGATGATGCTCTCAATATAAATTGTACATTATTATAATAGCTTACCTAAATTAAAAATAGCTTAATATAAGTAACAGAGATAGCAGTAGTATGTCTCTTAGGGTAACAAAGAAAAGTAGAATATAGGCTAACTTAACCTTTAGTTATACTAATAAAATTTATCTTAATATTAACCAGTGAATACATGGTTCACACAAAGTATTTAAAATGTTTAATATTTGTCTCCCCACATATATACATCCTTGTATGTTACTGCGCCCCATGAAAATGCTCTTTCAACTCTTAAAATCAAGCTGCCGTTTCTTAACTTTTTTTATTCCCTCGGGACATATTTCTGAGAGTACAATAGTTTTGTTCACCTAACTGTTGTTTGTAACACATAAAACCAATCGGGATAGATATTATGTAGAGGCATATATATCAAACAGATATATATGCAGATGGGAGAAATTGGAAAATCGTCAGTAGTATTAAAGTTTAAAGTAGAGATTGTACAATTGTGTCGCATGATAAGTGTTGGGTGATAAAATTGAATACCTTGCGTGGCACCGCTTACTTTTAGATGAAATTTCATATCTCCGCAAGTACTTGACCTATTTCTTGCAAGTTTGTTGCATAAATATTATATTGGCAATATAATGCCACAATGTGAAAATGGAAGAAATAAGACTAAAACCACACCTACTTCCTTTCTTAAATTTCATCTAATTATTTCACTTTAGAGTATATAAATCAAGCACCAATTATATATCATAACACAATAAAAAACTTAGTACAAATAGTGTTAGTATGCAATCTCTCATCTAAAAATAGTCGAAATCGGACCATAAATTTTCAAACGTCAGAACCTGATTTGAGGATGTCGGTGCCAATGGCCTCTCTTCTGACAATAATATCGCTTCGTGTCAAAACTAAATAAAAGAAGGTCAATATTTCCCCTAGCCCCAAACATCTAATATAAACTTGTTCAAACTTCCGGTTTGACTATACGGTCTATCTGTTAGGTATCTTAATGAAATTCAAGGAGCATCTTTTTCTGATAATACCGTGTCCTGGTACAAAAATTAATAAAATTAAGGTAATACTTCCTCTAAACCCATTTACACAATATAAGGACTATCAAACTTCTGGTTGTATTTTCTTCGTATATATCGATCAATATATTATATATTTTAGCAACAGTGGTTTGGTGGCTAAGTGGGTGAAATCAATACACAAATTTCTCCTACCTTCATATACTACATATAATAATTTTCGTTATTCCAGTGGGCTTTATGCCGAATATATCGGCCAAACTGTGGTTTATCATAATAAAGTTGTGTGATAACAAATTCTCGAACATACTTTAGTTTACTTTACTTTAATTTGCTCATTGCAATTTTCTCAGACCTTCCGTTAGAGCCAATTTAGAAGAAAGACATTTCCGACTTTCCGGATGGCTTTATACTGTGTAAATTCGTCAATATTTGTGGTTTAAAAATTGCTCCCATTAGCCTTCATAGGTCCAATATAATGATCTTCGTCCCTATGGTTGGCATTTTTCTCACATACCCTATACCTTGAAGTTTGATCCTTCGGTGGTGTTTATATCACATATTACGATATAAGCGGCAGATATCTAATGTATGTTAAATTTTTAAGAAACAATTTTTATACTCTCGAAACATGTTGCTACAGAGTATATTAGTTTTGTTCACCTAACGGTTGTTTGTAACACCTAGTAATAAACGGGTTAGATATAGACATATATATATATATATATATATATATATAAATGATCGGAATGAAAAGACGAGTTGAAATCCGAGTGCATATCTGTCCGTCCGTTCGTGCAAGCGATAACTTGGGTAAAAATTAAGATATTTTAATGAAACTTGGTACACATATTATTTGTCATCATAAGACGGTTGGTATTGCAGATGGGCGTAATCGGATGTGTCATGTCCACAAAAGTCTATTAATCGAAGACAGATAATGTGCTATATAAGGAGGCAAAATTGCTCGTCATCGGCTGATGCACGATATGGATCACAAACAACTATTCACATTTTTAACCTATTGGCTTGCGTTTTCGCCTTTAGCGAAGAAAACCCGTAAAATATTTACTTTTCATATTTCGTATTTTCTCATCGCTGGTGCCCATCTTTGACGGGTGCTAATACAATATTGAGTCAAGCTAAATAGAGTCACTAAAGCTAGATGGAGTCACTAAACTATCTGAACTGTTTTAATATAATAATTAAATTAATATAATAATTAAAGTTTTACTTTTTCACTTAGAAGAGGTTAAGATTGCAAATAGGTACAATAAGACCATTGTCACCCGCACAATATGGCATTAAGGGAAAAATGATAAAGTGCCATAACTAAGCCACAAATTAAGTTAAAAACACGATATTTTGTACAGAGGATCACAGTGAAGAGGAACATATAAAAAAGAAAGAAAAAAAAAAACTAAAAGACTAAAGAGGAAAAGACTTCCACTAAAGGGAATTCGGATCACTACCACGCCTACTACAAATATAATAATGTACTAAATTCTCTTAGATCGATATGATGATATGATGATTCTTTAGAATATAATTGTTTATATATATATGCTTATAATAATTATAAGCATCCATAAGACAGTGGAATACAACTTTGCACAAATAGTGCTTTTAATGAGCGTCACGTCACCGCAAGAAATAGTCCAAATCAGACAATAGTTTTTCGAGCCCCAAACATCCAATATGAAGACCTCGGTGCCTATGTCTAACTTTTTATTGAAAACATCACACAATCTGTGAGATCTTTGAATGAAACTCAGAGAGTATGAATATAAATAGAATACAAATAGAACATATGAATCGAATCGATCTATACTTTGGCCTAGCCACTCTACTCTTACCATAATGATTTTCGCCTATCTAATTAACTTTTTCCTCATACACCCAATATATTAAATTTTGAAAATTTAGTTGAGTTTATATTCCATATATCTAATAAATCGTAATAAAAAATGCGAACTTTTGTCGGGTCAGTAGCGTGTTAGCTAGATTGGTTTTTATGTAATCGTGGACATAAAATCTACTGTGGTAATGAAACAAAGCGAACTATAATATAAGTTAATATTATACCAAATATGATTCTAATCAATTCGTGTGTTCGTCTAAGAACGAATACTGAATTCATATGTAACGTTTTTATACTCTCCCAACATGTTGGACACAGTATAATAGTTCTGTTCACCTAAAGATTTTTTATAACACCTAAAACTAATAGAGACAGATATAGAGTTGTATATATCAAAATTATCTGGATGACGAGACGAGTTGAATTTCAAGTGACTGTCTGCCCTTGCAAGCGATAACTTGAGTAAAACCGGAGTTATTTTAATGAAGTGTTGTTCGTGTTCCCTGTCACTATGAGAAAATTGGTGTTGCAGATGAGTTAACTCGGAGAATTGTTACGACTACAAAATGCAGTTAAACAAAAAATTCTAAAGTGCCATAACTAAGCCACAGCTTTGGAAAAAAAAAAATTATTTGGTATAGGTAATTGGGGTAGGGGGGTTGGCTTAAAAATTTTTGAAAAGTGGGCTTAGACACGTCCTATAATATGTGTGAACTACATATCTCAAAAACCATTAAAGCTGTACCAACCTATAACCTTTTAATCCTAGTACCCTTATACCTACTATGCGAATTTTCGAAATTCTGGTTGGTTTTATGCCGTATATATCGGTCAATATGTGAGATATCTTAGCAAAATTAGATGAACTTATAATCCTGAATATACTGTAGAAATAATGCCAAATGTAAATGCTATTTGCTCAGACCTTCCTTTATTCCCAATATACCCATACAGTGATTTCCAACTTTCCAGCTGACTCTAAACCTCTCACATTTGTCAGTATATATGATAATTTAGAGGAATTAAATGTTTTCTTAAGTATTTAAATAGGGTTTAGCTCTGAATATGAAATCGGTCTAGGCTTTGGTGTAATTCCCATACATCTGGTATAATTATTTACGTTTCTCTGTTTGACTTTCCTCATTATGTTATTATGTCATGTTTTTCCCTCATGTACGCAATATAAATGTCGTCAAATTTATTAAGTATATATCGCATATATCTTCATGACAGATGTCTCAATAAAGCTAAAAGTAGGAATGATTGGCTAATAAAAGTTATGGTTATTGTACCCACCACAGCACTAATACCATAAATAAAGAAGATTTTTCTCAGTTAAATTGACTTTATGAGTACATGATATGACCTAAAATAAAAGTTAATATGATGGAAAATATGATTGCTCTCAATCAAAAATTTCTTGAATAATAAATGTTGAATTCTTATGTAATTTGCAATATAAAGTTTTATCAACACATAAAAGTATTTGCCCGCGTTTTATCCTTTCAAATTGTGATGCTATAAAATGTTCAGTTCCACCCCAACTTAGTTCATCCTTATTTGTTTTGCATTATAAGCATTTTCAATTTAATTTAATTCAGCACTAATCTGTGCACGATATTTTTGGTTCATCTGTCTCCAGCTAACATAAATAGATTCGACGGTTTTCTCTCACGTGAACATCTAACATATATTTGCCTAAGGAAAAAATAAAAAACAAAAAACAAAACAAAAAACAAAACAAAAAACGTTCTGCGCTCGATTATTTTAGAAAGACTGTGTAGGGGGTTTATCTTTTATGTTGATCCGAATGCTTTTTATGTTGAATACGATATATATATTCCGTTATATATTATTTCTCTTCGTGAGGGGCATGTGGTTCCATGTGGTGTAAAATTGTGTATCAAAACGAACCTTCTCGAATCACTAACCGCGTGGTTAGCGTCTCTGGAAATCCATTCCCTCAATAAATGCTTTGAATGATATCGATTTGATTAACTTGAATTTCACATATCTTCAGTAATAATAAATGAGGACCAATATATCATCCTCATTAAGTAAAGGGCCTAAAATACGAATCGCAGGCCATTTCCAGAGTCCATTCGGGAACTGGTGCCTCTACATCGGAGCTGATTTTGTTGTCATTATTACATTGTACTTGTAGTAACGCATTGTACATTACCTTTCGTTGTACTACAAGACAATCTCAACACATCTCTACGTATTGTTCAGCATCTTTGTCCGAACAAGACCACCAAACCTTTGGTGGTTGCTGGTTATCCCTCATGTGCAAGGCACAGAATTAGTTCTCGTAACTTCCGTTGAATTTCTGGCTTAGTGACTTGTAACAGGACGTCACCAACCATTGACAGTTCCAGTTCCAGACGAAACGCATAATACAGACTTGACATGTTCGCTTTCAACGAGTCCTGGCACGTCATTGTATCTAGTATCTCTTCATCCAAGATACTCACCTCCCTGACTTCTGATGTGGAGACCGATTTGGGTGTAGACGTTAACACTACACGAAAAATATGTCCACTCCAACCCAATCATACGGATCAGCGTAATTTTCTTGATGATGCCTTAATGAGGAATCAGCAATATTTTCCTTTCCTGGTTTATATATCACCCGGAAAGGAGAAGATTGTATTCTACAACCATCTTTCAATCCTAGCTAGGGGTCATGAGGTTGGTTTAAAAATGGTTTCTAGAGCCTTGCGATTGGTTATTAAATCAAAATCCAACCAAGCTAAATAATAATAAAATTCTTCCACAGCCCACACCAATTTCAGATTTTTCTTTTCGCTTTGTGAATACCTAGCGAATAGCTGAATATACTGGTCTTTGCTGGCAATTGGATTTTTTTTTCGAAATGTTTGCCTATTCAAACTGCACTAATATGGGACTTAGGGCCATTGGGTTAGCATCAGTTTTGTTCTGTGGATTGAAATATGAGAATTTCGTTACTGCGGCGACTTTCGCATTCCTTAAATGCCTCGTCCAGCTCTTTGCCCCTATAAAATGCTTCAAGGCTTTTCAGTACTTTCCCTAAGGGATCGGTGACGTATGTTGCTATATCATGTAAACTGTGCATTTCCATCTTGTTTCTGGGCGATCTGAATACAATGATCACTTAACCTTCAACTTCGATCCCCTAATCCAATAGAATGTACCCCAAACATTTGCCTATGCATTTATGCATATGCGCGATATGCATTTCTTCCATTCAGCAAAACAGGTCCAACTGATGGTAAACGGTTTTTAAGTCAAGTCGAGAGAAATATCTAACTGCTTTATGCCTTAGTTTAGTCATAAAATTATCAAAAAAAAAAAGTGAAGTGTAGTTTTCTCTTTGTATTTCTTTATTTGCAAGGCGCATATCTAAACATACCCGAATATCGCCTTCCTCTTCAAACGCAATCAGCATCGGTAATATCCAGGCACTTGGGCAAGACACTAGTTGGATTATGTAAAATTAACGTATCTTCCCGTTTCTCAGTAAATTTGCCCTCGAGTGCTGTTCCGCCATTTGGTTCAGCTCTTTTAATTCTATGGAACTTTAATCCCACTCTTAGAACGTTCAGTTTGATAACTGTGTCACGCCCTAACAGAGATTTTTTATTATTTTCGTTTACGTAAAAGTATCAATCAGTTCAGAATCGTTCGAATATTGATGATTTTAACCTTTAAGCAGATTTTTTTCGATGTGTTCATTGGTTTCGCCAAATGAAAATTTAACTGTCCGACTCATATCGTTAAAGGCTCCGCTAAACATTCTCCTCCGAAAGGTTTATAGGAGTTTATTTCTTTTCTACTATATGGACGTAATCTCCTCCGGGTCAGCATATATATCAAATGAACGCAACCTCATACTACGTACGCCAAAATGCCTTGCCCATTCCTGACATAGGAATGGTTGTTCTGCCATATTTATTTCCAGCTCAAACGAGTACCATAAAACAACTAATTTGGCATCAACATCATATTATTTGATTCCAATTGCATTTGATACTCGTTATCCTCACTGATCTAACTTCTAACTTCTAATCTATCTTCATTCTAGTGTGTCAGTGTGTGTAAATTACCTCTGCAGTATTAACAGCGGTCATTTCGTTTTCATTATTTTATTCCTTTTGGAATGGATCCTATCCAATAAAAAATCCAGAACTGTGCTCTCATTTTCAATTTATTCCTTTTGGAATAGACTTTTTTAATACGAAATCCATTATTTCATTTCGCTCTTTTTTACATTCTTACATGTTGCCACAAAATATAGTAGTTTTGCTCACCTGACGATTTTTTGTAACACCTAACGCTAATCGAGATATATATAGATATAAATACAGCTATAGATATAGATAGAGACATAGACATAGATATAGAGTTATACATACCCAAATGATGAGAATAACGAGACGAGTTGAATTTCGGATGTCTGTTATCTTAATGAAACTTGGTACACGTATTCCTTGGCAATATGAAGAGCTTACAGATGGACGAAATCCGATATAACAGTATAGATATAACTAGTATAGTATGATATAACAGGATAGTCAATATTAGGACTTCAGTGCCTTTATCTGACCTTTTCATCGAAAATATCGCTAAATCTGTAAAATATTGTAATGATATTGGAGGATTATCTTTCCATGGTAATAGTGTACTCTGGTATCAAAAATAGTGAAAATCGGGTAAATACTACCCGCAGCCAAATATACCTAATATAGGGATTATCAACTTTCCGGAGGCTTATCTTTTCATGATAATAATGTGCTCTTGTGTCAAAAATTATGAAAATCGGATAAATACTCGTACTACCCCTAGCCCTCATATAATTAATATACGGATTTTCAACCTTCCTGTAGACTTTGTATCATATATAACTGTAAATCTGTAAAATATCGTAATGAAATTGGAGTATCTTTCCTTGTTAACAGTGCGGTCCTAGTGTAATCTAATAGTGGTATCCAAAAGGGCGAAAATCAGGTTAATACTTCCCGCAGCCCCATATACCTAATATAGGGATTATCAACCTACGGGTAGACTTTATGTGGTATAAATTTCGCTAAATCTGTAAAATATCGCAATGAAATTCGAGCATTATCTTTATATGATAATAATGTGCCTTGTGTCAATGTCTTGTGTCAAAAATGGGGAAAATCGGGTAAACACTTCACCTAGCCCCATATACCTAATATAAGGATGTCAACCTTCCTGTAGACTTTATACCATATATAACGGTCAATATATGAGTGACATATATGTGGTCAATATGAGTGACAGTCTGTCCGTCTGCCCGTCCGTCCGTCCGTGCAAGCGATAACTTGAGTAAAAGTTAAGATATTTTGATGAAACTTGGTACACATGTTCTTTGTCACCGTAAGACGGTTGGTATTGTAGACGGCCGTAATTGGATATCTGCCACGACCACAAAATGCCATTAATCGAAAATAGATAATGTACTATAACTAATCAGAAAATTAAGATATAAACATGTTATTTGGTATAGAGGATCCTAGTATGGCGGGGGATCGGTGGGGAAAATTTTTTGTAAAAGTGGGTATGGCCCCGCCCGCCAATAGGTTTAATATATATATCTCGGAAACCGTTAAAGTTATATCCATCAAGCTTGCTCCGAGTAAGTTTTTAGTAAAATCTGATAGTAACCACGTCCACCTCCCATACAAAAGTTATGTTGAAAACTACTAAAAGTGCGATAACTCGCTGAAGGAACACGTTAGAAACATTAAGTCTTGCAGAAAATATAATACGGAATGATCGCATAGGAATCTGTGTAAAATTTTGGTGATAGGAGTAGCACCGCCCACTTTTAGGAGAAATCCCATATCTCAAGAACCCCTTAACCAATTTGAACAAAATTTGTACGTGATATTATATTTGCATACTTATGTCCATTCTGAAAACGGACGAAATCGGATAAAAACCACACCTACTTCTATTATAACACACTTCTAAGTTTCATCTGATCCTTTCACTTTAAAGTAGATAAATCGAGCAGCAATTAATTATAACACACTTCTAAGTTTCATCTGATCCTTTCACTTTAAAGTAGATAAATCGAGCAGCAATTAATTATACAAAGACAACAGTGCCTCTATCTGGTTTTTTATCAAAAATATCGGTAAATCTGTAAGGTATTGCAATGAAGTTGGAGGATTATCTTTCCATCTTAATAGTGTCCTCTGGTATCAAAAATGGGGAAAATCAGGTAAATGCTTCCCTTAGCCCTCATAAACCTAATATAAGGATTTCAACCTTTCTGTAGACTTTATACCATATATAACGGTCAATATATGAGTTATATCTTTGAAATTCAGAGAGCCTCTCTTTTTGATAACAGTGTGTCCATGTGCTTAAAATGGATAAAATCGGGTAAGCACTTCCCCTAGCCCCAATGTACCTCATGTACGGATATTCATCCTCCGGCTAGACTTAATGCCATATATTTCTACCAATATGTAAGATATTTTAGCAAAATTAAGTGAAGGTGTAATATCGGTTATACGATAGCTTACTGCCGAAAATGTGTGAAATCGGTCTACGAAATATCCCACCTCCCATATACTACGTATAATGACTTTCGTTATTCTAGCAGACTTTATGCCGAATATATCGGTCACTGTTTGAGTTACCTTCACGAAATTGGGTGAAAACATGTTCCCTAGTATACTTGAATGTGAAAAGAGTTAATGTGATCACTGCAGATCTTCCTCTACCCCAAAAAGGCCCGATTAAAGAATTCCCGACTTTCCATCTGACTTTAAACCGTTTATGTTGGTCAATATCTGTGAAATCTTAATGAAACTAAGTGGATATGTTTTCTTAAACATAGTGTGATCTCGCGCTGAATATAAAAGAAATCGGTCTAGACCATGGTCTAAACCGCTTATTCCTAATACAATGATTTCTTTTTCTCTGGTTGTTATTTCTCATGTATCTAACATATTTATTAAGCCACTTTGGTTTAGTTTGTCACCTTGAGTTAATTTGGTAGATTTTAATATAAATATCTCTGACACGAAGCAAAATATAGCAACGAAAGTACATTAGTCTATGGCCTGTAATATAAGGGAATCAGATACCAAATATGAGTGTAATGCATAGACAATTTCTTCGAATAATGCATTCTGAATTTCTCCGCAACATTTTTTAATATAAAGTTATGCCAACACTTGAAAACATTTCCCCGCCTCTGATCCTTGCACATTGCGAGAGTATAAAATGTTCGGTTACACAAGAAGTTAGCCCTTTCTTACTTGTTTAATATAAAGTTATGCCAGCACCTGAAAATATTTCCCCGCCTCTGATCCTTGCACATTGCGAGAGTATAAAATGTTCGGTTACACCCGAACTTAGCCCTTTGCTTGTTTTTTTTTAATCTTTTAATTAAAAGCATGGAAGATATTTAAAATTTATCTTAAAAGCTTTAATGTGTACGATTTTTTTCAAGCCAAAGTTTTCAGTGTTTACCGAAACCTTAATGAAAATGAATGAATTTTACTACCCTTGCTAGATGTTATTATTAATTGGGATGCTATCTTATTAATTGGGGTGCTGGTAAGGGTAACTCCCATATATTTGAGCCATTGTCTCATTGTAAAAATGTTAATAAATATCGAATTTCACTAATTTCATTACTCGAAAGTTCATAGAATTTATCCCTCCACAAATTAAGGATACTCTGTATGATGGTGACTGATCACCTGACGATTTTTTGTAACACCTAACGCTAATCGAGATATATATAGATATAAATACAGCTATAGATATAGATAGAGACATAGACATAGATATAGAGTTATACATACCCAAATGATGAGAATAACGAGACGAGTTGAATTTCGGATGTCTGTTATCTTAATGAAACTTGGTACACGTATTCCTTGGCAATATGAAGAGCTTACAGATGGACGAAATCCGATATAACAGTATAGATATAACTAGTATAGTATGATATAACAGGATAGTCAATATTAGGACTTCAGTGCCTTTATCTGACCTTTTCATCGAAAATATCGCTAAATCTGTAAAATATTGTAATGATATTGGAGGATTATCTTTCCATGGTAATAGTGTACTCTGGTATCAAAAATAGTGAAAATCGGGTAAATACTACCCGCAGCCAAATATACCTAATATAGGGATTATCAACTTTCCGGAGGCTTATCTTTTCATGATAATAATGTGCTCTTGTGTCAAAAATTATGAAAATCGGATAAATACTCGTACTACCCCTAGCCCTCATATAATTAATATACGGATTTTCAACCTTCCTGTAGACTTTGTATCATATATAACTGTAAATCTGTAAAATATCGTAATGAAATTGGAGTATCTTTCCTTGTTAACAGTGCGGTCCTAGTGTAATCTAATAGTGGTATCCAAAAGGGCGAAAATCAGGTTAATACTTCCCGCAGCCCCATATACCTAATATAGGGATTATCAACCTACGGGTAGACTTTATGTGGTATAAATTTCGCTAAATCTGTAAAATATCGCAATGAAATTCGAGCATTATCTTTATATGATAATAATGTGCCTTGTGTCAATGTCTTGTGTCAAAAATGGGGAAAATCGGGTAAACACTTCACCTAGCCCCATATACCTAATATAAGGATGTCAACCTTCCTGTAGACTTTATACCATATATAACGGTCAATATATGAGTGACATATATGTTGTCAATATGAGTGACAGTCTGTCCGTCTGCCCGTCCGTCCGTCCGTGCAAGCGATAACTTGAGTAAAAGTTAAGATATTTTGATGAAACTTGGTACACATGTTCTTTGTCACCGTAAGACGGTTGGTATTGTAGACGGCCGTAATTGGATATCTGCCACGACCACAAAATGCCATTAATCGAAAATAGATAATGTACTATAACTAATCAGAAAATTAAGATATAAACATGTTATTTGGTATAGAGGATCCTAGTATGGCGGGGGATCGGTGGGGAAAATTTTTTGTAAAAGTGGGTATGGCCCCGCCCGCCAATAGGTTTAATATATATATCTCGGAAACCGTTAAAGTTATATCCATCAAGCTTGCTCCGAGTAAGTTTTTAGTAAAATCTGATAGTAACCACGTCCACCTCCCATACAAAAGTTATGTTGAAAACTACTAAAAGTGCGATAACTCGCTGAAGGAACACGTTAGAAACATTAAGTCTTGCAGAAAATATAATACGGAATGATCGCATAGGAATCTGTGTAAAATTTTGGTGATAGGAGTAGCACCGCCCACTTTTAGGAGAAATCCCATATCTCAAGAACCCCTTAACCAATTTGAACAAAATTTGTACGTGACATTATATTTGCATACTTATGTCCATTCTGAAAACGGACGAAATCGGATAAAAACCACACCTACTTCTATTATAACACACTTCTAAGTTTCATCTGATCCTTTCACTTTAAAGTAGATAAATCGAGCAGCAATTAATTATAACACACTTCTAAGTTTCATCTGATCCTTTCACTTTAAAGTAGATAAATCGAGCAGCAATTAATTATACAAAGACAACAGTGCCTCTATCTGGTTTTTTATCAAAAATATCGGTAAATCTGTAAGGTATTGCAATGAAGTTGGAGGATTATCTTTCCATCTTAATAGTGTCCTCTGGTATCAAAAATGGGGAAAATCAGGTAAATGCTTCCCTTAGCCCTCATAAACCTAATATAAGGATTTCAACCTTTCTGTAGACTTTATACCATATATAACGGTCAATATATGAGTTATATCTTTGAAATTCAGAGAGCCTCTCTTTTTGATAACAGTGTGTCCATGTGCTTAAAATGGATAAAATCGGGTAAGCACTTCCCCTAGCCCCAATGTACCTCATGTACGGATATTCATCCTCCGGCTAGACTTAATGCCATATATTTCTACCAATATGTAAGATATTTTAGCAAAATTAAGTGAAGGTGTAATATCGGTTATACGATAGCTTACTGCCGAAAATGTGTGAAATCGGTCTACGAAATATCCCACCTCCCATATACTACGTATAATGACTTTCGTTATTCTAGCAGACTTTATGCCGAATATATCGGTCACTGTTTGAGTTACCTTCACGAAATTGGGTGAAAACATGTTCCCTAGTATACTTGAATGTGAAAAGAGTTAATGTGATCACTGCAGATCTTCCTCTACCCCAAAAAGGCCCGATTAAAGAATTCCCGACTTTCCATCTGACTTTAAACCGTTTATGTTGGTCAATATCTGTGAAATCTTAATGAAACTAAGTGGATATGTTTTCTTAAACATAGTGTGATCTCGCGCTGAATATAAAAGAAATCGGTCTAGACCATGGTCTAAACCGCTTATTCCTAATACAATGATTTCTTTTTCTCTGGTTGTTATTTCTCATGTATCTAACATATTTATTAAGCCACTTTGGTTTAGTTTGTCACCTTGAGTTAATTTGGTAGATTTTAATATAAATATCTCTGACACGAAGCAAAATATAGCAACGAAAGTACATTAGTCTATGGCCTGTAATATAAGGGAATCAGATACCAAATATGAGTGTAATGCATAGACAATTTCTTCGAATAATGCATTCTGAATTTCTCCGCAACATTTTTTAATATAAAGTTATGCCAACACTTGAAAACATTTCCCCGCCTCTGATCCTTGCACATTGCGAGAGTATAAAATGTTCGGTTACACAAGAAGTTAGCCCTTTCTTACTTGTTTAATATAAAGTTATGCCAGCACCTGAAAATATTTCCCCGCCTCTGATCCTTGCACATTGCGAGAGTATAAAATGTTCGGTTACACCCGAACTTAGCCCTTTGCTTGTTTTTTTTTAATCTTTTAATTAAAAGCATGGAAGATATTTAAAATTTATCTTAAAAGCTTTAATGTGTACGATTTTTTTCAAGCCAAAGTTTTCAGTGTTTACCGAAACCTTAATGAAAATGAATGAATTTTACTACCCTTGCTAGATGTTATTATTAATTGGGATGCTATCTTATTAATTGGGGTGCTGGTAAGGGTAACTCCCATATATTTGAGCCATTGTCTCATTGTAAAAATGTTAATAAATATCGAATTTCACTAATTTCATTACTCGAAAGTTCATAGAATTTATCCCTCCACAAATTAAGGATACTCTGTATGATGGTGACTACGTCTGCGTTAATTTTTTTAAAAAAATTTCCTTATGCATTCCGTAGAATTTTCCTCTACTTTTACTCGTACTGTCACATAACATCTCAAATTCTCTGTAGTAATGCCTTCCATTACCACCGATCGTCGAAAAACGGTTACGCACATTTACTCCCTTTTGTTTTTCGGATGGTTACTGAAGCCAGTAAACTTGAAAGAACAGATAACAACCTTGAGTTTACATTTTTGGGAAGCATTGTTTAAAGAAATTGTTAGAGAATTTTTTCAGATTTACGGCATAATTCTTAAAATTAATTAATGAAATGGAAAACAACGTCGTTCATTAGAATTGAAAATTTAATAATTTAAAAGTTTAATAGATTTAAATTAATTTATCTATTCGCTGCGAAATTACTAAATTTAGGTGCACTAAATGGCTTAGTTTTTCAAGTGGATTATTATTGGCATTTTTAAAGAATTTGGACATTTATTTACTAATTTTAAATTTGTAAGGATACAGCATTAAGCATAATTATTACAATTATTAATATTAGTTTAATCATCCTAAAGCACCACAGGATAATGTAGATTGTGTGAAAGTAAATATTATTTGAAAAATTCATTAAGTGCTTTAAGAGCAACGATTCTTTTGAAGTTACAATAATTCTTTAAGTGTAGGCTGCTTAAGATCGGTTGTCAAGATCGGACTCTGTTGCTTATGGTAGGTAGCCAATATCCACTAGTAAAACACAAGTATATTTCGGCGGCCGGCGTTAGCAGAAATATTGATATGAAAGAAAGTTATTCTCCCACTGTTCGATTGGCGTTATTAGAGATTTAGTCCAGACCGAATTGAATGCGATGTGATTCACGGCCAGTTGAACAAATATTTCGAAAGGTTTATGAAGTATCATGCTGACCTGATCGCCACCACGCAACCCAGCGAACTAACCACGCATGACGACTTCTTTGCTACTACGGAGTTGCTATATACATAAATATGTATTCGACTACGTCGTATATATGACGTCGTTAAAGGTGACACTCGTGTTACGAATCAATTCAGACACTAGTCCATAATAGCAAGGATCTAGGTTCCAGCTAAAAATTATGTAGTTACGTAAAAATATCAATGCCGCCAGCGTATGAATGTTGGGCGAACTTTACACTGGTGGCAAGAGCAGGCGATAAAATGCTATGCGAGCCTTAAGTGACATGGATCTTTCGGAAAATCAATGGGACGCCCTATTGGTGACATTTTTGCTGCCCAAATTGTCTACAACCACCAGGCATATTTGGAATATAAGCCTGCACACCACATACCAAAGGTACATGAGTTCTTTACATTCATTGAGATGGCTTCGAACAATTTGCTTCAAGGGATTGCGAGTGGTACTACAACTCTTCGTCAGAGACCAGCTGGTTCCATTAAGGCGCATGTTGCAATTGTAAGTTCGTCTCAACTGTCTTACTCAATGAAAGGTACAACTATTGTTTGTCAACTTTGCTCTATCAAACACTGCGTACGTGTACACAAATGTCAACGGTTCATTAATCTTCAAATCCTCATTGTGCTTCAATTGCCTTTGAAATGATCATGCATCTTACGATTATACATCTCGGGATTACTTAATTTGCCATCATCATCACCACTCTTTCTCTGCAGGAACAATATAGCGTACAATTCACCAATAACGGAGGAAGACACTACGAGTCAATTGCCCGAAGGAAATATACACGTGGACAATAACATTGAAGAAGGTTCAGTCAATTCTCATTAATGGCGTCCGTACCATTTTACTAGCTGCTGCGAAGTTTATCCTTATTGATCACAACGAACTCTCTGCGACCTAGGCTCTCAGATGAGTCTTATTACTGATTCTGCTATATAAGGTACATGTCTCCGTAGGCGATCAGTGGAATTGAATAGGGTATATCGTCATGCTAATATATACACAGAATCCTGCGTCCATATAGAGGATTTTCCAACGTTTTGTCACTCCAGGTCAAGTAGAGTAGTAGCAGTAGTAGTAGATCTGCTACTTATCAAACCCTTCAGTCACAAACTCCGCACAAACTAGATCTCACGCATCTCTTACTGTGAAATATGTCAACGAACAATGACTAGACACGCTATTTCGGAGCTTCTGGGAACTCAAAGAGCCGATACAAGTCCAAGCTAATTACTATGGGAAGACCTTCACCCACACAGTCACTCACACATCCGACGGCAAATCTTACTCCGAGTAGATGCTCCAGCACTTGGCGACTCCCATCAGTCAGATTTTTGTCAGTTTCTACAACTCGAGCGAAGGCAGATGAACAACGTATATCTCCGCGGGTACATCACATTTATGTAAGAATGCGTTGCTAGCGATCACATAGAGATAAGCAAACAGGAGTCAGTAATGTTGCAACCACAAAATTTAGTGTGATTCTCAACGCTTCCGAGAAGACTTAAAGACTATTAAGGCTCCAGAACTGTATTCATCGACATCCTTCACTGCTTCCGTAAATTCAACGTAGTAATTACAGCAGACGTGAAGAAGATGTTCCGATAAATATTGATAGACAAAGGACATTGTAAATGACAGCAAATACTTTGGTGTGAATTGCCAAACGAACCTCTCCAAGTATATAAATTGAAGACGGTAACATATGGGATGATTTGTAGCGCATTAAACGCGATTGGCGCACTGCGTAAATACGCGAATTACAATTATAAAGCAATAATAATAATGTATGACCCAAGTCGGAATGCCGGAACGCATCACAGCATACTTTATAATTTCTACTTTGGCGGCTATTTGTTGTTGTTGTAGGTATTGGTTGTATATTAAGTTCCATTGATTGACGGGTTGTTCTTCAAGTTATGCATGGTTGACCACACTTCAATGCATACCAAGCGACCGGTTTTGAGTAAAGTAACGTACGAAGCAACTTGTGTAATGGCACTTGTAGTCATGGTATTCAAACTCTTCATACAGGACTTATGGACGACCGGTCTACTATGGGATGTCGAACTCGATGTGGCTAATATTGCACAACGACTTACAAAATATTGGGCTACTTTGTATTCCGCTTTGGCTGGGCATGTGAGCAGGCTTTTCTGTGTGATTACATGGCTTTTGCGACGCTAGTCGTTAAGCATATGAACCATTCATATACCTTCAAAAAATCGATGACAGTGGGATGTCACCCACTGTCCTTACTTCAGCTAAGAGGAAGGTAGCACCAATCAAATCGTATCACTATACCACTCCTCGAACTTTGTAGTGCTCACTTTCCAAACGGGACGTTGATTAACGTGGGTCAAACTCTTGACCTGTAGAATGCCCCATGTATATGCTGAAGCAACTTGTATATTTTGTTACACTGGATACGATCCATCCATATAAGATCCATCAACATTCGAACAGTATGAGTCCAATCGAGTATCTTATGTCCAGGCCAATTCAGATATCAATCCCTGGAAGCACATTCGCTGATTGTGTAAGCAGAAGGCTATCTCTTGCTTGTTTAGAAGATCATCACCTTTGGTGAACTGGGCCTAATTACATTCACCAAGGTATTGGCTGCGAAATTAGACTACCTATTTTAATGAAGGAGGAGAACCACCTCTTCATTCCTGAATATCATCCAGTCTCCACCTTCGTATCGAGATCAGATTAATAGTGAATTATGATAGCCACGAATGACCTCCAACAGAGAAATTCAGCAAATTGAAACGTTTAATCAACACTAATGCTCGATTAAGACGTTGGATGTCGAAATATCGAGGTCAGAGGAACGATGTAGTCTCTGTCGCAGACCGGTTTTTGAGGTTACTCTGCACGTTCGATAAGTACAATGTAATACTTTTAAAGAAGAAACTAAAGCACTTGCATCTCAGCTCATAAAAATGGGTCGTAGTCAAATCTTGGCTCTCAATCCCGTCCTGGATGCAGACGGCATACTGAGAGTAACAAATATAATTCCACGTAGGCCTCTGCCTTACTTTCCTTAGCTGATGCTCATGCACGCTACTTACATGGTGGTATACAACAAATGCTTCAGTTTTTTAGACAACGTTTCTGGCTTATAAGAGGACGGGTTCAAGTAAAGTCGTACACCTGAAGATACACAATTTGTCGTAGGCATCTTCAAAATATACAACACCAGCAAATGGCTTCGCTCCCGAAGGAACGCTTACTGTAGCACCATCACTCGCTCTTAGCAGCTTGGATTGCTGTAGGCCATTCCTTGTCCGTGTGGGAACATACCGCGCCTCTCCGACTACAAAAACAGAAGCTGCCATAATTGTTGACTTTGAGCCAGAGGACTTGAGTATACAGGCATTCATTAACACACATGCCCAACAACACCTGACGGCTGAATGCATCTTAGGGCCTGCACTGAGCTTTAAACTCTCCTGACTCACATTGAGGCATGTCTGAAAATTCGAAACCACTGAGAGCTCTATATGATGATCCAGAAGGAGGGATAGCTCTAATGCCGGGTGACTAAATCCCCCAAAAAAAATCATCTGCGAACGAATCCGAATATCCTTAAAACCCTTGAGACTTGGAGTAAATAGACTCGTCCTGGTGAAAATATACGCACCCTGACGATTGAGTGCAATACGAATCATAGATCATCAAATGGGCTTACTATAAAAGAGTGGTGCCAGCGACTGATGCAGAAATTATGCCGCCTAACAGGCCCCGCACAAGAATTACTGAACCGCGAGGGTTCTATGGCCTTTTGTGTCATAGATCTGTTCAGTGGGCACACAACCAGTGGACGATCAGGACCACTCCCCGTTTACTTTGACACACTTTGATTACACTTGTTGTACAAAAACTAAGAAGAAAACTTAGAAATTATAGTATAACACAGGTTTCATATGGCTAGAGATCACAATAAAACAGCAAGTAAAGTGCCCGCGTTCCCACGTTTGATGTGGCATAACTAGTAAGAGGAATCGCGAAAGAGTTATCGCAAATCTCAAGAGATAACTTTATTTACGTTCACCTCCCGAAATCCATGAACTTGAAATGATCAGGATAACCAGATTAGTTGAATTCCCGACTTCTGTCCGTCCGTGCAAGCGATAACCCCAGTAAAACTTTTGATGTCTTGAGGAAACGTGTTTCTTGGCACTCTGAGGAGGTTGGTATTGCAGATACCACGCTCACAAAATGCCTTTAAGTGAAAAACTGTGAAGTGCTATAACTTAGACACAAAATATGATATAGAACTCAAATTTAGTGCAGAGGATCGCTATGGGAAGGAATATCTGAGGTTTGAAAATATGTGTATATTTATATATACTTTATATATAATTTATATAATTTATATATTTATTGTAGTGGTTGGTGATCAAATAAGTTTAATGTTAGATACAACATACTATTCAAATTATATCAACCAAAAATTGCTGAAAACATTTCCCTCAAGCATTTTATCATACTTTTTGAAACTGGGTGACATCGGATAATAGTCATTCTCATCACCCATATAACGATTTTGTTGAAAACTACTAAAAGTGCGATAACTGTCTAGAAAAAAACGCCAGAAGAACTAAGATTTGCAGTAAAAATGGTACAGAAAAGGTGTATATAAATCGATGATAAAAACTGACAATGGTGATGATAAAAACCAACAAAGTGGGTGACCCCACCCACTTTTTGATGAAATATTATATGTCTCTGGAACTACTCGACCAATTTCAACAAAATTTGCCGTGTAAAACTATCTTGATATTATAAGACTACGGTTTGAGATTGGGAAATCGCACCGCTGTCACGCGAATATAAGGTTTTCCCTTCTCTTCTGCTGCAGGTGGGCGTAAGCAGGTAACTGTCAGGCCAGACGAAAACCTATAAAGTAGTATAACTAAGATCTCATTAAAATATAATATATATACTGACGAATATACAGATATATTACGCAAAAGTTCACTAAATTAACAAATGTCATAGTATCTAGTGTATGATTCTTAGGGTAATTCATTGAGCGATTTCACCCATTTCCGCTACAAAACTATAGTGTATCCAAGATTGTACGCTTACTTAGTTTGTCTAAAATACCTTACTGTTATTTACTACTATTATTGACTTTATTGGCCTTACGGTATAAAATACGTAATATATACGGTATAGACGGTATAAAACTAACCGGAAGCTTGGCAAGTAAGGAAGTCTCATAATTTCTGGTGTTGACAAAAGATAAAAATTTTGCGTAAGAATTTAAAATTATTATTCCACAAAATTGTAATTGAATTATAATAATAGTTAGTACTTTATTAGTACGTATATTATACGCCATAGACTCACTTAGTTTCACAACTTCACTATGCTTCGTGTCCGAAATATTTATATTAAGATCAACTCAATTAACTCAAATGATATTGTCATACATATTCAACCAAAAGGGTTAAACTTAATTTTTTGGGTATATTAGGAAAAGATCAGCCAGAGAATCAGAGAAGCCAGAGAAGGCGGATTTCGTTCATATTCAGCGCTAAAACTCATTATATTTAAGAAAGCTATCCACCTAATTTCATTAAAATATCACACATATTATCCAACATAAACGGTTTAATGTCGGTTTTAAAGTCGGAAATCCTTATAAGGGGTATATTGGGGCTAGGAGAAGGTCTGAACTGATTGAAGCAACTTTTGGCATTATACATGTTTTTAAGCAATTTTATGAAGATAACTCCTTCATTGACAGATATATTCAGCATAAAGCCTGCTGTAATAATAAAATCTATTATATGTAGTATATGGAGTAGGTGTAATTCTTCCACCGAGATCACATATTTTCTGCATTAAACTATAGTACATCCAATATTACATATTCACTTAAGTTTGCTAAAATATCACTCATATCGAACGATATATACCGTATAAAGCCTACCGGAAGTTTGAAAGTCTTATATTAGGGTCTAATGTATTGGATATACACGTATTATTATTTTAGGGGTAGTTGAGCGGATTTTATCAATTTCAAGAAAAAGGAGAATCTGTTATCAACAAGAGACTATTTTTAATTTCATCGAGATAACTCACATACTGACCGCTATATACGATATGAAGTTAACCGGAAGTTCGAAATTTTTGTATGAGGTATTTGGGCGCTATGGGAAGTACTTCCCGATTTTACACATTTTTGATACGAGGGCACTATATTATCAAGGAAAGATTTGCTCTAAATTTCAGTAATATATTTCACAGATTTACCAAAATTTTATGTAAAATATCAGCCTTTGGCACTGGGTCCACATATTCAGTATCTGCGCTGTTCAAGAGTTACAATCAGCCAATTTTTAGACGGGAAATGGCATACCCTAGAGGCACTCTTTCTGTAATTTTTTATTACTATATCTTCACCCGTACTTGATTTATATATAGCAAAGTGAAAGAGTCATATAGAATTTAAAATTGTGATACATATTATATATGTATCATATATATATATTATATATGGCAAATAGGCATTGTTATGGTCTCATTCCGCCTATTTGCACAATGTGATACAAGAATTTCAAGATATTATGACGTACCAAATTTAGTTAAAAGTGGTTTAGTCCTTAGATACCATCTTGACTGTAAAGATTTATTTATTTTTTTTTTAACAAAACAGTTATAAGGTGAGTGTGTCTGGTTATTATCGAACTTCATCCCTTTTCACACATGTGGAGCTGCAAGGATGTATTCTCAGTAACTTTGGTTGATTATAGCTTTAGTTGATATAGCTTAACAAAAATTTGTTATTTTGGCAGTAATCTGATTTCGCCCATCTCCAAAACGAACGTCTTCTGAGTGCCAAGAAACAGATGTCCCAAGTTGCATTAGGATATCTTAATTCTTACTCAAATTATCGCTTGCAGAGACAAACGGACGGACGACAGACAGTCACCCGGAATTCAACTCGTCCCGTCATTCTGATCATTTATATATATAAATGACTCTATATGCACACATTATATATATTATACATAACTCTATATCTATCTTAATTGGTCTTAGGCGTTACAAACAATCTTTAGATGAACAAAATTATTATACTCTGCATGTTGCGACAGTTTGAAAAATATACTAAAAATATTGTCATCCAAATCTTATTCACTCAGCCACAGGCATGGAAAATATTGTGCTTATTTGCTGTTAATGGCAGGTTTGTGAAAGGCTTTAAACTAATGGTATTATTAGATTCATTTGGGGATCTTTTTAGCATTTACTGAATGGCGAAACTGTCCCCTTCCATGCCTATTCCGTCTGAATACGAACGAAACTAAATAATTTATGTTTCTTCGTTATTAGTTAGAAGAAAAACTAATCCGTTATTGTTAAGAAATAAATATAATATTAAGTGCTATTACTAAGCTCCGAAGTAAGGTACGAACCTGTAATTTGGTAGACGGGATCGCAGTAGAGAGGGGCTAATGTGGGGTTAAAATTTTGAAGAAGTGGCAGTTGAATCGTTCCCTAATATGTTTAATGTACATACCTCACGAACTGCTAAAACTATGTCAACCAAACTTGCTGAGGAGGAATTCTTTCGGCCCCTCCTCAGACAACGTTAAAATGGCTGAAATCGGATAATAACCACGTCCACATATATCTATATATATATAAATTTATATATATATCCGATAACAATTCATATGGTTCTTTCACTTTGCTAAATATAAATCAAGTACCAATGAAGATATCAGAATAAAACTTTACACAAATAGTACCTTCAGGTTATCCCAACTCATCTAAAAAATTTTGAAATCGGACTATAAATTTTCAAGTCTCAGATACCGAATATGTGAACCCTATTATCTATGGCTGACTTTTTACCGAAAATATCAATAAAACATTAAGATAAGATATCTTAATATATGATGTACATATGCAACTAAGTGAACTATTTTGTGTTCGATATATCCCCAACCCCACATACCTAATATAATGATCTTTGAACTTCCGGTTGACTTTATACCGTATGTATTGGTCAACATGTGTGATATTTTATAGAAATTATGTGATCATGTTTTCTTGACCAAAATGTTGTTTAGCGTGAAATGTGATAGGTCGAAAGACATAGGTCGCTCCCACATACCTCATATAGTAATTTCGCTTGTCTTACGTACCCAATATATTAGATTTTGTGGAATTTATATCGCATATATCACCATTAACGTAAAATATTTCATAAAATTGAGCAAGAATATTCTGTTTAGTAATGTGTCAGTCGGTGGTAGGAGTTAAAATTATACGAGTGTACGAGTGTCCGAGTACGAGTACGAGTTCATTTGTAACATTTATATAATATAAGGTTTCGCCAACACTTGAAAATATTTATCCGCTTTGGACTCTTGCAACTTCCAAAAGTATAAGCTGTTCGGTTGCATCTGAACTTAACCCTTTCTTACTTGTTATTTAAGATGTATGCTTCACCCTTAATCTCAAGAAATAGTCCTCAAGATAGTGAAAGCGCTACAAAAATTCGCATTTTTATACTCTCTCAATATATTGCAGATGAGTATATTAGTTTTTTTTCGTCTAACTATGGTTTGAAATATTAAAAACGAGGAAATTAAAGAAAATTTCAAAAAGTTCAGGCCAGTCGTTCTCGTACAAATTTAAATTTCTTAATGAAACTATGCACTAGTGTTACAGGCAAATTTGAATGTTGCCTTCGTAGATGGACGAAATAAGCTCATAGCGTTCTCACAAAGTGGCTTTATTCGTAACAGTAAACTGAATTAAGTTTAAAAATTCCAATATGCGCTTGGCGCCTCCTTTTAAGATTATTAAGTGATTATTGGGTGCGGTTTGGCAATAGATGACGTAACTTGATAATTATTCCATTGTTCCAATACTTCGAACATGCGTTGGAAAGCTACTATCCTTGTGCGTATTTTCAGTATGTGTTATTCATTTGAAGCGTAAAAAACAATAAATTTCAGTAAAAAATGTAGAACTTTGTGCCTGAAAAAGCCGGTTTGCGTGGAGTTCTTTTTCATTACTTTAATGGGAAAAACCTCAACCGAAACTCTTCGTATTTTGATGGGAGTTTATGGTGAACATGCTCCAACTGAGCGAACGTGGACGCTTGGGACGGGCAAAAAATTTGAAGATGACGAACTGGAAGCATTACTAAATAAAGATAGTTGCCAAACACTAGAGGAGATAGTAGAATCTTTGGGAGTCACTCAAGCAGCAGTTGCAAAATGTTTAAAAGGAGCCGGATATGTTCAAAAGTAAGGAAATTGGGTGTCATATGAATTAAAGCCAAGAGACGTTGAGAGACGATTTTGCATGCCAGAAATCCTGCTTAAACGCTACAAAAAGAAGTCCGTTTTGTATCGGATTATGACTGGTGATAAAAACTGGATTTATTACGACAACCCTAACCGCAAAATATCATATGAAAAACCTGGCTAACCAGCCAAATCAACGGCAAAGCCAAATATCCATAACGCCAAGGAAAGGCTCTGTATTTGATTAGGTTAGAAGGGCATGCTATATCATGAGCTTCTAAGACTGGGTGAAGTCATTAATAGGGAACACTGCCAACAACAATTCATCAAACTGAAGAAAGCGATTGTCGAAAAACGCGAGGAATTTACGACTAGACACGAGGCAATAATGTTCCATTATGACAACGCTCGACCTCAAGTTTCAAGACCGATTAAAAACTATTTGGAAAAGAGCGGCTGAGAAGTTTTGCCTTACCCTCCTTATATCACAGACTTTACCCCTTCCGACTACAATTTGTTCTATTTGACTACCGGTCGATGCTGAACGTCCTAACTGGAATACGGTTCACACAGAACAGGGCATCAAAAATTGGCTTGATTCATTTTTGGACGCCAAGCCGGCGCAGTTCATTTGGGATAGAATCCACAAATTCCCAAAAAGACGGGAAAATGTTATAGCTTAAGATGGACAGTACTTTGAACAATACCATTGTACACGTTTTTCTTAAATAGGCGTTCAAATTTTGAAGAAAAAAAGTGTTTGTTATAGACACAATTCTCCATTATCGTAGTTTGCAAATTGAAATATAATACACTTGAGAGGCAGCACGATTACTTCCTATTGAATTTCATTAAATCCCTCTAGATTTACTCTTTATTATTATATTATTATATAGTAATATTATAATTTATTATTATATAGTAATAAATACATATATATATTATATCTTCATATTTAGTTTTACCAAATCTTTTGGGTATATAATCACATTATGCCTAGCTATGGAACAGAAATTCGAGCGTATTTAAGGATCTCTTCCAGTATATTTACAAAATTGTACAAATTTCATCTTTTCTGAAAATTTAAAATTCCAACTTTCAAAAAAAAATTTTTAAATGAAGAGCTTATTTTATAAATCATAGTCTTTTTTTGATATCAAGTCTGTTAAATATTTTTCTTTGTAAACTTTATGACATCTTACTATTAAATATAGAAATTTTTTTAAATACTTCAATTATAACCTGACATATTTATAGCTGTTTTAAAGCGGATCCTGCTCTTCAATTGAGACTCACTTGATATCCTGTCCTTGGTCGATGGAAATGTTTCCGTTATTTTTCTACAACAATAGGTATTAAGATCTATTAATCAAATACATAAATGTTATTTTCATTACCTTCCAATTACACTTACTTTTCATTTTTATTTGTTAGTTTGCTTTCCACTAAATAAAGGTACCTCCTCCATGTTTCTGCTCTTGCAACATGTTGCAACAGAGTATAATAGTTTTCTTGACCTAACAGTTATTTGTAATACTTCGAACTAATCGAGATAGATATAGATTTATATATTATATATTGTGGTTGTCTGACCGTTTGTTCATCTATGAAAGCGGTAACTTGAGAAAAACTTAAGATATATTGATGAAACTTCATACAAGCATTCCTTGGCACTACTGGCAGGTCGATATTTCAAATGGGCGTAATCGAATAATTCCCACGCTCACAAAATGCCGTTAAGCGAAAACCTATAAAGTCCTATACTAAGCAACAAATTAAGATACAAAGCTGTAATTTGTTACAGCGAATCACCGTAGGGTGAAGCATATGTGGTTTAAAATTTTCAAAAAGTAAGCTTGCGCCGCTCCCTATTAGGTTCAAAGTACATTTTTCACAAACCACTAAGGCCTGATAAACCAAACTCACTGGGAATAGGAGTTTTGGTACCTAATATAAGGATTATCAAACTTCCGACTGACTTAATACGTTAAATCGTTCAATCTGTAAGGTATCTAAACGATATTTAGAGAGTATATTTTCCTAACAATAATGTGCTTATGTATTAAAAATAGATAAGATCGGGTCAAAACTTCCCCTAAGCTCTTCACAGCTAATATTAGGATTTTCGAAATTCCCATTGACTTAGTACCGTAGACATCGGTCAGCCTGCGAAATATCGCAATGGAATTCAGAAAAGATCTTTTCATGGTAATAATGGTCGTGTTGTCAAAAATGGGTAAAATTGTGTCAATAAATATACGAACATCCACACGTCTAATATGAGAATTTTAAAAATTCTAGCTAACTTTATACAGTAATATCAGGCAATATATATACTACAGTTTGGTGATGAAAATGCGTGAAATCGATTCATGAATTACCCCAGCCTCCATGTAATATATCGGTCAAGTTCTGAATTATTTTAATAAAAATGCATGAAAATATGTTCGTAGCATACTTTAGTTCAATGCCAAAAGAAAATGTCATCTGCTTGGACCTTTCCCAGCCCCAATATACCCATTGTACTGATTTCCGATTTTCAGCTGAGTTTAAACCGTTTATATAGGTCATCTAATTATTGGTGGAAAACAATAACAATAATAAATGTGCATGGAATTGTAAATCACTTATTTCTAGAACATGCTAGTGTATCGATCTCTTGCTTTTATCCGACATTTGTATTTGGCATTTTTGGTATAATATTGTTCCCAACTTTCCAAAGATTGCAATTATTATTGCTATACATATGGGTTCAATTTAAAAATTTTTTTATTCATCTCACGTTCTACCAAGCTGTTGCTACAAAGCTGTTGTGTTGTGTGTTGCTTTGAGCGAGGCTTTCTGTTAAAAAAATTTACAAATAAAAGCATCACAAAGTTAACGAGTTAAAGGCTGGGATTTGGAATTGAAACCCCCGAATTCTGGGGTAATATAAGTATGAGCTGCTATAGGACGTTCTCCAGATTAAAAATATATAGGTGTTTGCTGCTTGTTTATAGTTTTTGAACTATATGTTAATAAGTTTTGTAAATATAACATATTTGAGTATGCTATTTTTGCAATGCAATAAAGAGTATGAGTAGAGTTTTTATTATAGAGATTTCATAATAAGTAGTTTAAAAATGTCTTTAAAGCAATATCAAAGTCTTTCGCAAATTCACATTATTCACACAATAACAAAAGGGACGCATGCTAAGAAATTAGAAGTGAAAAAAGAAATCAAAGAATTATATTTGAAATTATAATAATGCGAAACAATCCATGATCACTTTCCTTGATAAAACCACGGCGTTGAATTAATTAGGGTAATTTGTTTAAACGCGGCCGAAGGCGCCAATGCACAAAAGAGCACTGTGCAAAAGTACTTATCACTTAAGATATCCTCGACATATAGACCAGGAATATTTTTTTAAAGCCAGGGGGAAAGCCGCCAAGGCAATTCTACGCGAAAGAACTTAGGAAAAAATGTAAAATAAAAAATGGCCATTGTGTGACAAGTTATGCAAAATCCTTCTTTTATGGTTTCTAATATGATGCGACCATCGTTTTTGTCATAAAAGCAAACACACAAAAATTTGGAACTATGAGAGTTCCAAATAATTTTTAAAACTTACTGCTTTCTTAAAAACACAAAATAAAGTAAAATATTGATGAATTTCAATGTGCTTATCTAATTACAGATACATTGTGGGAAAAATGTGTGTGAAGTATATTACATATAGTGAAATAGCATGCGTTAGTTTTGAAAAATTTTAAGTTTAAATACATATGCATCTTAAAAATTATAAGTCGGCAGCAGAAAACCAGTATAAATTATTACTAAGAAGAACCTCTTCTATCACCCAGTACTTACCTTAACCCCAAATGAGAGGGTTTCTATTTTAAAGTTTACCCGAGTTGAGTTCGACACAAAAGAGTGTCCGGATTTCCCAAGATTTTATAAACCCTTTCTTCTAAGTTAACATGTTTTATTTTACACATTTTAGACCAGTTTAAATATTGTGAGTGTCTCAAATGACAAATTACTATCAAAAAGAAAATGCAAAGATTATATTTTGTCGATTTTAAAAAGTTAAGACTCAAAATGAAATATAATTACTTATAAAATTCGTAAGGAATGAACGTTGTTCAAAACCAAATGAGCCGCTAAAATGTTATTTGGCGCAGTAAAAAAAATTCACCATTAAAGAGAGACGACATGTTAGAGAAAGGTTGCACCGCAAGTATTGCTTCTGTCTGAAAAACTGGTATAATTTGTTCGATTCGGAATTCTCCAACTCTTGGAAAATCGAAGACAACTATTATTTTGTCTCTTGTTAATGAGCTTGACATTACTAAGCGGATAAGCAAATCTAGAGTCCTTAAGAAAGACTATCGTTAACAATTTATTCTAGGAGTAAGGGAAAATGAGTTCAATTTCTTTCTTTCAGGGTTTATTAAACATATATTTGCGTTAAAAAATTTTGATTCTATGAAATCGTGCTATCTGAAGAAAAATTAAAAACGGGATCTTAATTTAAATTAGACGTGCTACAAAATTAATTGTTTTAAGTCAATTAGAAAGGATTATGAGAGCTTGTGTCAATACTGTATACATTTGAATGATTCTCCTGGGAATGTATCTCAAGCTGCTGTTAGTAAACGACACGTATGTACGTAAAATGTATTTTTACTCAAATGTCCCTTTCAACGATGGAAACAATCGGCACCGACTTTCCAAGCAAAAATTAGTAAAGGCTACAAGTACGCTACTGAGATTTCTCAATTAATTATAAATTCTTAAATATTATATTTTAGAAATCTTATTTTTGTTTTAAATGCGTGTGATATTCTGAGGAGTCGACATCAATCTTGTATTATGAAGGGACCATTTAGTCGATTCAACGAAAAAAAAAAATATTTATTTAAACGCAGCTTTTATATAAGTGTATTCAAATCTATACAATCCTTTTCGTGTGTTTATGTAGTACTGTATATTGCTATATAAATATTAGTATTTGAATGTTTATATTTAAAGGTTTGGTTTATGATATTAGTAGAGTTAACACACTTTGAATAAGTGTTAAAAGTATTCACCCTGACCAAAATACCACAATGAAGCACACAAATACACGACCACTCTTGGATTCACCATTTCTCTGCTCGCTATCTTTGGGCTATGCTCTATCGTCAAAAATGTACATACCATACATGCGAAAACAACAATGAATGTAGCGATTTGAATTCACTACAAGAGGTTATGCTGATGCCTCATTCAAAAGGTATAACAGCTATCTTCAATGCTACCAAGTTTTGTATTACACATTTTAGAGTAGTTTTATTACAGACTCAAACTATAAATTGCTGTTAAAGGGACATACACAACTTTTTTTTATAAAATAAATGTTAACTTTAAAATGGCAGGCGAATATAGAGCGAAAGTATTTATTTATCGCTTTTTACTAAAGAAAGACTCGAATTAAAATTCAATATTGTTTAGAAAAGGTAAGGCATGGGCGCTGGTAGAAACGAAAGAACGTATGTTATTTTTCGCTTATTGATGGACTACATAGGACCTGTAAACTGTTTTCAAATCTTCATCTTTTTATATCTACAATATAATATAAAAAACACAATCACTAGCAATTATATTTACCAAACAAAGATTTGTTTGTTCAGTAAACTTTTAAAACTAGTTTTTAACTAACCAAAATCATTTTCTACAAATACACTAGTCAAATACAAATACACAATACACAATACAAATACACAATACGAGTGTAATTTGTTGAAATTTTGTTGCGATGTAGTAAAGTTTCCATAGTCCATAAAAGGTGGCACCAACCAACTTGTAGCGAGGTAAGCTCAATAACCAAAATTAAAGCTGACTTTGATCTTGAAAAAAGATTCGATCTTCAAAGAACTTTTTCGTTATGAAGGTGTACTTATGTACCAAAACTAAATACGTATATTATTTCAACGTATCTAAAAACCAGAATTGGTTGTAGACTGAAAAATATTTGCTTATTTCTCTGAAAGTAAAATATTTAAATAAAGTTTTATAAACAGCAAGGCTGTTTCGCCATGGCTCTCAATGTGTTTTTCATGTTTATATATTATTATTATATTTCTTTATATGAATTTTTAGTTCTAGTACTTATTTATAAAATGTATATGTATATGTATATATTGGGTTGTTCGGAAAGTCATTTCGTTTTTTTTGGGGAACATGAAAGACAGTTTTCGTATAATGAATAAATATTTTATTAAATTATATATTGGCCATTCTGGTCCAACACCTTTTGCCATCTTTCTGGCAGTAACATAATTCCCCTCTCATAAAAGTTTTGGTCCTTGCTGGCAAAAAACTCGTCCAGGTGGTTTTTGACATCTTCATTTGAGGTAAAGGTTTTGCCATCCAAAAAATTTTGCAGGGACCGGAACAAATAGTAGTCGGAAGGCGCCAGATCTGGAGAATATGGTGGATGTTGCAGTACGTCCCATTCAAGCTGTAAAAGTTTTTGGCGAGTGACCAAACTTGTTTGAGGTCTCGCATTATCCTGGTGGAACACTACACCCTTCCTGTTGATTAATTCGGGCCTCTTCTCTTTAAGTGAATCATTCAATTTGTCCAGCTGATGACAATAGACTTCTGAATTAATCGTTGTATTGTCCGGCAAAAGCTCAAAAAAAACGATTCCTTTGACATCCCACCAAACGGAGAGCATCACCTTTTTTTGGTGAATGTTGGCTTTTGACACGCTTTGAGCCGGTTCATCTTTTCTGCTCCATGACCTCTTGCGTTTAACATTGTTGTATACAACCCATTTTTCGTCCCCAGTAATAATCCGCTTCAAAAATGGATCATTTTCTAGACGTTTGAGGAGCGAATCACACGCGTCAACACGACGACACAAATTTCGCTCGGTAAGGACATGGGGCACCCACACATCGAGCTTCGAGGTTAAGTCCATGCCTTTCAAATGGCCATAAACAGTTGAATTCGACAAATTTAACCTCTCACCGATCTCTCGTGTGGTGATTCGCCGATTTGCATCAACTAATGCCTTTATCGCATCTTTGTCAGCTTCGACCGGCCTTCCAGACCGTGGTGCATCTTCGACATCAAAATTGCCGGATCGAAATTTTGCAAACCAGTTCTGGCACTGGCGTACTGTTAACACGCCTTCTCCATACACATCCGTCAATTTTTCTCGCTTGGACAGCAGTTTTACCTTTTCTGAAGTTAAAAAGTAAAATATGACGAAAATGCTGCTTATTGCTCTCCATATTTAAAAAGGCACCAACCAAAAACTACTGGGTAGAATTAATAGAACTTTTTCACACACAAGCCTTGCAATATCAGCTCTCATGACATATAATGGTTATGGGGCTTAAGTGTGAAGTTAGTTTCGAAGAAACGTAATTAAGTCCTCTGGCGGGAAAAAACGAAATGACTTTCCGAACAACCCAATACATATATATACATATTTAAGGCTGTATATGCGTGATATAGGCCCACTTAGGAACCGAGTTATCGAAATATCCAAAAGTTATTTTCCAAATGCTCAATCCAATATACGCAAAATCCAAATACGCAAAAATTTTTTTGCAGCTTTCTCTCAAAACAGAAAGTTCGCATCATTTCATGCTTGATGATAATTTTCCAGCCATGATACAATTATATAAGGTTGTGCCGGTAGCACAAAAACAATAATTTGTCAAATTGTGTTTTCACTCGTAATGTCGAAAATAGCTCTTTTGTCTCTTTTTATGATGCAAAAATATATTTCTGAAATATTCCTGACAATAAGGATGTGCTTTTTTGATTTATAACTGAATACGAATAGATTGTAAAGATCAAAAATCATCAAAGTGTAAACAAGAAATTCGTGAGAAAAGCAAAAAAAGTATGTTTGACATTATAGAATAAAAATATATTGGCAAGAAGAAGCACTCTCTCTAATAACACCACCTTATATAATTGAATCATGATACCAACACCCCCGACCATCAGCTGTTCCTCATTTTGTAAATATTGAGAAATCTGGGCAGCAATTGTTTAGCAAAAACATAACACTTATAATTAAAAGTCTTCTTTACCAAATTGCAATACTCGTTGCTTTAACATTTCGTTGTTTAGTATAAAACTGTCTACTACTTTTCTGTCTATTCGTTTTTAAAAATATAATAGTGATAGCTCAGCTGTCGAATATCGTAATTTTCTTCAGTTCGTTTCCAGTGCTACCGGTCCGTAAGAACAGTTGATATAATGTATTTGATTCGATAATCTCCGACGCTTGCCGAATCGAAGACAGCTCATTTACTTAATTTTAATCACCCCAGGGTGGTCGTATATATACACGTATGATTCAAGTACAAATTGAAATATGTTGTGTAGTTCATAAGAATTATAAAGGGATGCTTTCCTAAGAGAAGCCTTGGATATAAGGGCAAAATTTTCCAGATAACTCCCTTATTCATAGCCATGAACGAAAAGCGTTTCAATTACAATGCCAGAGATTCGTGTCCAATTTATTTGTGTTAATTTGTCTGCAAAGGATAGATAATTTATATGTTTAAAAAGTGGAGAAGAGGAGAAGAGGACTGAAACATATTTTAAACTTTTTTACAATTGTATAGACAATAAGTTGTCTGTCTGCCTTTTTTCAACAACATTTCTTCTTTCAATCATTTTTTTTAAATAAATAAGAGCTATGAACACCACTAAACTGAAGAATGTCCGATAAAATAATAACGAAACAGGTAAGAAAGAACTAAGTTCGGGTATAATCGAACATTTTACACTCTCGCAATGTGCAAGCATCAGATGTGGGGAAATGTTTTCATGTGCTGGCAAAACTTTATATTAAACAAGTAAGAAGGGGCTAAGTTCGGGTGTAACCGAACATTTTATACTCTCGCAATGTGCAAGAATTAGAGGCGCGGAAATTTTCAGGTGCTGGCACAACTTTACATTAAAAAATGTTGCGGAAGAATTCAACATTCATTATCCGACGAAATTGTGATTGGAATGCAATCATATTCGGTATCTTATTAACCTATATTACAGGTCATAGACTCACGTACTTTCATAAATATATTTTGCTCCATGTCCGAGATATTTATATTAAAATCAACCAAAATGAGATGTGTGTATATAAACTCAAAGTGGCTTAAGTAAATATATTAAATATATGAGGAAAAAGTCAACCAGAGGAAAGGAAATCATTATAATAGGAATGGCTTAGACCATGATCTAGACCGATTTCTTTCATATTTAGCGCGAAATCACATTGTGTTTAAGAAAACATATCCACTTAATTTCATTAAAATATCACATATATTTACCAACATAAACGGTATAAAGTCAGATGGAAAGTTGGGAATTCTTATATCGGGCATTTTTCAAATAGAGGAAGATCTGCACTGATCACATTAACTTTTTTCATTATTGAAGTATATTAGGAAACATGTTTTCACGCAATTTTGTGAAGGTAATTCACACAGTGACCGACATATTCGGCATAAAGTCTGCTAGAATAACGAAAGTCATTATACGTAGTATATGGGAGGTGGGATATTTCGTAGACCGATTTCACACATTTTCGGCAGTAAGCTATCGTATAACCGATATTACACCTTCACTTAATTTTGCTAAAATATCTTACATATTGGTAGAAATATATGGTATAAAATCTACCCGGAGGTTGAAAATCCTTGTATTAGGTATATTGTGGTTAGGGGGGGGTGCTTACTCGATTTCATCGATTTTAGGCGCATGTACGCACTGTTATCAGAAAGAGACGCTATTTGAATTTCAAAGAGATAACTCACATATTGACCGTTTTATATGGTATAAAGTCTACCGGAACTCTAGAAATCCGTAGAGAGATGATAGATATAGAGAGATATAGAGGAGAAGCTATAACAACTTATTCGCAGCAAATTTAATTTATACAGCTTTAACGGTTTCCGAGATATATATATTAAACCTATTGGGGGGGGGGGGGGGGCATGCCCACTTTTACAATCATTTTGCCCAAAGATGCCCCGGCCTACTTGGATCCTCTATACCAAAAACACATTTATTTCTTAATTTTCTGCTTAGTTATAGCACATTGTCTGTTTTCGATTAATGGCATTTTGTGGGCGTAGCAGATGTCCAATTACGCCTATCTGCAATTCCAACCGTCTTGGGGTGGCAAAGAACACCTTTACCAAGTTGCATCAAATATTCTTAATTTTTACTCAAGTTATCGCTTGCTTGGACGGACGGACGGACGGACGGATATATATATATATATATGTCTATATCTAACTCGATTAGTTCTAGGTGTTATAAACAACCGTTAGGTGAACAAAACTTATAAACTCTGTAGCAACATGTTGCGAGAGGATAAAAATAATGACAAAACAAGTAATGATAAAAAAAATTCGAAAAACAATCGGTTTTGTCATCCCATACTTATTAAAAAAAGGTTTTGGGCTCACTTAGCTTTTTTACAACATTTTATTTCCTAAATTATTTATATTAAAATCAGCCTAGCTAACACATCACTACGTTATATACATCATATTAGTTCAGTGGGTGAGTACATACCGATATCGCTTGTTTATACTACCAATAGGCAATATACTGGTTATATACATATTTTTTCAATATTTATTTATTTATTGAATATATTTGTTTAACGCTTAACAATTTAAAACTAGACAGGGTCAGGGTTATAGTTGATCCTTTTTTCGTACTGCGTTGCTCTTTAGAATCCTGGAATTATTCATCCTTATCCTTCAGTATTTACCGTAGGAATATCAAGATCTGTGTAAATATTTTCACTAAGTATGTAAATTTTTATTCAAAAACCACTTTAAATTTGCTGCTTTGACTTCATGTTTATTATTTTGCTCGATATGTGTTTACTTCATGTGAGTCTTCTGGCCAAGTAAATGTACAAGAGTACAGTGAACTGTAAGTTACAACATTCATTGGGTATTAAGATTTAGTTTGCAGTGTGATTTCCTCCAAAATTACTACATTTTCTATTTAAATCCTCTTTCTTAAAGGTATATATATTGAAGTAGGGTATTAATCACTACGTACCAAACAAACACTGCGTAGGGTGTAATATGATTTGTTGTACCCATTCTCTTTGCAGTTGATGCACTGTAATTCGGTAATTCGGAGCATCAATTAAATTTTGAATATTGGCTGTGGTACTTTATTCCTTTGGAAAATATCACAGCTTTAATAGCAAAACCACATTCCTCAAGAGGTTCTTTGACTACTTTAGAGTCCACCGACTCTATAACCTTTATAAAAAGAACTAAACTCTTAGAACTATTCAGTTGATAAGAATAGTAATTATTCTTATTATTTGACAAACATTTTACTATTTCCCTAAAACTTTTTTCAGTGTATATTTGAATTTTTTTCTTCATCTATATTACTATTTTTCAAGAGCACTATATAGAAGTCTTTAAAACCTACAATATCGCTTCATTTGTTCTCAAATATTAGAGCTACTCTCACTCACTCTCTACTCTCTCTCTACTCTCTCTCAAATATGGCTACTGGAGACGGTTTGGAATTAACGACAGTAGTGATACCTTTAACATTGTTGTTTGAAATTTTTTGGAATCGACCTCTGTTTTTATGAGAGTTGATTTCTACGAGTATATTAGTATAGCGTCCAATTCACATTTGAACAGCTAGTCCTTTTCTGTTTGGTATATTCTCACATTGACTTTTGTGTTCTTTCGTTGGCTGCTCCTTCGCTGATACCTGCATGCTTGTTGGGGCCTTCAAATTTGTTGTTGCGCGATATTGAGTATATGAGGGAAAAGTCAGCCAGAGGGGCGGAAAATTAATTTTATAATTTTTTATTATAATTAAAATAATTAATTTAGATATCACACAAACCACTATTGCTATATCAACGAAACTTGCTAAGGACAAATCTGATTCTTTCACTTTACAGTATATAACTGAAGCACCAATTAAGATATCGAAATTTACACAAATAGTTATCTCGAGATATGCCATTATCTGTGCAAAAACGGTGGAAATCGAAAAATATTTTTTAAACCCTTAGATTCCGAGTATGTGGACTACTATGCCATGGCTGACTTTTTATCAAAAATATCGGTAAATCTGTGAGACATAACAATGAAATGCCTTTGTCTGGTAATAATGTGCCATGTCATAACTTTATTCCGTCTATATATTTGTAACATCTTAGCAAAATTAAAGGAACGATAATATTGAATATGCTACAGTTCGGTGGCAAATATAAATGAAATCGATGTGCGAACTACCCCAGCTCCCGCATAATACGTATAATGATTATCGCTATTATAGTAGACTTTGCGCGGAATACGCATACTTTAGTTTAATGCCGACAGTAATATTATCTGCTCAGACATTTCCCTAACCCCAATATACCCAATGTACTGATTTATGACTTTCCAGCTGACTTTAAACCGTTCATATAAGTGAATATGTATGATATTTTTAAGAAATTAAGTGTTTTCTTAACCATGATAAGGTTTAGCGCTGGATAAGAAAATTGCTTTAGAGCTTGATCTAAACCCCATACCTCTAATAAAATGATTTTAGTGCCTCTGGTTGACTTTTCCCTTATATAAACAGGATATTAAATTTCGTTCCTTTGATTGAGTTCAATTCGGAAGTATCTCAATAGAAGATGTCTCAAGAAAATTACATAAGAATATTGCGAATACTACGAGTACATACCGGTAATAAAAATGATGTCAGTTGTACCTTTCCACAACACTAATATCATAAATATACATAGACCGAAAGTAAAAGTTTATATTATGCCAAATCTGATTGCAATCCTTTAAAAAATTTGTCGATTTTTTTGTCTTACGGCATTATTTAATACACAGTTTTGCTAACACCTGAAAGTATTGTTCCGCCTTTGATCCTTGCAAATTGCGAGAGTATAAAATGTTCGGGCACACCCGAATTTAACCCTGCTTTAGTATTAAAAGTTTTGTCGAAATCTCAAAATATTTCAGCCCCTTTGATTCTTACAAATTGAGATTGTATAAATTTACTTAACCCTTCCTTACTTCTTTTTACTTAACTTATCGTCGTTGATACTTAAGTTATCGTTTTCTTTTAAACTTCTCCCGAGATCACACACTTTACCAAAGTTTATATCTCATTTTGGCTTCTGAAACTTGACACTTTCTCTCCATTGTGTGCATCATAACGCTTAGAATTATCCATTGAGAAAGAATTACCTTGTTGACAAAAAAGTAGCATGAATTTATGAAATACAATTTTGTCTACAATTATCATACCAAAATGCTGTATGGATGCTTGCATGCAACTAATGACAGCTTTTTATCTAAGATCACACTATCAGTAGTTTATTTACGTATAATATATAAATTTCTTCTGTGTAAATATTTACAAACAATGAACTACGTAGTATGTTTTGTTGAAACCTGAAAATATTTTTCCCTTAATAAATGAAACTATTCACAGGGCACAATAGTCATTTTTAATTTTTTTTATTATTTGATCAATTATTATATATATTATAGATTATTCCTTGCTAATAAAGGATAGATTAAGAAAGCCATAATAAACATGGCAATATAAAGTATGTTCTTTCAGCAACCATTTCGGATGACTTCTTTTCGGGCCTGAAGAATTTGCGGAGCTTGATTCTCCATAACAATCGAATTTCATCGGTTTCGAAAGGATTATTAAAAAATGTGACATGCCTAATTACTTTGGATTTAAGTACAAACCGAATTTCGAAGGTAATTTCAGTTCATTTCATTTACACGATATTTATTTGAGTTAGAGCAATTTTTCTCTAGATTGATGGAAACGCATTTTCCGAGCTAAAAAATTTGCGAGAACTATTGTTAGGGCAAAATTATCTTTCTAAAATACCCGATGGTTTGTTTAACAATCTAAACTCATTAATAAGTCTTAATTTGTTTTCTAATAATCTTACTACAATTGAGTCAAATGATTTTCAAGGGTTGCCTAATTTAGAAAAACTTATGTTAAACAACAACCTACTAAAAAAGATTGAAGATGACGTTTTCACGCCTATGAAAAACTTGGAAAAAATGTACGTATGGTCGAATATATTAACTTATTTACTTTGCGGACAAGTTACTCATACCTACTAACTTAACGATAATAAGTATTTTTTATATTATTTGTACCGTCTTTAAATGTTAAATTGCAAATAGATAACATAAATACATATTAATAACGTTAATGTTATTTAATAAGATTGGCGGCAGGCTTCACTATTACGTGACATCAATGAAAATGAGCTCTTAATTGCTTAAGATACCAAGGAGGATATGACAGCTCATAACATAATTGAATATATAATAAATTGGGATATTATTTATTACAAACCGAGAAATAGCACTACATCTAAGCACAATAATATGGAACATATATTTATGTAATTGAGTCCGTTTGATTGTAGGCTCATAATTCGTGAAAGGAAACAAAAAAGTAAGGAGCAGAGTATGAATAAAACAAGAAAGAGAGTGTTTCTGTGACTAAAGCATACTTTTGAAAAGTTATTACATGTCCGTCACATAAAATTTATTTCTAGATATCAAAAGGAAGATATTTAAGTATATATCTATATATACCTCATATTCGGTGTATGGATATAGAATAGATAAGGACCGAGAAGTCGACTATTGTTTGAAGATAGAGTTAATTTATGATCAGTTTTGTTCCGATATTTTCATTAGAGCTAGAATTATGTATAAGTAAACAAATATTAAGTATTTCAGAATCGCCAATTTTCCAATTATGTCATAAGATCTTTACTAATTTAATAAACTAGGCTTGCTTTTTCGTCGTTGTTAAATTAATAACGTTTCTGGCATTATTATATGGGCAGGTACCATATTTTATGTAGTTTCGGACAATCTAACGTTACCTGATTTTCTCGATTTTCGGACTATAACATTGAATGAAATGGAAGGTTCCTGAAAAGTTTAGTGGGGTACCTACCCCCACTTTCGGAAAAGTTTGAAACTATACATGCTTTTACGCACTCTGATTTAAGAACCTGGATTTAAAATTTGTAGCTTTTATTGGTTACTAAGTTACAAAATTAAAAATTTTCTTTCAATTAATTCGCTGAAGTTATCCGATTCATCTACGATACCACCCTCTCCAAAATGACAATCATGTATACTATATTTCATCAAGATACCTTAAATTTTACTTAATTTGTGTTTACGCCGACATACGATTGTACACATAGGTTAAACAAAAAATATAGAAAATATATTCTTCACCACAATGATAATTTGAATATGCGAATGACTTTTGTTTATTTGTTTGTTCGTTCCGTAATCACTAACCGTAAAATCACTTGAAGTTTAAAAAATTTTGTCACCATACCACTTCACTTGGGAAGACTTTATATAATAATAATATAATAATATAATATTATGCAAACTTTTCTTCTCTCGATTTCTCGGAATTTCTCGATTAACAGTACTTTAAGGGAAGGCATATAATAATAAAATATATAACTATATCGCCTCGCCCATCTGCAATACTAATCTCCTTAGAGCCTCAAGTAACACGTATTCCAAATTTCATCAGTATATCTAAATTTTTGTGAAGCTATCGCTTGGTCGGACGGATGAACATCCAAAACTCCATTCATTTCTTCAACCTGATAATTTTTATACTCTCTCAACATGTTACAACAGAGAATATTAGTTTTGTTCATTAAAGGTTCTTTGGTGTTCTTTGAAGGTTAGTATTGCAGATGGTAATAATCAGACTACTGCCACGCCCACAAAATAGCGTTAATCGAAAATATATAAAATGCCATAACTAAGCCAGAAATTAAGATACAAAGGTCTAATTTGGTACAGGGAATTGCAGTAGAGAAGGACATCTGTAATTAATAAATGTTTTAAAAGTGGAGATAGCCCCGCCCGCAATAGATTTAATGTATATATCTCACAAACCTTAAACAATATCAGCCTAATTTGCACACAGCAAGTATTTGTACCACCTCCTCACACTGAGAAAATTAGAGAAATCGGATGATAACCACACCCACCTCCCATACAAAGGCTATGATGAAAACTGCTAAAAGTGCACTAACTCGCTAAAGAAACACGTCGGAAATACTGTTTTCCACAGATACGATAGTACTTAAAGGCTTCAAAGGAATTGGTGTAAAAATTGGTGCCACTTCCTGCCTAAATTTTGGCGAAATCCGACATATCAGGAACCACTTAACCAATTTAACCAACTTTGGTATGTGATACTACATTTGTATCCTTATGTCACATTATGAAAACGAGCGAAATCGGAATCCAACCACGCCTACTTCTCATAAAGCATAATTTCATGTTATTCAATCGTACCATAACTTTTCAAGCCCCCAGATATCCAATATATACCTCATGCCCTATGGCTGACTTTATAACGAAAATATTGGTCAATCAATTGGATATCTTAATGAAATTCAAAGAGTATCTTTTCTTAATAATAATGTGATCTTTTGTCAAAAATGGGGAAAATCGGGTAAATATTTTCCCTAACACCATATACATAAGAATTTTCAAACTTCAGGATTTCTTTATATTGTACAAATCGGTCAATCTGCGAAGTATCTTAAAAGTCAAATCTTACCCCAAACCCCAATATAGGAAATTCTAACTTCTGATTGGCTTTACACCGCAAATAACGCTCAATATGTAAGATATTTTAGCAAATTAAGTGAATGTATAATATTGGATACTTGATTAAAATCCAATAAATCCAATATTGATAATATTGGATTGTTATATATTATATTATATCACACTACATAACATAATAATTATATAATATATATATTATATTATATATGGTCATATATATATAATGATATATGATATAATATATAATATGGTTATATATATACATATATATATATATATATATATATCGATTCGTGTTAAGTGTTACAAGCAACCGTTGTGTGAACAAAATGTTATACTCTGTGTAATGTGTTGACATGAATAAAACGATTGTTAATATTTTATATATTGAGAAATCATAATATTAAGTATGAGTTTTCGTTTTAACACTGAAATTTATAATAACTGTAAATTTGAAAATCTTCAAAATTTTAGTATACTTATTTCTTGGTATTCTGACTAGTTTGGTAAAGTAGATATACAGGATTGGGTCACTGCCACGCTTACGTTACAACACTGATCGAAAAATATATTATACTATCACTCAGTCATCAATATAAGGCCTAAGCAATAGAGAGAACGAAGTGACTTCTGTCAAAAGTTTTCAAATGGTTTTAAAAGAAATGCCATATTTCTACATATTTTCCAATAAACAGATTAGTTACATATTTTTAACCAAAATTGATATAATCAAAGTGAACATGCGACACTATAACATTCGTAGGTTAACCTTAAGTATATCTAATAAGTACCTTATTACTTAAAAGTAATACTGATTAGGTAGAAATTCTTCTTTCAACTAAAACGATTGTTAATATTTTATATATTGAGAAATCATAATATTAAGTATGTTTTCGTTTTAACACTGAAATTTATAATAACTGTAAATTTGAAAATCTTCAAAATTTTAGTATACTTATTTCTTGGTATTCTGACTAGTTTGGTAAAGTAGATATACAGGATTGGGTCACTGCCACGCTTACGTTACAACACTGATCGAAAAATATATTATACTATCACTCAGTCATCAATATAAGGCCTAAGCAATAGAGAGAACGAAGTGACTTCTGTCAAAAGTTTTCAAATGGTTTTAAAAGAAATGCCATATTTCTACATATTTTCCAATAAACAGATTAGTTACATATTTTTAACCAAAATTGATATAATCAAAGTGAACATGCGACACTATAACATTCGTAGGTTAACCTTAAGTATATCTAATAAGTACCTTATTACTTAAAAGTAATACTGATTAGGTAGAAATTCTTCTTTCAACTTATTGAAAATGTCGCTTTTTTCAATAACGTCCTTAATGTCTTTGAGCCTGATATTAATTTTTTTTATATATCCAAAGAAAGGATTCGCCTTACCTCACTAATATTTGTTGTTTTGTGGAATTTTAAAAATACGGAAAATTAAGAATTTTTAGATTTCTTTTGTTATAATCTCGCAACTTGTTACACAGCGAATGCAATTTTTGTTTTCCAAACGGTTTTTTGTAGTACCTGAAACTTATCTAAGTAATGTCAACGTTGTATATAGATATCCATGTCAAAATGCTCAGGCGACGAGACGAACTGAACTTAATAGGTGTGTCTGTCCCTCTGTTCGTCCGCCCGTTTGTCTGTTCGTCTGTCCGTGCAAGCGATAACTTGAGTAAAAATCAGATATCTTGCTGAATCTTGGTACACGTGTTCCTTGGTACTATGAAGAGGTTGGTATTGCAAAAGGTAAAATCGCAAAATTGCCATGCCCATAAAATGGCATTAATGACAAACCGATAAATTCCTAAAACTGAGCCTCAAATTAAAATTCAAAATTCGAGTTTGGTGCAGAGGATCATTGTAGAGAGGGCCATCCCCCACTATTAATGAAAATATTATAAAGTCCTAAAACTAAGCCACACATTAAACTAAAAAGCTCAAGTTTGGTACAGAGGACCATAGTAAGGAGGGCCATCTACGACTCAAAAATGTAAGGAAATTGGGCTTGGCTCCGCCACATCATAGGTATTATGTATGTATGTGGTGTGTTCAAAAAATAATGGGAATGTCCTTCGAATGTGTTCTTCGACTATGTTCTTCGACTTTAATGGCATAGGGCGTCATGAATTCTTGCCTCAAAGTCAAACAGTCAATAAGGAGTACTACCTACAAGTTCAATGCCGTTTGCGTGAAGTAATCCGAAAAAAAAACGCCCGGATTTGTAGGAAAACCATTCATGGCTTTTGCTCAATTCCGCTCACACTTCGCTGCTTGTTCGTGAATTCTTGGTCAAAAACATATTCCTCCTCCATATTCGCCAGACATTGCTTCGTGTGACCTTCTCCTATTTCCAAAAATAAAAAGAACCTTAAAGGGCCGTCGTTTTATAAGAGCTAAATGCTATCCCAAAAATCGAGTTTGAGAAGTGTTTCGACGATTGCAAGAACCGCTGGCATAAGTGCATAATATCGCATGGAGACTATTTTGAAAGCGACAATATTAATGTAGGTGAACGAATAAATATTATTCACATAAATTAAACAAACTATTACGCTATATTAATGAGACTTGCTGAAAGAATTTCCCTTTACTCCTTTATCATATAGTACGAAAATGGTGACATCGGATAATAAACACGCTTAATAAACACCTTGCATACAAAACTTATGTTGAAAACCACTAAAATTGCGCTAACTCCCTAAAGAGAAATGTTGGAAATATTAAATCGTACAGGAAAGATAGTACGACTGGGCTACATATGAATCGATGTAAAAATTGTATAATCTCAATATATCTCAGCAACTATTCAACCAAACCAAATTTGGTGGAAATTCGAAATACGGCCTACTTAAAATATAATGATATATGAACATAGCTAAGATCCGACTATAAATTTTCAAGCCTCCAGATGCCGAATATTTATTTAGTATATTATTTGTGAAAATAGCGGTCATGAAATATCTTAACGAAGTTTGGAGGGCAATGTCAATACTACCCCTAGCCCCCTAATATAAGAGTTTTCAAACTTGTTTGGTTTTATGACGTATATAGCGGTCAATATGTAAAATATACTATCTTGGCAAAATTATATTAACGTATAATCTTAGATATACTGTAGCTTTTTTTTGGAATATTTTATTTACAATTTGCTTATAAAAACAAAACAATAGCAAAAATTAAATAACAAAATTATAAATTTACTTAAATTATTGATCTCCAGTGAGTTAATCGTTTTTCCAAATGCATGCCGGGGTATCTAACGCTATGACTTTTTGGAATAGTATTGCCATTTAAAAGCAGAGAGGACTGTCGTTTCGAATTAATGTAAATAAAACGTGCGTAGATTTGTTCACGTTTGCTTTCATTTTCTAGCAATCCAGCAAAGGGTGCATCTTATTCCATTCTTCTTGCTCTAAATTAGTTGCTTCAATTGGAGTCTGGCTTGGGGATAATAAAGCAGTGTCATCAGCAAAAGTTGCAATTAATACATTTTCAGTTTGAGGTATATCAGATGTAAAAATGGTGTAATGCACGGGACCAACCATCCTTCCCTGTGGTACTCCAGCATTTATATATTTTATTTCAGATGTTTCGTCATTTATCTTTACATGAAATGATCTTTTAAATAGAACTTAAGAATTAGATATATTTGAGAAGAGAATATTTTCTTCAATTTATATAGTAGACCCCAAGGTACCAAACCATATCGAATGCTTGATATATTTCCAAAAGTGTAGCTAAATAATATTCCTTATGTTTAAAGGAGTTAATAATGTAATTAACTATAGGGTGACATTGTTCGGGTGTACCGTGATACCGACGAAACCCAACTGATGTTCAGGTATTATAATTTTCTCTTTCAGTATTGGCAATACTCTACGCAAAAATAGTTTAGAGAATGGAGTCAACAATCAATTGATTTATTAGAAATTCTAATATTTCAGCATCGCTGTTACTTCCGTTGCTACCAAAAGAAGTGAATGTTGCTTCAAGGTATTAGCATAAGCATTTGCTTTACTTTGTCTGTTCTACCCCAAACTTTATTGCTGTCTTTTATAACTATGTTTCTTTTTTAGGCCGTTTTATTATTTTTCGGAAATGGATTTGTTTCTGAAATCTTTAAATTTTTCTTTTAGTTTCTTTGTAGCTTTATTTACTAATTTCTACTTTCTACTTTTTCTACTTTTTTTGTATGCGTTTTAACTGAATTAATGCTCTAATCTCAGCAGATACATGAATTGAGTTATAAGTTGAGATCTCATTCCTCCTTTGAGGAGTAGCAGCAAAAGCTGCCTCATAAATTAAGTTTGTAAAACTTTCAACTGGTTCATCCAATTCAGTTGAAGTATTAATAGAGGTGTTAAGTACGACATTTTGGATTATCCAATCTTGAAAAATACCAATTTCTCTTTTGTTATTTAAAGCTGAATATTTCCGTTGCTTGGCATTAATTAATGTGTTGTAACTGACCATAATTGCCTATATTGGCATATAGTTTTATAATTGGCTATAGTCGCCTCTAATCATCCAAGTAACAAGGCTCATACTGGCTGTACTGTTTTAATTAAATCCTTTATCAAATATGAAGCTCTTAAACCAATTCAAACGTCACCAACACAAGCATAGTTTAATGCAGCCCTCATATAAGGCCAATGTCCATTATTTTTCCAATAGATGGCTTTAGTGGTCTGTATCGCGCTTTGTATAAGTGTTATCGGGTTACGCTATATGGCGTTAGAAAGATAAGATTTCATACTTAAAAAACCTCTCTGACAAATTTGTGAATGCTTGACTCAGTATTACTTGAACACGCGTCAAAGATGGACCAGCAATGAGAAAAACGCCGTATTTTAGTTTTTATTCAATAAAGGCGAAAACAGAAACCAGGCGGCTGAAAATATTAATGGTGTTTACGATTCTGATACTGTAGCAGCCAATCACGCGCAATTTTGGTTTCGTCAATTCCACTCCAGTAATTTTGAAGGGAAGCTTGTGAAAATTGACTATTCTAGATTTCTGTCATTAGGGACAAGAGTTTCTAAAAGGGTGGCATTTTGAAATTACCTTTAAAATGACAATAAGTTATCGAACAAAACGGTGCATATTTGACCTAAACCAGAACATTATAATTATGTTAAATAAAGCCTTAAATTTAATGCAAAAATATTATTTTTACTAGACATTATATAACTATAACATTATAAAATTTTTCGGTATTCAATTGACTTTACACCCTGCATATTGGCCAATATGTGAGATATGTGAGATGAAATTAAATTCAAACTTTGTTCTAGGCCCATAGTCCTAATATTATAGTTCCTTATTCACCGATAGCAGCCGAACTTAGCCTTCATGGCCTTACGTCTAACGCCTTGTGAATGTATTACATATAATATTTGACTACATCCGAACTTGGCCCATCTTATATATATAACATCAGTACCGCGGTAGTATTTCGCAAGCCTACATTAAGTTACACATGTTTTGTAAAGCTTAGCTTATGCAAATTTATTAGTATAAAACTTTGGTGCTATGTTGTAGTTTTATCAATTTTTGCTATAATTATATAGGAGGAAGTGTTCGTGATTGTAATCCAATTTCGCCCATTGTGTACCAAATTTTGTTGAAATCGGTCTAGTAATTGTTGAGATATGAGATTTTTTTTCTGCAAGTATGCCACGCCCGTTATCTAATTTTTCCACCGATTCACTTGCACCCTACAATTTAATGTTTCTAATTTATTTTGTAGCGGCTTCAATCACTTTTAAAAGTTTTCAGCATAAACCTTGAAAGGGTAGTGGGAGTAGTTATTATCCGATTTCATACATTTCCCCGCTGTAGGTTGACGTGCAAGAGAGAAATATTGCTAAAGAGGTTGGTTGTTATAGCTTTAACAGTTTGTGTGATATGTACATAAAAATTGTTGAAAATTTTTTTATTACAGATGCCCTTCCCTAATGTGGTCCTAACTTAACACTTTTAACGACATTTTGTTGGTGTGGTAATAGTCTGATTTCGCCCATCTGCAATAACGATCTTTTCTGAGTGCCAAAAAAACACATACATCCAGTATCATCAATATATCCAAATTTTAACTTAAGTTAACGCTGGCACGCACTGTCGGACGGATAAACTGACATCCGGAATTCAACGTGTCTCGTCTTCTTGATCAATTTTGTATACATGTTTAACTTTATATCTATCTCCATAAGGTTTTAGGTGTCACAAACTAATATTAGGCGAACAAAACTGCTGTACTCTGAGCAACATATTGCGAGAGTATAAAAATAGCGCATAATGCATTACCCGATTTTGTTGCAAGCAATTCTTATTTCTGCCTTTTTAACTGAAATTTTCTTTTTTCCTTATAGACGAATTGACTCAAATAAATTGCAATATTTACAAAACGGAGCTCTTAGCAGTTTAAAAAAATTAGTGGCAGTCAAATTGGACAAGAATCCTTGGCATTGTGATTGTAATGTTTTGTATTTAGCGCGATGGATACGAGAGTTCTCTGGAAAATTGTGGGATGGCCAAATAGCGGTATGCCGTGGGCCTGGTAGCCTTGGTGGACACGAAGTCGGCTTACTTCGATACGATGACCTCTGCGAAGGACAATGGGCCAGTATGTTGTCCTTATCTCCAAGACTTCCCTTAAGAAAGCATCGTATTATAACTCATATGAATTACACAACATACTTCAATTTATACTTGAAGCATATATATACGACGACTACACCTAGGGATGATCAGAATTAAATAAATGTGTATTTGAATGTTTCATTGTGCTATTTAGATCAGGCTGATTACGTTTAACACTCATTCCTAGTGTATTAGTTGTAATAACATATCTAATATAATAAATATTTTAAATAACATCTAATATAATAAATATTTTAAATATAAGCATTGCAAGCATTAACAACAATATATACATATATATAAAAATATAGATATATAAAAATATACCAGTTTAAATGCACTCAGATATACACTGAAAAAGCAACACACAAACAGCTTTGTAAAAGGGCTAAGTCATTAGCAGTTCATTATTCGACGAAATTGTCAATGGATTGCAATCATATTTGGTATCTTATTAACTTATATTACAGGCAATGTAGCCTCTGTACTTTCATGGTTATATTTTGCTTCGTGTGAGAGATATTTAAGCGGCTTAGACCATGGTTTAGACCGATTTCTTTCATATTTAGCGCGAAATCACATTGTGTTTAAGAAAACATATCCACTTAATTTCATTAAAATATCACACATATGGACGAACATAAATGTGTTAAAGTCAGATGGAGAGTGGAGAATTCTTATATCGCGCATTTTTGGGATAGAGGAAGATCTGCACTGATCACATTAACTCTTTTCATTATTCAAGTATATTAGGGAAGTGTCCGACATATTCGGCATAAAGTCTGCTGGAATACCGAAAATCATTGTATGTCGTATATATATATATATACATATATATCGGTATATCCGATATTACACTTTCACTTAATTTTGCTAAGATATCTTACATATTGGCCGAAATGTATGGTATAAAGTCTACCCGAGGTTGAAAATCCGTATATTAAGTACATGGGGCTAGGGGAAGAGCTTCCCGATTTTATCCATTTTAAACACGTGTATACACTGTTATCAGAAAGAGACGCTCCCAGAATTTCAAAGAGATAACTCATATATTGGCCGTTATATATGGTATAAAGTCTACAGGAAGGTTGAAAATCCTTATATTAAGTATATGGGGGTTAGGAGAAGTGTTTACCCAATTTTCCCCATTTTTTACACAAAAGCTCATTATTATCATAGAAGGATAATCCTCCAATTTCATTACGATATCTTACAGATTTAACGTTTTATATGGTGCAAAGTCTACCGGAAGGTTGAAAATCCGGATTTTAGGTATATGGGGGCTGGGGGTAATATTTACACGATTTTCTCCATTTTTGATACCAGAGTACACTATTATCATCGAAAGATAAACTTCCAATTTCATTACAATATCTTACAGATTTCCCAATATTTTCGATAAAAAGTCAAATAGAGGCACTGAGGTCCTAATATTGGGTATCTGGTGGCTTGAAAAGTTATAATCCGATGTCGTCTACTTTTACGCATGAGATGGCATATCTTGAAGGCACTATATGTACAAAGTTTGTTTTTCATACCTCAATTGCTGCTCTATTTATCTACTTTAAAGTGAAAGGATCAGATGAAACTTAAAATTGCGTTAATGAGAAGTAGGCGTGGTTTTCATCCGATTTCGTCCATTTTCATAATGTAACATAAGAATACAAATATAATGTCACACACCAAATTTTGTTCAAATCGATTAAGTATTTCTTGACATATGGGATTCCTTCTAAAAGTGGGCGGTGCCACGCCCATAACCAAAACTTTACACGGATGCCTATCCAGCCCTTCCGTATCATATTCACTGTAAGATTTAATGTTTCTTACGTGTTCCTTCAGCGAGTTATCGCACTTTTGGTAGTTTTGAACCTAACTTTTGCATGGGAGGTGGACGTGGTTATTATCCGACTTCACTAATTTTCTCAGTATATTAGGAAGTGCTAGAAAAACCTTGTTGGAGAAAGTTTGATTTATATAGCTTCAACGTTTCCGAGATATACATATTAAAACTATTTTGGGGCGGGGCCATACCCACTTTAACAAAAATGTTTGCAGACAGATACCCCACCCTACTAGAATCCTCTATACCAAATACAATATACTATTACTATAATCCTCTACATCTAATACCAAATACAAAATACTGTTTAGTTAGAGCACATTATCTATTTTCATAATGAATGGCATTTTGTGGGTGTGGGAGATGTCCAATTAGGGCCATTTGCAATAGCAACCGTCTTATGGTGACAAAGAACACGTGTATCAAAATATGTAAATGTTTACTCGAGTTATCGCTTGCACGGACGGACGAACAGACAGTCAGTCGGATTTCAACTCGTCTTTTCATCCTGATCATTTATATATATATATATGTGAACATCTAACTCTATATATCTATATCTAAATTCTAGGTGTTACAAACAACCGTTAGATGAACAAAACGAATATACTCTGTAGCAACATATTGCGAGAGCAGAAAAATTTAAAACTGAAGCCATATGTATAAGCAATAACAATTTCAATGATAGAAGAAGGTGGCAACACTTTTCCACCGAAAATGCCAATACGAATGTCGGATAAAAAGAGAAATCGATACACTAGCATATTCTTGGTCGTGTGATTCGAATGCTCGTTAGCGAAGACTTCCAGCTAAGAACTTTCTGGAGATGTGAGACGAGAACTCTACGAGTAGATAAAGTCACAAGCTGCCGCAAGTTCAGTTGAAATTAAGCTGCTAAAAACAATTCAAATGGGAAGTACTCGTTGAAAAGGGAAGTTGTAAGCTGTGTATATGTAGTTAAGTAAATAGGTAAATTGAGTTAGAAATAAGTCTGAATGCACATCACTACTGAATGTACACGTCGAATGCGAGAATTTCATCATCTTGCCAACCTTTTTGTTTTCAAATGATGATTATAAACAATGGAGCGAAGAACTACGGCGAAATTAATGGAGTAACCATGCGATAACAAACACTATTAACCGCATTTATTTCCAAAAATTTTAAGCATATTCGAAAAGCAATATTTTTCAGAATCTTCTCAATATTAAAACATATATTAAATATTACCAATACCAATACCATACCAATATTAAAACATGTTGTGTGTTGACGTCAGCATTCATAAACTCTCCCCATTGTTAAAAGGAAGTGTCCTCACTTTTACCGTTTTGCATTCTAAAGTACATTAATTCTGCTTCGTAAATTTTGTTTACAAGTTTCTTCTTTTTTACATAAATTAACCAAGGAATAGTTTTTTAGATCCCCCCACAATTTGAAAATGTTCAAATAGATAATAATCTTCCCTAGACACAAAATACGGTAGCTTTTAGCATTGTATACTTGTCACTCTTGGTTAAGGTGTCATAGGCAAATTAATAAGATATAATTATAAAATTGTTTGTTATTAATTAATTAGTTGGCGAACGTTGGCCGCACCTGGTGAGTCCTCTTAATATACTAAAACTTAATTTTTATTCTAAGCGCAAAGTAAGTTCCCGGCAATTTTTTACTAAAACAAAGCTATTACTGTTTCGAAGTATGTGTTCAGATGCGCTGCAGACGCTTACGCTAATAGTTCTTTGCCAGTGATATCTTATGTAGCGCTTAGCTGTCAACGTTGAACACGTAAATTATCTGACTCAAGGCACACGGGATCTCCTCGGCCTCCCCTTTCATGTGAAGGGCGTCCTTGGGTTTTCGTAGACTATCAATGACAGCCTGGAGATAACGATGATGATGTTTCTAAACTGTCTTCTGAAATAATTTAAAAAGAAGATAACAGCCAATTAGGATAACGATAGTGTTTACAGCTGCTAGTGTTGACCCCATTATCGCTCTCTTCTCAATTACTCCCAAACCCAACTGATGTTCAGGTATTATAATTTTCTCTTTCAGTATTGGCAATACTCTACGCAAAAATAGTTTAGAGAATGGAGTCAACAATCAATTGATTTATTAGAAATTCTAATATTTCAGCATCGCTGTTGCTTCCGTTGCTACCAAAAGAAGTGAATGTTGCTTCAAGGTATTAGCATAAGCATTTGCTTTACTTTGTCTGTTCTACCCCAAACTTTATTGCTGTCTTTTATAACTATGTTTCTTTTTTAGGCCGTTTTATTATTTTTCGGAAATGGATTTGTTTCTGAAATCTTTAAATTTTTCTTTTAGTTTCTTTGTAGCTTTATTTAGAGTTGTTTTGTCTGTTGGATTTCTACTTTTTTTGTATGCGTTTTAACTGAATTAATGCTCTAATCTCAGCAGATACATGAATTGAGTTATAAGTTGAGATCTCATTCCTCCTTTGAGGAGTAGCAGCAAAAGCTGCCTCATAAATTAAGTTTGTAAAACTTTCAACTGGTTCATCCAATTCAGTTGAAGTATTAATAGAGGTGTTAAGTACGACATTTTGGATTATCCAATCTTGAAAAATACCAATTTCTCTTTTGTTATTTAAAGCTGAATATTTCCGTTGCTTGGCATTAATTAATGTGTTGTAACTGACCATAATTGCCTATATTGGCATATAGTTTTATAATTGGCTATAGTCGCCTCTAATCATCCAAGTAACAAGGCTCATACTGGCTGTACTGTTTTAATTAAATCCTTTATCAAATATGAAGCTCTTAAACCAATTCAAACGTCACCAACACAAGCATAGTTTAATGCAGCCCTCATATAAGGCCAATGTCCATTATTTTTCCAATAGATGGCTTTAGTGGTCTGTATCGCGCTTTGTATAAGTGTTATCGGGTTACGCTATATGGCGTTAGAAAGATAAGATTTCATACTTAAAAAACCTCTCTGACAAATTTGTGAATGCTTGACTCAGTATTACTTGAACACGCGTCAAAGATGGACCAGCAATGAGAAAAACGCCGTATTTTAGTTTTTATTCAATAAAGGCGAAAACAGAAACCAGGCGGCTGAAAATATTAATGGTGTTTACGATTCTGATACTGTAGCAGCCAATCACGCGCAATTTTGGTTTCGTCAATTCCACTCCAGTAATTTTGAAGGGAAGCTTGTGAAAATTGACTATTCTAGATTTCTGTCATTAGGGACAAGAGTTTCTAAAAGGGTGGCATTTTGAAATTACCTTTAAAATGACAATAAGTTATCGAACAAAACGGTGCATATTTGACCTAAACCAGAACATTATAATTATGTTAAATAAAGCCTTAAATTTAATGCAAAAATATTATTTTTACTAGACATTATATAACTATAACATTATAAAATTTTTCGGTATTCAATTGACTTTACACCCTGCATATTGGCCAATATGTGAGATATGTGAGATGAAATTAAATTCAAACTTTGTTCTAGGCCCATAGTCCTAATATTATAGTTCCTTATTCACCGATAGCAGCCGAACTTAGCCTTCATGGCCTTACGTCTAACGCCTTGTGAATGTATTACATATAATATTTGACTACATCCGAACTTGGCCCATCTTATATATATAACATCAGTACCGCGGTAGTATTTCGCAAGCCTACATTAAGTTACACATGTTTTGTAAAGCTTAGCTTATGCAAATTTATTAGTATAAAACTTTGGTGCTATGTTGTAGTTTTATCAATTTTTGCTATAATTATATAGGAGGAAGTGTTCGTGATTGTAATCCAATTTCGCCCATTGTGTACCAAATTTTGTTGAAATCGGTCTAGTAATTGTTGAGATATGAGATTTTTTTTCTGCAAGTATGCCACGCCCGTTATCTAATTTTTCCACCGATTCACTTGCACCCTGCAATTTAATGTTTCTAATTTATTTTGTAGCGGCTTCAATCACTTTTAAAAGTTTTCAGCATAAACCTTGAAAGGGTAGTGGGAGTAGTTATTATCCGATTTCATACATTTCCCCGCTGTAGGTTGACGTGCAAGAGAGAAATATTGCTAAAGAGGTTGGTTGTTATAGCTTTAACAGTTTGTGTGATATGTACATAAAAATTGTTGAAAATTTTTTTATTACAGATGCCCTTCCCTAATGTGGTCCTAACTTAACACTTTTAACGACATTTTGTTGGTGTGGTAATAGTCTGATTTCGCCCATCTGCAATAACGATCTTTTCTGAGTGCCAAAAAAACACATACATCCAGTATCATCAATATATCCAAATTTTAACTTAAGTTAACGCTGGCACGCACTGTCGGACGGATAAACTGACATCCGGAATTCAACGTGTCTCGTCTTCTTGATCAATTTTGTATACATGTTTAACTTTATATCTATCTCCATAAGGTTTTAGGTGTCACAAACTAATATTAGGCGAACAAAACTGCTGTACTCTGAGCAACATATTGCGAGAGTATAAAAATAGCGCATAATGCATTACCCGATTTTGTTGCAAGCAATTCTTATTTCTGCCTTTTTAACTGAAATTTTCTTTTTTCCTTATAGACGAATTGACTCAAATAAATTGCAATATTTACAAAACGGAGCTCTTAGCAGTTTAAAAAAATTAGTGGCAGTCAAATTGGACAAGAATCCTTGGCATTGTGATTGTAATGTTTTGTATTTAGCGCGATGGATACGAGAGTTCTCTGGAAAATTGTGGGATGGCCAAATAGCGGTATGCCGTGGGCCTGGTAGCCTTGGTGGACACGAAGTCGGCTTACTTCGATACGATGACCTCTGCGAAGGACAATGGGCCAGTATGTTGTCCTTATCTCCAAGACTTCCCTTAAGAAAGCATCGTATTATAACTCATATGAATTACACAACATACTTCAATTTATACTTGAAGCATATATATACGACGACTACACCTAGGGATGATCAGAATTAAATAAATGTGTATTTGAATGTTTCATTGTGCTATTTAGATCAGGCTGATTACGTTTAACACTCATTCCTAGTGTATTAGTTGTAATAACATATCTAATATAATAAATATTTTAAATAACATCTAATATAATAAATATTTTAAATATAAGCATTGCAAGCATTAACAACAATATATACATATATATAAAAATATAGATATATAAAAATATACCAGTTTAAATGCACTCAGATATACACTGAAAAAGCAACACACAAACAGCTTTGTAAAAGGGCTAAGTCATTAGCAGTTCATTATTCGACGAAATTGTCAATGGATTGCAATCATATTTGGTATCTTATTAACTTATATTACAGGCCATGTAGCCTCTGTACTTTCATGGTTATATTTTGCTTCGTGTGAGAGATATTTAAGCGGCTTAGACCATGGTTTAGACCGATTTCTTTCATATTTAGCGCGAAATCACATTGTGTTTAAGAAAACATATCCACTTAATTTCATTAAAATATCACACATATGGACGAACATAAATGTGTTAAAGTCAGATGGAGAGTGGAGAATTCTTATATCGCGCATTTTTGGGATAGAGGAAGATCTGCACTGATCACATTAACTCTTTTCATTATTCAAGTATATTAGGGAAGTGTCCGACATATTCGGCATAAAGTCTGCTGGAATACCGAAAATCATTGTATGTCGTATATATATATATATACATATATATCGGTATATCCGATATTACACTTTCACTTAATTTTGCTAAGATATCTTACATATTGGCCGAAATGTATGGTATAAAGTCTACCCGAGGTTGAAAATCCGTATATTAAGTACATGGGGCTAGGGGAAGAGCTTCCCGATTTTATCCATTTTAAACACGTGTATACACTGTTATCAGAAAGAGACGCTCCCAGAATTTCAAAGAGATAACTCATATATTGGCCGTTATATATGGTATAAAGTCTACAGGAAGGTTGAAAATCCTTATATTAAGTATATGGGGGTTAGGAGAAGTGTTTACCCAATTTTCCCCATTTTTTACACAAAAGCTCATTATTATCATAGAAGGATAATCCTCCAATTTCATTACGATATCTTACAGATTTAACGTTTTATATGGTGCAAAGTCTACCGGAAGGTTGAAAATCCGGATTTTAGGTATATGGGGGCTGGGGGTAATATTTACACGATTTTCTCCATTTTTGATACCAGAGTACACTATTATCATCGAAAGATAAACTTCCAATTTCATTACAATATCTTACAGATTTCCCAATATTTTCGATAAAAAGTCAAATAGAGGCACTGAGGTCCTAATATTGGGTATCTGGTGGCTTGAAAAGTTATAATCCGATGTCGTCTACTTTTACGCATGAGATGGCATATCTTGAAGGCACTATATGTACAAAGTTTGTTTTTCATACCTCAATTGCTGCTCAATTTATCGACGTTAAAGTGAAAGGATCAGATGAAACTTAAAATTGCGTTAATGAGAAGTAGGCGTGGTTTTCATCCGATTTCGTCCATTTTCATAATGTAACATAAGAATACAAATATAATGTCACACACCAAATTTTGTTCAAATCGATTAAGTATTTCTTGACATATGGGATTCCTTCTAAAAGTGGGCGGTGCCACGCCCATAACCAAAACTTTACACGGATGCCTATCCAGCCCTTCCGTATCATATTCACTGTAAGATTTAATGTTTCTTACGTGTTCCTTCAGCGAGTTATCGCACTTTTGGTAGTTTTGAACCTAACTTTTGCATGGGAGGTGGACGTGGTTATTATCCGACTTCACTAATTTTCTCAGTATATTAGGAAGTGCTAGAAAAACCTTGTTGGAGAAAGTTTGATTTATATAGCTTCAACGTTTCCGAGATATACATATTAAAACTATTTTGGGGCGGGGCCATACCCACTTTAACAAAAATGTTTGCAGACAGATACCCCACCCTACTAGAATCCTCTATACCAAATACAATATACTATTACTATAATCCTCTACATCTAATACCAAATACAAAATACTGTTTAGTTATAGCCATTATCTATTTTCATAATGAATGGCATTTTGTGGGTGTGGGAGATGTCCAATTAGGGCCATTTGCAATAGCAACCGTCTTATGGTGACAAAGGACACGTGTATCAAAATATTTAAATGTTTACTCGAGTTATCGCTTGCACGGACGGACGAACAGACAGTCAGTCGGATTTCAACTCGTCTTTTCATCCTGATCATTTATATATATATATATGTGAACATCTAACTCTATATATCTATATCTAAATTCTAGGTGTTACAAACAACCGTTAGATGAACAAAACGAATATACTCTGTAGCAACATATTGCGAGAGCAGAAAAATTTAAAACTGAAGCCATATGTATAAGCAATAACAATTTCAATGATAGAAGAAGGTGGCAACACTTTTCCACCGAAAATGCCAATACGAATGTCGGATAAAAAGAGAAATCGATACACTAGCATATTCTTGGTCGTGTGATTCGAATGCTCGTTAGCGAAGACTTCCAGCTAAGAACTTTCTGGAGATGTGAGACGAGAACTCTACGAGTAGATAAAGTCACAAGCTGCCGCAAGTTCAGTTGAAATTAAGCTGCTAAAAACAATTCAAATGGGAAGTACTCGTTGAAAAGGGAAGTTGTAAGCTGTGTATATGTAGTTAAGTAAATAGGTAAATTGAGTTAGAAATAAGTCTGAATGCACATCACTACTGAATGTACACGTCGAATGCGAGAATTTCATCATCTTGCCAACCTTTTTGTTTTCAAATGATGATTATAAACAATGGAGCGAAGAACTACGGCGAAATTAATGGAGTAACCATGCGATAACAAACACTATTAACCGCATTTATTTCCAAAAATTTTAAGCATATTCGAAAAGCAATATTTTTCAGAATCTTCTCAATATTAAAACATATATTAAATATTACCAATACCAATACCATACCAATATTAAAACATGTTGTGTGTTGACGTCAGCATTCATAAACTCTCCCCATTGTTAAAAGGAAGTGTCCTCACTTTTACCGTTTTGCATTCTAAAGTACATTAATTCTGCTTCGTAAATTTTGTTTACAAGTTTCTTCTTTTTTACATAAATTAAACAAGGAATAGTTTTTTAGATCCCCCCACAATTTGAAAATGTTCAAATAGATAATAATCTTCCCTAGACACAAAATACGGTAGCTTTTAGCATTGTATACTTGTCACTCTTGGTTAAGGTGTCATAGGCAAATTAATAAGATATAATTATAAAATTGTTTGTTATTAATTAATTAGTTGGCGAACGTTGGCCGCACCTGGTGAGTCCTCTTAATATACTAAAACTTAATTTTTATTCTAAGCGCAAAGTAAGTTCCCGGCAATTTTTTACTAAAACAAAGCTATTACTGTTTCGAAGTATGTGTTCAGATGCGCTGCAGACGCTTACGCTAATAGTTCTTTGCCAGTGATATCTTATGTAGCGCTTAGCTGTCAACGTTGAACACGTAAATTATCTGACTCAAGGCACACGGGATCTCCTCGGCCTCCCCTTTCATGTGAAGGGCGTCCTTGGGTTTTCGTAGACTATCAATGACAGCCTGGAGATAACGATGATGATGTTTCTAAACTGTCTTCTGAAATAATTTAAAAAGAAGATAACAGCCAATTAGGATAACGATAGTGTTTACAGCTGCTAGTGTTGACCCCATTATCGCTCTCTTCTCAATTACTCCCAAACCCAACTGATGTTCAGGTATTATAATTTTCTCTTTCAGTATTGGCAATACTCTACGCAAAAATAGTTTAGAGAATGGAGTCAACAATCAATTGATTTATTAGAAATTCTAATATTTCAGCATCGCTGTTGCTTCCGTTGCTACCAAAAGAAGTGAATGTTGCTTCAAGGTATTAGCATAAGCATTTGCTTTACTTTGTCTGTTCTACCCCAAACTTTATTGCTGTCTTTTATAACTATGTTTCTTTTTTAGGCCGTTTTATTATTTTTCGGAAATGGATTTGTTTCTGAAATCTTTAAATTTTTCTTTTAGTTTCTTTGTAGCTTTATTTAGAGTTGTTTTGTCTGTTGGATTTCTACTTTTTTTGTATGCGTTTTAACTGAATTAATGCTCTAATCTCAGCAGATACATGAATTGAGTTATAAGTTGAGATCTCATTCCTCCTTTGAGGAGTAGCAGCAAAAGCTGCCTCATAAATTAAGTTTGTAAAACTTTCAACTGGTTCATCCAATTCAGTTGAAGTATTAATAGAGGTGTTAAGTACGACATTTTGGATTATCCAATCTTGAAAAATACCAATTTCTCTTTTGTTATTTAAAGCTGAATATTTCCGTTGCTTGGCATTAATTAATGTGTTGTAACTGACCATAATTGCCTATATTGGCATATAGTTTTATAATTGGCTATAGTCGCCTCTAATCATCCAAGTAACAAGGCTCATACTGGCTGTACTGTTTTAATTAAATCCTTTATCAAATATGAAGCTCTTAAACCAATTCAAACGTCACCAACACAAGCATAGTTTAATGCAGCCCTCATATAAGGCCAATGTCCATTATTTTTCCAATAGATGGCTTTAGTGGTCTGTATCGCGCTTTGTATAAGTGTTATCGGGTTACGCTATATGGCGTTAGAAAGATAAGATTTCATACTTAAAAAACCTCTCTGACAAATTTGTGAATGCTTGACTCAGTATTACTTGAACACGCGTCAAAGATGGACCAGCAATGAGAAAAACGCCGTATTTTAGTTTTTATTCAATAAAGGCGAAAACAGAAACCAGGCGGCTGAAAATATTAATGGTGTTTACGATTCTGATACTGTAGCAGCCAATCACGCGCAATTTTGGTTTCGTCAATTCCACTCCAGTAATTTTGAAGGGAAGCTTGTGAAAATTGACTATTCTAGATTTCTGTCATTAGGGACAAGAGTTTCTAAAAGGGTGGCATTTTGAAATTACCTTTAAAATGACAATAAGTTATCGAACAAAACGGTGCATATTTGACCTAAACCAGAACATTATAATTATGTTAAATAAAGCCTTAAATTTAATGCAAAAATATTATTTTTACTAGACATTATATAACTATAACATTATAAAATTTTTCGGTATTCAATTGACTTTACACCCTGCATATTGGCCAATATGTGAGATATGTGAGATGAAATTAAATTCAAACTTTGTTCTAGGCCCATAGTCCTAATATTATAGTTCCTTATTCACCGATAGCAGCCGAACTTAGCCTTCATGGCCTTACGTCTAACGCCTTGTGAATGTATTACATATAATATTTGACTACATCCGAACTTGGCCCATCTTATATATATAACATCAGTACCGCGGTAGTATTTCGCAAGCCTACATTAAGTTACACATGTTTTGTAAAGCTTAGCTTATGCAAATTTATTAGTATAAAACTTTGGTGCTATGTTGTAGTTTTATCAATTTTTGCTATAATTATATAGGAGGAAGTGTTCGTGATTGTAATCCAATTTCGCCCATTGTGTACCAAATTTTGTTGAAATCGGTCTAGTAATTGTTGAGATATGAGATTTTTTTTCTGCAAGTATGCCACGCCCGTTATCTAATTTTTCCACCGATTCACTTGCACCCTGCAATTTAATGTTTCTAATTTATTTTGTAGCGGCTTCAATCACTTTTAAAAGTTTTCAGCATAAACCTTGAAAGGGTAGTGGGAGTAGTTATTATCCGATTTTATACATTTCCCCGCTGTAGGTTGACGTGCAAGAGAGAAATATTGCTAAAGAGGTTGGTTGTTATAGCTTTAACAGTTTGTGTGATATGTACATAAAAATTGTTGAAAATTTTTTTATTACAGATGCCCTTCCCTAATGTGGTCCTAACTTAACACTTTTAACGACATTTTGTTGGTGTGGTAATAGTCTGATTTCGCCCATCTGCAATAACGATCTTTTCTGAGTGCCAAAAAAACACATACATCCAGTATCATCAATATATCCAAATTTTAACTTAAGTTAACGCTGGCACGCACTGTCGGACGGATAAACTGACATCCGGAATTCAACGTGTCTCGTCTTCTTGATCAATTTTGTATACATGTTTAACTTTATATCTATCTCCATAAGGTTTTAGGTGTCACAAACTAATATTAGGCGAACAAAACTGCTGTACTCTGAGCAACATATTGCGAGAGTATAAAAATAGCGCATAATGCATTACCCGATTTTGTTGCAAGCAATTCTTATTTCTGCCTTTTTAACTGAAATTTTCTTTTTTCCTTATAGACGAATTGACTCAAATAAATTGCAATATTTACAAAACGGAGCTCTTAGCAGTTTAAAAAAATTAGTGGCAGTCAAATTGGACAAGAATCCTTGGCATTGTGATTGTAATGTTTTGTATTTAGCGCGATGGATACGAGAGTTCTCTGGAAAATTGTGGGATGGCCAAATAGCGGTATGCCGTGGGCCTGGTAGCCTTGGTGGACACGAAGTCGGCTTACTTCGATACGATGACCTCTGCGAAGGACAATGGGCCAGTATGTTGTCCTTATCTCCAAGACTTCCCTTAAGAAAGCATCGTATTATAACTCATATGAATTACACAACATACTTCAATTTATACTTGAAGCATATATATACGACGACTACACCTAGGGATGATCAGAATTAAATAAATGTGTATTTGAATGTTTCATTGTGCTATTTAGATCAGGCTGATTACGTTTAACACTCATTCCTAGTGTATTAGTTGTAATAACATATCTAATATAATAAATATTTTAAATAACATCTAATATAATAAATATTTTAAATATAAGCATTGCAAGCATTAACAACAATATATACATATATATAAAAATATAGATATATAAAAATATACCAGTTTAAATGCACTCAGATATACACTGAAAAAGCAACACACAAACAGCTTTGTAAAAGGGCTAAGTCATTAGCAGTTCATTATTCGACGAAATTGTCAATGGATTGCAATCATATTTGGTATCTTATTAACTTATATTACAGGCCATGTAGCCTCTGTACTTTCGTGGTTATATTTTGCTTCGTGTGAGAGATATTTAAGCGGCTTAGACCATGGTTTAGACCGATTTCTTTCATATTTAGCGCGAAATCACATTGTGTTTAAGAAAACATATCCACTTAATTTCATTAAAATATCACACATATGGACGAACATAAATGTGTTAAAGTCAGATGGAGAGTGGAGAATTCTTATATCGCGCATTTTTGGGATAGAGGAAGATCTGCACTGATCACATTAACTCTTTTCATTATTCAAGTATATTAGGGAAGTGTCCGACATATTCGGCATAAAGTCTGCTGGAATACCGAAAATCATTGTATGTCGTATATATATATATATACATATATATCGGTATATCCGATATTACACTTTCACTTAATTTTGCTAAGATATCTTACATATTGGCCGAAATGTATGGTATAAAGTCTACCCGAGGTTGAAAATCCGTATATTAAGTACATGGGGCTAGGGGAAGAGCTTCCCGATTTTATCCATTTTAAACACGTGTATACACTGTTATCAGAAAGAGACGCTCCCAGAATTTCAAAGAGATAACTCATATATTGGCCGTTATATATGGTATAAAGTCTACAGGAAGGTTGAAAATCCTTATATTAAGTATATGGGGGTTAGGAGAAGTGTTTACCCAATTTTCCCCATTTTTTACACAAAAGCTCATTATTATCATAGAAGGATAATCCTCCAATTTCATTACGATATCTTACAGATTTAACGTTTTATATGGTGCAAAGTCTACCGGAAGGTTGAAAATCCGGATTTTAGGTATATGGGGGCTGGGGGTAATATTTACACGATTTTCTCCATTTTTGATACCAGAGTACACTATTATCATCGAAAGATAAACTTCCAATTTCATTACAATATCTTACAGATTTCCCAATATTTTCGATAAAAAGTCAAATAGAGGCACTGAGGTCCTAATATTGGGTATCTGGTGGCTTGAAAAGTTATAATCCGATGTCGTCTACTTTTACGCATGAGATGGCATATCTTGAAGGCACTATATGTACAAAGTTTGTTTTTCATACCTCAATTGCTGCTCAATTTATCGACGTTAAAGTGAAAGGATCAGATGAAACTTAAAATTGCGTTAATGAGAAGTAGGCGTGGTTTTCATCCGATTTCGTCCATTTTCATAATGTAACATAAGAATACAAATATAATGTCACACACCAAATTTTGTTCAAATCGATTAAGTATTTCTTGACATATGGGATTCCTTCTAAAAGTGGGCGGTGCCACGCCCATAACCAAAACTTTACACGGATGCCTATCCAGCCCTTCCGTATCATATTCACTGTAAGATTTAATGTTTCTTACGTGTTCCTTCAGCGAGTTATCGCACTTTTGGTAGTTTTGAACCTAACTTTTGCATGGGAGGTGGACGTGGTTATTATCCGACTTCACTAATTTTCTCAGTATATTAGGAAGTGCTAGAAAAACCTTGTTGGAGAAAGTTTGATTTATATAGCTTCAACGTTTCCGAGATATACATATTAAAACTATTTTGGGGCGGGGCCATACCCACTTTAACAAAAATGTTTGCAGACAGATACCCCACCCTACTAGAATCCTCTATACCAAATACAATATACTATTACTATAATCCTCTACATCTAATACCAAATACAAAATACTGTTTAGTTATAGCCATTATCTATTTTCATAATGAATGGCATTTTGTGGGTGTGGGAGATGTCCAATTAGGGCCATTTGCAATAGCAACCGTCTTATGGTGACAAAGGACACGTGTATCAAAATATTTAAATGTTTACTCGAGTTATCGCTTGCACGGACGGACGAACAGACAGTCAGTCGGATTTCAACTCGTCTTTTCATCCTGATCATTTATATATATATATATGTGAACATCTAACTCTATATATCTATATCTAAATTCTAGGTGTTACAAACAACCGTTAGATGAACAAAACGAATATACTCTGTAGCAACATATTGCGAGAGCAGAAAAATTTAAAACTGAAGCCATATGTATAAGCAATAACAATTTCAATGATAGAAGAAGGTGGCAACACTTTTCCACCGAAAATGCCAATACGAATGTCGGATAAAAAGAGAAATCGATACACTAGCATATTCTTGGTCGTGTGATTCGAATGCTCGTTAGCGAAGACTTCCAGCTAAGAACTTTCTGGAGATGTGAGACGAGAACTCTACGAGTAGATAAAGTCACAAGCTGCCGCAAGTTCAGTTGAAATTAAGCTGCTAAAAACAATTCAAATGGGAAGTACTCGTTGAAAAGGGAAGTTGTAAGCTGTGTATATGTAGTTAAGTAAATAGGTAAATTGAGTTAGAAATAAGTCTGAATGCACATCACTACTGAATGTACACGTCGAATGCGAGAATTTCATCATCTTGCCAACCTTTTTGTTTTCAAATGATGATTATAAACAATGGAGCGAAGAACTACGGCGAAATTAATGGAGCAACCATGCGATAACAAACACTATTAACCGCATTTATTTCCAAAAATTTTAAGCATATTCGAAAAGCAATATTTTTCAGAATCTTCTCAATATTAAAACATATATTAAATATTACCAATACCAATACCATACCAATATTAAAACATGTTGTGTGTTGACGTCAGCATTCATAAACTCTCCCCATTGTTAAAAGGAAGTGTCCTCACTTTTACCGTTTTGCATTCTAAAGTACATTAATTCTGCTTCGTAAATTTTGTTTACAAGTTTCTTCTTTTTTACATAAATTAACCAAGGAATAGTTTTTTAGATCCCCCCACAATTTGAAAATGTTCAAATAGATAATAATCTTCCCTAGACACAAAATACGGTAGCTTTTAGCATTGTATACTTGTCACTCTTGGTTAAGGTGTCATAGGCAAATTAATAAGATATAATTATAAAATTGTTTGTTATTAATTAATTAGTTGGCGAACGTTGGCCGCACCTGGTGAGTCCTCTTAATATACTAAAACTTAATTTTTATTCTAAGCGCAAAGTAAGTTCCCGGCAATTTTTTACTAAAACAAAGCTATTACTGTTTCGAAGTATGTGTTCAGATGCGCTGCAGACGCTTACGCTAATAGTTCTTTGCCAGTGATATCTTATGTAGCGCTTAGCTGTCAACGTTGAACACGTAAATTATCTGACTCAAGGCACACGGGATCTCCTCGGCCTCCCCTTTCATGTGAAGGGCGTCCTTGGGTTTTCGTAGACTATCAATGACAGCCTGGAGATAACGATGATGATGTTTCTAAATTGTCTTCTGAAATAATTTAAAAAGAAGATAACAGCCAATTAGGATAACGATAGTGTTTACAGCTGCTAGTGTTGACCCCATTATCGCTCTCTTCTCAATTACTACGACGGTACGCAGGTTTTCTACGTTCAGCACATCTTGGTGACTTGTGACATTGAGAAATGTCGTATTGCCGAACCTGGTAATCTATTTAGCACACCATTTAGGTTTTTGAAGTCAAACTGATTAATTTGGATGTCTTTGAATACAAGCAGTTATGGTTCCTTCATCGACCAGTGTCACTGATTCAACGTGGCTGGGGTGGGTACTGCAATGAACGTTGACACCGGAATGAAGTTACTACTTCCAGCGACCTTCCGCTTCCTTCAAAATATTGATGTCGGTGTTGCGCTACAGTTTCTAATTACAAGAATTTTATTCTCGCCGTCAGCGACGTTGTTGTCCTTTGTGAAATATATGATCATTCCTTTCTTTATGTTGTGCGAGACGCAAGACGACTCTCTTACAAACTAGTATAATTTTGGATACTTAATTATAAAATGCAAAAATTTATAACAGTATTCCTAACAGGATCTTAATAAATGATACTTACATTAAATCAGTTACAGTAGTACTTGTAGAGTTCGCATTGATATTTCTTTTTACATCATTAAAGTGTAACATTAATGATTACATTGTAATGCAAGGATAACTACTGAAATTAAAGTTTCAATTTCCAAAATTATAATCATATTTCTTGTAAGCAGTGTTTCCGAAAAGTCGCTTTTATCGATTTTTTTATCCTTCGCCATTTTATCCAATTATTACAAATAATGATTATTGTTATTCTAATGGACTCTATGCCGAATACGTCTGTCTAATTTGAGTTAATCAATATTGACTGGACATATGTTCTCAATCATACTTTAGTTTAACACCAAAAGTAAAGCTTATCTGCTCAGAGCCGATATAGAGATTTCCGACTTTTCAGCTAGCCTTAAACCGTTTATCTACCATGTATGATATTTTAAAGGTACTAAATGTTTTCTTAACAATAATATGGTTTAAGGCTGAATATGAATAAAATCGGTGTAGACCTTGGTCTAAACCCAATACCTCTAATATTATGATTTAAGTGCCTCTGGTTGACTTTTTCCTCAAATAAGCAGCATATTAAATCTCGTTCCTTTGTTTTATTACAAAATACAAAATAAAATAAGAATATTAAGAATAATATTACGTCATTCTGTTATAAAAATTATGGCTATTGTACCTCCCCACAGCACTAATATCATGAATGTACATGGTTTGTCTTAGTTATATTGACTTTATAAGCATATTTTACCTAAAGTAAAAGTTAAAATGATACCAAATATATTTGCAGCCCCTTCACAATTGCATTGAATAACAAATTCTGAATCCATTTGCAAAAAAATTTTCGTTTAATACAAAGTTCTGTCAACACCTGATAATATGCCCCGGCTTTGATCTTTTAAAAGTGTGATAGTATAAAATGTTCGGTTACACCCGAACTTAGCCCTTCTTTACTTGTTTCAAAAGTAGTTTAATTTGTGATAACCAGAAATTCTTGATAGACTCTTGATTCTTGATAGATTGAGAGTTATTTTGTTTGCCGGTTGTAGGTTTTTCAGTTGGGTGAGTCTTGTATTAATTTGAAATAAGCTCGTCTTGTCTGGTATTCCTGTTATAAACTTTAAAATTAAATAGAAACTCCTAACCTTATGCTAATTTTTTAAGTTTCTAACCTGTTAACTAATAAAGTTTTTTCCTGATTTTGATTAATTGTGCACCTGTTTGTCATTATTTTTTCATATAGTAGAATGATTCTCAGATTAACCACGTGATAGAAATATTTTGACTTCTCAAATAAAAGTGCCGATATTTCTCCGTTGATACATATTTTTTGTTATATATTTCAATCATTTTGTTAGTATGCAATTTGTATATGTAAAAAAAGTATTAGTCTGATTGCTATATTTTGCTTTTTTTCCAATTATGTTTTTATGTCCACTTGTACTATTAGCTATTTAGTTTATCCCCACAATTTTCTTTTACTTCATGATTATTATATTTCGCTACTTATTGATTTCTTCTATTCGTCTTCATGTTTAAGAAGTTATCTTCTATGAATATAAATATTCGTATATTTTTTGTTTTTGTACAGTTTGTCCTGTTTTTCATTTAAACTTCATTCTTCATATATTCTTACCTTTATCTTATCTTATTCTTTATTCATTTTATATATTTTACTATTAAAAGAAATATATTGAACATAAAAGCCTTAACTTTATTTAAAATAAATAATAAATAAATATATATAAATAAAAAAGTAATATAAATAATAGGCTTTAAATGACCTAGAACACAAAACTTATTCCAGTGCAAGAGCGCTTCAAAGTTAAAAGTTTTCATATCAATTAACATTGTTGCCAGATCAAAAAAAAAACCAGAAATTTTTGAACATTTGAATTAGAACGTCCAACATTTATTACGATTGAAATTATTATATATAGACCTTTCAAACTTTATTATTATATTTTTATAATATTAATAAAAAAAAACTATTTAACTCTTTTTTTATGATTTTATGGCATATTAAAACACCCGAGTTTTGAATTCTTAGCAATAAATAAAATGAATGGAACTTCTTAAGTGTAATTAGAAAATGTTTTTTATCGTTTTCAATTCAAAATTAATACCCCGAAACTGCAGATCGCAAAAACTTTCCTCAAATGCATTTAAACTTCGCATTTCCTCTTATTTTTATTGTTTTAAATTTTTATTTGCCGTCATGTAAACTCTTTCGATTACCCAAGAGCTAAAAATTGCACAAAATACCGTTTGGAACCACCTAAATAAGGCTGAATACAAAAAGAAGTTCGATGTATGGGTGCCACACGAGTTAATGGAAAAACCCCTCTTGGACCGAATTCCATCTGCGAATCGTTGCTGAATCACAACAAAATCGATCCATTTCTGAAGCGGAGGATTACTGATGATAAAAGGTGGGTCCTCGGACGACCTCGTCAAGCGAAAACGGTTCTGGTTGAATTGCGAAGAGCCGGAGATGAGTGGAATCGGATGATAACTACTCCCACCTCACATACAAGCGTTATGATGAAAACTACTAAAAGCTTATAAACTCACTGAAGAAATACGTCAGAAACACCGCGCTCCACAGACAAGGTGGTACTTAAAGACTTCGAAGGAATTAGTATAAAGAGTGTACAATGGCAGTAGCACCGCCCACTTTTAGGTGAAATAATACATCTTATGTTACATTGTGAAAATGGGCGAAATCGAAATCCAAACACGCCTACTTCTCCTATAGCACAACATTAAATATCATGTGTATATCATTCTTTCACTCTACAGTATATAAATCAACCATCAATTAAGATAAAGGTGCTCTTTGCACAAGTAGTGCCTTCAATCTTCGACCATCTCGTGCATAAAAATGGTCGAATTCTAACTATAAATTTTCGAAGCAACCATATATCCAATATATCGACTTAAGTGCCTATGACTGACCTTATATTGAAAATATCGCTCAATCTGTGAGATATCTTAATGAAATTCAAGGGTTATCTCTTCATGATAATAATGTGATGTCATGTCAAAAATGGGAAAATCGGTTTAATACTTTCCCTATACGAAATATACCCAATATAAGAATTTTTAACTTCTAGTTGGCTTTACATTGTGTATATCGATCAATATGCCAGATATTTTAGCAAATTAAGTGAACATATAATACTATATATACCATAGTTTATTCCAGCTCCCATATAACACATATAATGATTTTCGTTGTTCCAGCAAACTGTATACGGCAAACGAGTATGTAGCAAACGAATATGGAACATGTTCGCATACGGAACATGTTCTCTTGCGTACTTCAGTAATACCAAAAGTTAATGCAATCAGTTCAGACCTTCCCCTAACCCCAATGTACCCGCTATAGTAATTCCCGTCTTTCCAGCTGACTTTAAACAGTTTATGTTGGTCAACGTGTGTGATATTTTAATGAACATGTGGACATGCTTGCTTAAACATAATGTGATTTTGCGCTAAATATGAACGAAATCGGTCTAGGCCTTGGTCTAAGCCCCTTATTCCTAATAGAATGAATTCCATTTCTCTGGTTGGCTTTTTCGTCATATACCTAATATATTTAATTAAGCCACTTTGGTTAAGTTTATTCTCATATGTCTTATATATTTATGAGACATAATCTCATTCAAAAGGACGAAATGTGTTATATTGGATACATAACCAAAAATCAAACAGGCGCGTCAAACATTATATTGGGGATATGGGATTTAGACCAAAGATTTCGTTCATATTCAACGCTGAACGACATTATGATTAAGAAAACATTTAATTTCCTTCAAATATATCATAATGTATTATAAACAGTTTAAAGTCAACTTGAAAGTCGGAATCAGTATATTGGGCGTATTGGGGCTAGGAAACGTCTCAGCAGATAATACTTACTTTTGGCATTAGACTAAAGTATGTTCGAAAACACAAACTAATTTTTACTGAAATAGCTCAGAATTTAACCGATATAATCGGCATAATGTTCATTAGAATTACGAGAACCATTGTATAATATATCAGAAATGAAAGCTAGGGTAATTCGCGGATCGACTTCAACCATTTTCCCCACAAAACTATAGTATATATATCCAAGATTACAAGTCCACTTAATTTGTTAAAATATTTTATATGTATATTGTCCGGTATCGGTACAGTATTGTTTTTGGCCAAAAATTCACAAACAAGAAAGGAAATGTGAGCGGAATTGAGCAAAAGTGAGCTAAACAAACACATATCCGGGCTTTTTTTTTCTGATTGCTTAACTCAAACGGCGTTGAACTTGTAGGTACTACTCCTTATAGACCGGTTGACCTTGAGACAAGAATTCATAATGCACTATGCCATTAAATTCGAAAACCACAGTCGAAGGACATTCCCGTTATTTTCTGAACACACCAAATATGGAAGCTGGGGGAAGCATTGACACCATTTTACCCATTTTTTGTACAAGGGTACACTCTTATCAGGAAAATATTTATTCTGCATTTTAAAGTATATCTTACGGATTTACCGATATTTCCGGTAATAAGTCAGCCGTAGGCACTGAGGTCCACAAATTCGGTATTTAAAAGCCTGGAAAGATGCAAAAGATTTCGTCGCTGATTGCGACCATTTTTTGGGGTGAATTGACATAACCTGAAAGTAATAATTGTCCAAAGTTTTATTCCAATGGTGCCTGATTTATTTGCCGAAAAGAGAAAGAATCAGATGAAATTTAAAATTGTGTTATATAAAAATTGGCGTGGTTATAGTCCCATTTTCACATTGTAACGTGAATATAACATATGAAAATATAAAGAAATACACCAAATTTGGTTGAAATTTATATAGTATTTGCAGGGTACCAGACCCATTGTCAAATCTTTAAACTGATTACTATACAGTCCGTTCGTACCATCTTTACTTTAAAATTTAAAGCTTCTGGCGTGTTTCTTTAGTGAGTTATCACACTTTTAGTAGTTTTCCATTATTATAATGATTACTATCTGATTTCCCCCATTTCCACGTCATATGAGGTGCCGCAGAAAATTGTTCTTAGCACATTTGGTTGATATAGCTTCATCGGCTTGTGAGATATATGCATAAAACGTACTAGGAGTCAGGTCCACACACTTTTTAAAAAATTATAAGCCACAGATCCCCTAATGTATGGCTTAGTTACTGCACTTTTTAGGTTTCCGTTTAACAGTTTCATCAAGATTTCTCAATTTTACTCAAGTTATGGCTAGCACGGACGGAAGGCGGGCGGACAGATGGACAGGCAGTCCCCCGGAATTCAATTCATGTCGTCATCTTGATCATTTTGGTATATATAACTCCATATCTATCTCGATTAGTTTTAAGTGTTACAAACGATCAAAAAGTGAACAAAACTGTTATAGTCTGTTGCAACATATCGCGAGAGTATAAAAATCTTGCATATAAATTCAAAATTCATTATTCGCCCAAACCGTAATTTTATTTGCTGTCTTAATAACTTATATTACAACGCTCAATTATTTTCATGACTTCATCTTGCTTCGTGTTCCTGAAAATTATATTAAAATCAACTTAATTAACACAAATGAAATAAACTTAATCAAAGGAACTAAGTTGACTAAAAAGTCAACCAAAAAATGGGAAATACTTACATTAGGAACATGATGTTTAGACCAAAGTTTACACCTATTTCCCCATTTTCGGTATTAAATGATAGCATATCTAATATTATACTTTTCCGTTCAATTAATTTTACCAAATATGTAACATATTGACCGTTACATACGGTATAAAGCCAACCGGAAGCGAGAAATTCTGATATTAGATATAGGGGGGCTTAGGGAAGTATTGATCCGATTTTGTAGATTTTTGACATCTGGATACATTATTAACAGGAAAGGATGCTATCTGAATTTCATTAATACTAATTATAACGATTAATAATTGATTGATTGATTGATTGACCGTATAAAAAGTCAGTCCAAGTTCGAAAATCTACTTACGAGGACGGGTCAATAAGTCCGTGACTTTTTGAATTTCTGACCTCTTTACTGAAAAAACAACACTACTCCTACACTACTAAACACTACTACTAAAAGTCACGTACTTATTGACCCGCCCTCGTAACGTACATTGTGAAAAGTTCTATTCTTCCGACGTCTTTCTTCATGAAGTTAACGCACTCTTAGTAGTTTTCAACGTAACCGTTATATGGGACGTAGACGTGGTTAAAATTCGATTTCACCCGGTTTCACCCAATTTCACACTAAGAGGAGGTGCTAAAAGGACTTATTTCTAGCAAGCTTGGTTGATATCGCTTTAGTGGTTTGCGAGGTGTACATATTAAGCCTATTAGGGGCGAGGCTACGCCCACTTTCAAAAAGTTTAAAACATTGTAGCCCTTCCCTATTTCAAAATCTTGTATCGAATGAATGCTTTTTTATCTGTGTATTTGTATTTCATCTTCACTTAACATTTTGTTGGCGTGGCAAAAATAAGGAAGTTTATTGAAAAACTATGAAAAGCTACACTACATGTGTCCAGTATAAATAGAATAGATGTTGGACCAAACAAAGTAGTTTGGTTTGTTCACAAAATCGTATGTAGGCGACAAATAATTAAATAAGTAAGGAAATGTTAAGTTCGGGTGTAACCGGACATTTTATACCATACCGTACATTTTGGTGCTGGCAAAACTTTGTATACAAAAATGTTGGGTAAGAATTCAACATTCATTATTCGACGAAATCGTGAACGGATTACAATCATACTTGGTATCATAATAGCTTATATTACAGGTCATAGAATTATGTACTTTCATTACTATATTTCCCTTCGCCTATGAAATATTTATGCTAAAATCAACCAAATTAACTCAAATGAGATATATATATAAATTCAACCAAAAGTGCTAAACTTAATTTTATAAATTGGGTATATTAGGAAACCACATTATGTTTAAGAAAGCATATCCACTCAATCTCATATGTTGACACGTACATATATTGACCAACGTAAACGGTTTAAAGCATTATATATGGGGCATATTTGGGGTAGTTGAAGGTCTGGACTGATTACACTAACTTTGTCATTTTTACTGAATTACACTAGAAAACACGTTTCCACTAAATTTTATGAAGATAGTTCACGCACCCACACGCTCAGATAAAGATATATGTGGTATAAAATCTACTGGAAGTTTGAAAATCTTTATATTAAGTATATAATATTAGTGGCTAAAGCAAGTATTTACCCGGTTTTCTCCCTTTTTAACACAAGAACACATTATTACCACGAGAAGATTTTATTTGAATTACATTAAAATATCTCACGTTTTTACCGATAGTTTAGGTAAAAACATATAATCACAGAGCACCATTTTTGGCAGGAAATTCATTATTCGTGCAAATTTTTATTCATATAGGCGCTGTTGTAATCCGATTTGTCTCATTTTCATACCCCATTTCGCCCATTTTCACATTGTAGCATAAGGATGCAAATTTAAGGTTATGCGCCAAATTTGTTCAAATTGGTGTAGTAGTTCCAGAGATATAGGGTTTCACTTAAATGTTGGCGGCGGCACTCCCATTGTCCAATTTCTCTGAAGCCTCTTAGTATTATCTTGGCTGTGAAATTTAATGCTTCTGACGTATTGATTAACGAGTTAAAGAACTTTTAGTAGTTTTCAAAATAACCGTTATGTGGGCAGTAAGAGTGGTTATTATCCGATTTCATATATATTTAGATATTTTCCCAGTATAAACATATTATCGGGCGCAGTCATCTCCACTTTTCAAAAATTTTCAACCTATAGATGCCCTTCCGTACTTTGGTTCTATGTACCAAATTCCAGTTTAAGTCTTAATTGGGAACTTGGTTATAGCATTTTAAAAGTTTTCGTTTAACACCATTTTGTGGGCGTGGCAGTACTCCGATTACGTTCATCTGCAATACCAGCCTCCTCAGAATACCAAAGAACATGACACGTTCCGTAATTCCCGTAATTCAACTCGTTTTGTCGTCCTGATCATTTACAGTCGTGTGAATAATAAGACAATATTGCGATATGTCATTCAAATCAAAAGAAAACAAATAATTTCATTTATTTCTGAGTAATTTTTTATTGTGAAAATAGCTACTGTAACTAACTACTAGCTAGTGTGTCCAACTATCTAATAGTAAAAGAATCGGGTCGAATTGTATTTACAAAGAAAAAACAAAGACTATTTCAATCGCTTATCTCATTTATTGCTGTAAAAAAATAGAGAAATTTACAAAAATTAAAGTTCTATTTTAGAAAGTTTAATTATATTTTTTTTTACATTATTTGATTATTGATGTATTTTCATTATTTATTTGATTTGATAGTTTTTGCCAGAACCGATGTGTGCTTTGGGTCATTGTCTTGCTAGAACATCCATCGAAGCGACATATTATCTTCAGCATAAGTAAACATCGCTTCACTTAAAATATTGCAAAAAGTAGCTGCTGCCATTGGCTACTCAATCCGATATATCGGACCTATATCATGGTAGGAAAAGCATTCACAAACCATGATGGATGGATGGATTGATCCTCCATGTTTAATGCTTTTAGCTGTGCTTTGTGGTTTGAAAGCGGTGTTCATTGGTCTTCGGATATGTTGTGCACCATGTTGTGTCAGGATAAAACATATTACATTTAAACTCATGTTATCATTAGGATATTACGCCATTTTTCCACTGGCCAGCTGGCATACTCTTAAACAAAACGTAACTTTTAGAAACATTTTGTTTTAATAGATAAAGTACTTTCCTCGGTTTCTTCGATTTTAAATCTTTTACATTGAGCCTTCTGCGAATGGTGGAAGTATCAACGTTTAAAGAAAACTCGAGTTTTATGTCTTTTGAAAATGCGAAGGAGTTTTTTTTCATAAATCTCACTATATAATTTTCAACAGATTATGAAATTTTTTGTTTTCGTGTGTGTGTTTCCTTTTGCAGTTCATATTTTATAGCATTTTCTACCATTATCTTAAAGCATTTCAACGTCTCGCTTATTTTTCGGTACGAAAATCTCTTTCTAAAGAGATATTTATATTTGTTCTGTAATACAAAATATTTGTTCTGTGATAACGGTTCTTTGCCTGTTCGACATCCCACCTGGAAAATAAGTAAGCAATTTCTACCCAAATTTTTAATATTAAATCAGAGTAGGGTTTGGAAATATTTTAATGTAGGTGTCCCTAATATTTTTCACATGACTGTATATACATAACTCTATATCTATCTCGATTAGTTTTAGGTACTACAAACAACCATTAGGTTATTAAAACTTTTGCTCTTACTTTGCTCCAACATGTTGCGAATAAGGAAGAATTAAGTTCGGATGTAGTCGAACATTTATACTCCCGCAATATACCAGAATCGAAGGCGCATAAATGCTTCAGGTGTTGGCAAAACAATATATTGAACAAGTAAGGAAGGGATAAGTTCGGGTGTAACGGAACATTTTACACTCTCCCAATTTCAAAACATCAAAGCCGGGGCATATTTTCAGGTGTTGACAGAACTTTATATTATATAAAAAAACAATGTTGCAAATGGATTCAGCATTTGTTATTCGACGCAATTGTGACTTTAGGTCATGTACTTTTAAACTTTTACTTTAGTTCATATACCCATTACGTTATTCAACTAGGACAAATCATCTATGTATATATTGGGTTGTTCGGAAAGTCGTTTCGTTTTTTTTGGGGAACATGAAAGACAGTTTTCGTATAATGCCTTTCAAATGGCCATAAACAGTTGAATTCGACAAATTTAACCTCTCACCGATCTCTCGTGTGGTGATTCGCCGATTTGCATCAACTAATGCCTTTATCGCATCTTTGTCAGCTTCGACCGGCCTTCCAGACCGTGGTGCATCTTCGACATCAAAATTGCCGGATCGAAATTTTGCAAACCAGTTCTGGCACTGGCGTACTGTTAACACGCCTTCTCCATACACATCCGTCAATTTTTTTCTAGCTTGGACAGCATTTTTACCTTTTCTGAAGTTAAAAAGTAAAATATGACGAAAATGCTGCTTATTGCTCTCCATATTTAAAAAGGCACCAACCAAAAACTACTGGGTAGAATTAATAGAACTTTTTCACACACAAGCCTTGCAATATCAGCTCTCATGACATATAATGGTTATGGGGCTTAAGTGTGAAGTTAGTTTCGAAAAAACGTAATTAAGTCCTCTGGCGGGAAAAAACGAAATGACTTTCCGAACAACCCAATACATGATATTAGTGCTGTGGGAAGGTACAATAGCCATTTTTATCACGGAATGACATAATATTATTCGAAACATTCTTTTGTAATTTTGTTGAGACATATTCTATGGACATACTTCTGATATAAACTCATCCGAATGGACGAAATTTAGTATACTGTGTATACGAAGAAAAAGTCAACCAAAGGAACTTAAATCATAATATTAGAGGTATGGGGTTTAGACCAAGGTCTAGACCGATTTCATTCATATTCAGCGCTAAACCATATTATTGATAAGAAAACATTTAATTCCTTTAAAATATCACACATGCTGACTTATATAAACGGTTTAAGGCAAGCTGGAATGTCGAAAATCTCTATATCGGGGCTAGGGAAAGGTCTGAGCAGATAACATTAACTTTTGGCATTAAACTAAAGTATGCTTGAGAACACATTTCCAGTCAATATTGATTAACCCAAAATGGACAGACATATTCGGCATAGAGTCCATTAAAATAACAATAATCATTATTTGTAATAATTGGAGGATGAGGTAATTTGTATATCGATCGATCACTTCTTCCACCAAACTATAGTATATTCAATATTACACGTTACTACTACTACTACACTAATTTTATTTTTCTAAGATGTCTTACATATTGACCGCAATACACGGAATTCTGAAAATTCTCATATTAGGTTTAGGAGGGTAAGGGAAGTATTGGCCCGATCTTATTGAATATCGGCATCAAGACAGAATATTACCAGGAAAAAACGTTGTTTGAAGTTTATTAAGATATATTACATATTAACCAATATGCACAGTATAAAGTAAACCGGAATTGTTGAAACTATCTATTAGCTATATGGAGGCAAGAGAAAGTATTGGCTCGCTGTCATAAATTATTGACTTCTGGACAAACTATTATCAGGAAAAGACGTCATCTCGATTTCATTAAGATATTCGGGAGATTGACTGATATGTACGGAAAGAAGTCAACCGGAAGTTTGGGAATCCTTATTTTATGAATATGGGAGCTAGACGAAGTATTTATATGATTTTAAGCATTTTTGCCTTTAGGACGCAATATTTTCATGTCAAGATTTCTTTTAAATTTCAATAATATAACTCACAGATTGAACGACATTTTCTATGAAAAGTCTGCCATAGGCACTGGGTCCACATATTAGGTATCTGGGGCTTGAAAAGTTATAATCCGATTTCGACAGTGCCCTAAAATGGCATACCCTCGTAGCACTCTTTGTGCAAAATTTCCCACAGATATCTTTATTGGTAGTTGATTTATATGCTGTAAAGGAAAGTTGAATTTAAAATTGTCATATATGGGAAATAGGGTTGGTTGGATTTCGACTTCGAAGATTTTCACACTGTAACACAAGGATGTAAATATAATACTACACACAAAATTAGGTTGTTCTCGAGATATAGAATTTCACCTAAAAGTGGACCACTCCCCTTGTCCAATTTTTACATCGATTCCTTTGAAGCCCTTAAGTACCATTCTGGCAGTCAAAACTCAATGCTTCTGACATCTGTCTTCAGTGAATTAACGCACTTTCAGTAGTTTTGGATATAACCGCTATATGAGGAGTGGACGTTGTTTTAATCTGATTTTGCCAATGTAACGTAAGGATTGAATTAACACCAATTGACTGAATCGGTTGAAATTGGTTGAGTAGCTCCCGAGATATATAATTTCACCTGAAAGTAGGCGGTGCCACTCCCATGTCCAATTTGTACACCGACTAAATTCTATATTTCGGCATGTTTCTTCAGCGAGTTAACACGCTCTCAGTAGTATTCAATATAACCGCTATATGGTAAGTGGGCGTGGTTTTAATCCGATTTCACCCATTTTCACACCATCTAAGAATGTGGCGGAGCAATTTGTTTTCAGCAAGTTTGGTTGATATAGCTTTAGTTGTTTGTGAGATATGTACGTTAAACCTAATAGGGAGCAGGATCATGGTTACTTTTCAGAAATTTTCTACCCACCTACATCGCCTCCCTATATCACCTGTACCAAGATATTTTAATTGTCATTAAGATTTTCATCAAAAGTTTCATCAAGATATCTCAATTTTTCCTTAAGTTATCGCTTACACGGACGGACAAACAGTTACTCGGATTTCAACTCATCTCTTTAGTTCATCTCGATTAGTTTCAGGTGTTACAAAAAACCGTTAGGTGAACAAAACTAATATACTCTGTTGCAACCTGTTTCGGGAGTATAATTAGCAGCAAGCTTACAATACAAAACTGAAAAATGTGACCGCCGACCCGATCAAAATTATAAGAGTGCCATGAACACGGTAACTCACTACCACTCCAGTCCACTGGATTTTTCCACTTCGGAGAAATATTAAGATATTTTTCCGGCATTAAAAACAAGGTGCAGAAACTATTTTTGATTTGCTGCAATGCTCTTAATTTAAATTAGCTATTTCTGGAGTTATTATTAGTAAGCAACTTAGAGCTGGTTCATTCGAGGAGACCTTTATTGCCGCGACTCGAAGTTTGTAGGCGAGAAGGTGACGAGCAAAAACGAAGGACACCAAGCTGTCTTCCATTTGCCATTTCATTGTTCGATATCTTTGAGCGCTACTCTCTTGCCAAAAAATTTGCAAAAAAGACTATGACACTATGCTGATACCTCATAATACACATACGAGGCGTGTTCAAAAAATTACGGGATTTTTGGTTTTTATTATATCGTATATACGTACAATATACGTATATATAATGATATGATATGAAATTACGTATATCGAGTTAATTTGCAACATTTTTTGATATAAAATTTTAGCAATACTTGAAAGTATTTCCCCGCCAATTCTCAAAAATATTTTTCCAATTTTGATCTCTGCAAATTTCGAGAGTATAAAATGTTCTGCTGCAGCCGAACTTAGCTCCGTTTCTTTTTATTTCTGAACTCAAATTCTTCTTGTTTTGATTAACGACGTTATGTGGGCTTGGCAGTAATCCGATTCAGTTCGTTTGCAATACCAGCCTCTTCAAAATGCAAAGGAATACACGTTATCTCTTCTTCCTGATAATTTCAATTTATATATGTATATGGGTTTAGTAAACCAGTAATAAGGTAATATTTATATCAATTAGTTTCAGGAGTTGCAAGCCACCGTTAGGTTAACAAAGCAATTATACTATGTGCAACAAGTTGCGAGTAGAAAAAAACAAAATTTCATGTGTTAAATTTGCATTTGGCGTGAACATTGCGAGAAGAGCAACCGTTCGAAACCTCCACGGGGGTCGACCAACGATTTACTAATTGAGCAGGTGCTTTATTGCCAAAAGCACGGAACCAATTCAGGCAGTATGTCGCATGAACATATTTGCAATACATGAACTGGTTTCCCGCCTCTCATGTCGCAGTTGACTCTTCACCGATCTGACGTTCCTTTTCTTCCGGATGCCACATAATTCGCTGTTTCATCACGTTCCTGCATCCCCACCAGCGCCAAGTGCAAACCATACATTAATCACGCTCTTCTAACTGGGTAAAACACATGATGACGCTTCAACAGCAACAAAGACCGATCGAAAAGCACCAGGAACACAAAGAAACGGGAATCGGAATTCGTCAAATATAAAGCGTCAACAAAAGATTATATCAAAGGAAAGTTGATAATCTGCATTATTTGTAAAACAAATGGAAATGAAACTACAAACTACGAAATGGGATCCGCATATGTCAAGTTTTGCTGGAAGCATCAACGTACTTAACTTGCTTACTTAAATGAAAGCTCTGCAAATAAACTTTGGCGGCACAAGGCCTTCTATAGACACAATATCCGGTGGGGGTTCATTACCCAGGCCAGTGGAATCATGTCCCACTAAGGATAATACAGAGCCCCTTGTTTATTTGGGGACGGGGACCCCGCTAACGCTTGGGGTCTCGGTGATCGGAACGGTACTAGGATAGGAATATGAAAATGGACCGTTGAGACTAAGCAGCATGCCAGCACACTGGGTGGGGTAAAAGAGAAAAGATGCTGCCATCTGAGGCAGGACTAGGAGGGGCAATAATGTCCCCTCATCGGTCAGTCCTCAGTCAAGGAGAGTCCCCTCAGTAAGCAATCAAAAACGGGACCTACCAATTTTTAGAGGAATCGCTAAATTGACCAACTCCATCGAGTTAGGTGCATGTGACTAGAGCAGGGACGATGGAGTCATCTCTTGAGAGGAAGCGAGTTGCAGTGGCTCTCCACAGTTTTCGTAAATATTTCATGAAGAAGCCACGAACTCAATTTACTCATTTTTCAATTTCGGACGAGTGTTCCAGGATGCCGAGTTGATGGTGACGATAGCGCGGAACTCACGCTTCTGGAGCGAAGTATGGGAGGGAACTCTCCTACTTTTGTGTCTTCAAGCAGAAAGTAAGTGACTTCACTTTGTGTTGCTAAATGCGAGTGTACTGTTGATCTCAGAATAGAGGGTTCTTCACGGACGAAGTGTGTCCTTAAAGTATACCTTATAGAAACCTAAGGAATACGAATAGGGTCCTCCTTGGTCTCAAACAACGCAATCGATGGAAGTATGTAAGACAACCCTCGAAAGCTTAGAAAGTCAGGCGCAGCTTATGAAACTATCAGACATCAGAGCTTCTAGCAAACGACTTTTTAATAATAATAAATTTAATAAATAAAATAATAATCGAAATCTGAGATTGTGACAAAGAGGATTTCATGAATCTTCAATGTTCAAGCGCGTTTTTACGAGGAACCCACTTGTTTAGAATATCTGAGAGATGAGGCTGGTAACTGAACTTGGTGTAAAAGAGAAATTCTTGGATATATGGGTATAGATAACCCAAGGGTACCTCAACGTGATGACCAAATGGGCAAACAGATCATCCATCGAAGTAGGACTAATATAATTTTGTTCAGAGTCTTTTTTTTTTTGCCTTGAACCTTTGGGGAGAGTGAAGTACCTGTAGCTGATCCTAGATAGGAAACTTTCGTGGAGACCAAAGATCAGTTGCATACAGTATTTTGCGCGTTTGAACAAATTGAATATCTTTATGGAAATTATGTTTACTTAATATTTTATATATTTCAGAATATTTCTCATTAAATAATTTACCAAAATTCGTCTCCAAAACAATGGTTGCTCTCGAAATCTTTAGTAAAGTTGGTGAATAATTTTTCAGATCCTTTAAACGCAATCAACTAGAATAATTAAGGGCCCTTACCCACAGGGATCTAGTAATTTTACGATGAACGCACAAATTAATTCCAATCTACTAAAGATAACGATTTTAAATTATAATGAACTGTCACAATGAACAATGCTGGCAAATACTTTAAACAGCGCTTCTAAAAAATATGAAGGTTGTCATTTACGTTTTCAAGTATATTGGCTTAAGTAACCATTCGCAAAGCAAAATAGTGTTGTAGTATCTAGCGCAAGTATACCGGTAACTATAATCCAGTAGCCTTACATAATTGGGGTGCAATATCATTTTCACATAGCACCCTTAGACACAGCCGATCTCTGGGATGGACATTCGATAATCCTTTGAAACTGAGTCGCCGGGTCTGCTCCTGGTGGTTCTTCTATGTGGGCGGCGTGGGGCCGCTGTAGAAAGTGCGTAGTGAATTTGTTCACAAATGGATAGAAAGTCAAGCAGAAGGTCTCTAATTTCAGGCTTCCAGATCAATGCTATGATTTCAAGCTGAGGAGACTGTGACTGTGTGCGGCGATAACAGAATGCAATACTAACTTTTACCTCGCTGACAGAGCGCTAAAAACTAGCCGAGAAGTGTTTGGTCCCATTCTTAATTACGTTAAGCAACTTCGTGATAAGGTTGAGATGTTTACATATAGCTACTGTTGGCAATAGTTCTGCCAAACAAAGCCATATAAACAAGGCACAGGGTAGTGAAGCGACACTCTAGACGAAGGACTCTTAATTTTTGTGCTATGTTAAGATCTAATCGGATCAAAGGATACGTATGAGTAACCAAAACGACTAGTCATCATATAAGTAAAACCTGTGATGATTGAAAAAAAACTAAAATATTGGAGGTTACCAGTTTGCTGGTTTGGTAGTGGTAAGAGTATTGAGTAGAGATACTGCATAAAACGAACGAAACAAGCTGCAAGCTGCAATTCCTCATTTAACAATGGTTAGATCTCGTTAATATTGAGCTTTATAATTCATCGCGAATAAAACAAAACCTGTCAAATTGAAAAAAGATCAACGCGGTCATAAAATTACATTCGAACACCGTTAGTGAACCCGAAAGAATGTTAACGTTCCGTTTACGTATTGACAAGTATACCTACTAATCAAAAACAAAACCAAAAAAACATTTTTTGTACAAAAGTTGCTTTCATTTTTTCTAGTTAAGTGATTTCAATGAGTTCAATGATAATTAAATAATAAAGTCGGTACTATGACTAACTGCATAAATTAGGACATACTTAGTAAATATTCTACTTTCTAGCAGTAAAACAAAAAATAAGTTCTAGAATTTCGTAGAACAATCTGGGATTTAAAAATGCAAAAATGAAAAAAACAAAAAATTAAATAATAAATAAACATATTTTTTTAAACACCCATTAACACATACAATACAAATCTATTTTTATTTTGCTGAACGCATAAAACTATAATCATTAAATTGTAAATGCAAATAATAAAAAACAAATTATTTAGAACTTACACCTTCACTCTCTTTTTTACGTTCCTCACGGATACGCTTAAATGCTTCAGTTTTCACAAAATCTACTGAATTATAAACCACACTGGTTTTCAAAGAACTTTTCGGTAATAAATCGACATTGTTTGACTCCTGCTTGGTTAAATTGCTTGTACTTATACTTTCCCAATTTATTGTTGGTGGATTTGTTACGTCTAAATCGAAATATTGCAGTCGATGTTCATTTCTAGTGTTTTTTTGTAGGGGATTATATTCAACAGCTTCGTGATACATTGAGTTAGCTGAAGATATCGACCGCTGATATATAACTGAGATATCTGTAGCCCTAGCATTATTACTTCTATCTAAAAGTGAACTAGTTTTCCGGGGTAAAGTACGAGTTTCTAATATACATTCATCTATTTCTGACATTATTTCCATTGCAGAAGACATGTCTACAGAACGTCGCATTCCGTGTTCCAATAATGATGAATGGACTGCCTGTAAATAAAAAAAAATTATATATATACATGTTTTCCAAAACACTCTAATGATTTACCTTATATAAATTAGGTTTTAGATTTCTATCCACTGTAGGTGGGCTTAAAGACAAGTTGCCTTCAATAAATGCGTTCTTTATAGGTTTCTCTGGCAAACATTGATTTTCGGATTCTCTTTCATGTAGTTTACTGTTAATACTAAGTTTTGGTTTAAGTTTGCGGTTTACTGGTGGCAAGTCGGTCTTTAAATATAAGGATATTAATATTATTATATGAAAAATTATAATTGTTAGATCACAAATATATTCGTTATACGTATTTATATAAATTGTCAATACTCGATAACGCTTCTTTCTCTTGAGACAAGCGATATTATCAGATCCATAAATTTTAAGTCTACTACGAAGAATTGATTTTTGGAGACTTTTATTTGTGTGTAGAGGTAGGATTAGAAGATTGCCATTGCCTTTTTAGTAAGCGTCATTGTAATAGAAAATAATTATTTTTTTATGTTTGTTAGAATTGTGATCGGACCACACTCACACCAAGGCGCCCTCCCCTTTTTTGATTGTATTGCTTACAAAAAAAATTAATTAAAGTTATTTGTTAAGTTTATGTGTACAAAAACATTTTTTTATTTTTCTCTTTAATGAGACCTGAATTAACAAAACCTAAAACATATTACATTTATATTGGAATAATCTTTTTTGCGGAAAAAAAAGATGAGGTGTTCAACTATATTATAAAAATTCAGCTATAAACCATAGCTTTGACCACAGTTTAGTATTGTTTCAAAAATATAACTTACATGTTGAACAAAATCATAACGAAAAACATTTCCTTCAAGTTTATTAGGCGCCGCGTTTGTATAGAAATGCTTTTGCATTTTGTTTTGAGCATTTGATTTCAAATTGTCTTTCGTAGCCAACTCTTCAGTTTCCAGACTCCACATTTTTTCCTTAAATATGTGATCTATATTATGATATGGCAACTGATGAGATCGTGGTATATCATAGCTTTCTTCTACAATTGAATTGGCATCCAGTGGCCCAATAGCTGGCGAAGTATTTTCCGTGTCGGATAATTGTAATATTTCTTTTAAAGTTCTATAAACAATATTAAAATCTGTTAAGTTTTTACATTTACATTACAGAATATGTCTTCAAATACCTTCCATTATTTTTAATATCTAGGGATAAATTTTGTTTATTTTTATGTTTTTTTATTATTTCGATTGGTTGATTTTTCTTTTCAGTGTCCACATTATATTTAAAAACAGTGACTTTGTCATTAACATCAGGTAATTTAGAAAAACGTTGCGAATACGTTAAAACAAAGGACTCATTTTCAACGGAACTGTCGGAAGGCCTTGCATTTCGATCTAAAGAAGAATTGATTATATAAATAATGTACACAGAAATTAGTTATTACAATACCCACCAACATTCTCACGTAAAGGCATAGGGTATGTCCAATCATCATCATCCGTAAAAACGCTTTCGGATTCCGAGTCTGAACGGTTAACTGATACGCAATTTGTGGCAGTTGTAATTTGCGTCTAAATAACGAAAAGATATTTATATGTACGATTTAAATAAAAAGGTAATAAAAATGTGGAAAAAATTATAAACAAATATAACATCCATACAATCATATTATCATGCGTACTTATATATATGAATGGTTCCTTTGAAATGCCAAAAAAAGAAATCCCAACAGTTTTGAAAATTTTTGCTATGAATCAGTGTCCTATGTAGTGATCCAATAAAATCTACATACCCCTGAAAAGTGAAGTTCTGAGCCATCTATGTACAATGGAAAAATAAAATATATACCAAAAAAATTGCAATCAAGAGAAAACATATACGTGGCGTGTTCAGGAAATAACGGGAATGATAAGTGTTTTTCGACGTTAATAGCATAGTGCATCATGAATTCTTGCCTCAACGTCAAACGGTCAATAAGTAGGAGTACCTATAAGTTCAACACCGTTTGTGTCAAGTAACCCAAAAAAAATTTACGGATTTTTGGAAAAACAATTCATGGCTTTTTCACCACAATATTGCCACATGGTCACTCTTCGTTGCTTGTTCGTGAATTCTTGGCCAAAAGCAATACTGTTACGATGCCCCAGCCTCCATATTCGCCAGATATAGCTCCGTGTGACTTTTTCCCATTTCCGAAAATAAAGAGAACTTAAAGGGGGGTCGTTTTAAAAGTATAGATGATTTTAAAAGTGCGTCGCTGAAAGAGATAATGGCTATCCCAAAAATTGAGTTTGAGAAGTGTTTCGACGACTAGAAAAACCACTGTTTTCAAGGCGAAAACATAAACGTGGACGAATGAATTTAATTTAAAAAAAAAAACGAAAATTCCAGCTATTTTTTGAACATACCTCGTATTTTGGCTAATTTCTTTTATTTTTTTATATTTAAAAAGGATAGTTCATAAAAAAATGTTTTCAAAACATAGAAAATTCTACGTACTTCAAACAAAAACGTATTTTCAACAACAAACAAATAGTAACAATAATATTTAAATCAATGTTTAGTTTCATACTTTTTATTATGCTCTCGCAACATGTTGCCACACAGTATATTAGTTTTGTTCACCTAATGGTTGTTTGTAACACCTAGAACTAAACGAGTTAGATAATCAGGATGAAAAGACGAGTTGAAATCCGAGTGACTGTCTGCTCGTCCGTCCGTCCGTGCAAGCGATAACTTGAGTAAAAATTAAGATATTTTGATGAAACTTGGTACACGTGTTCTTTGTCACCGTAAAACAGTTGGTATTGCAGATGGGCGTAATTGGACATCTGCTACGCCCACAAAATGCCATTAATCGAAAACAGATAATGTGCTATAACTAAGCAGCAAGTTAAGATATAAACGCGTTATTTGGTATACAGGCTCCTAGTATGGTGGGGCATCTGTGGGCAAAAATTTTTGAAAAGTGGGCATGGCGGCGCCCCCCAATAGGTTTAATATATATATCTCAGAAACCATTAGAGCTATATCAATCAAACTTGCTCCGACTAAGTTTTTCTAGAAAGTTTTTTCTCTTCATATACTGAGAAAATTAGTGGAATCGGATAATAACCACACTCACCTCCGATACAAAAGTTATGTTGGAAACTACTAAAAGTGCGATAACTCGCTGAAGGAACACGTCAGAAACATTAAGTCTTGCAGAAAATAGGATAAGGAAGGGTTGCAGAGGGATCCGTGTAAAGTTTTGATGATGGGCGTGGTACGGCTCACTTTTAGGAGAAATCCCATATCTCAAGAACCCCTTCACCGATTTCAACAAAATTTGGAATGTGATATTAGATTTGCATTCTTATGTCACGCTGTGGAAATGAACGGAATCGTATGAAAACCACCTCTACTTCTCATATAACACAATATTAAGTTTCATCTGATCCTTTCACTTTAAAGCAGATAAATGGAGCAGCAATTAAGATATGAAAATCAAACTTTGTACAAATAGTGCCTTCAAGATATGTCATCTTACGCGTAAAAATAGACGAAATCTGATTATAACTTTTCAACCCACCAGATACCCAATATTAGGACCTCACCTCTTATAACCCCCTCTATCTGACCTTTTATCGAAAATATCGGGGAAATCTATAAGATATTGTCATGAAATTGGAGGATTATCTTTCCATGATAATAGCGTGTTCTGGCATCAAAAATGGGGAAAATCGGATCAATTCTTCCCCTAGCCCCCATATACCTAATATAAAGATTTTCAACCTTCCGGTAGACTTTATACCATACATTTCGGTCAATATGTAAGATATCTTACCAAAATTAAGTGAAAGTGTAATATCGGATATACGATAGCTTACTGCCGAAAATGTGTGAAATCGGTCTACGAATTATCCCAGGTCCCATATACTACATATAATGATTTTCGCTATTCCAGCAGACTTTATGCCGAATATGTCGGACACTGTGTGAGTTACCTTCACAAAATTGCATGAAGACAGGTTCCCTAATATACTTGAATAATGAAAACAGTTAATGTGATCAGTGCAGGTCTTCTTCTATCCCAAAAACGCGCGATATAAGAATTCTCCACTTTCCATCTGACTTTAACACATTTATGTTCGTCCATATGTGTGATATTTTAATGAAATTAAGTGCATATGTTTTCTTAAACACAATGTGATTTCGCGCTAAATATGAAAGAAATCGGTCTAGATCATGGTCTAAGCCGCTTACTCCTAATATAATGATTTCCTTTTCTCTGGTTGACTTTTTCTTCATGTATCTAATATATTTATTAAACCACTTTGGTTGATTTTATATCGCATATATCACTTTTGAGTTAATTTGGTAGATTCTAATATAAATATCTCTGACACGAAGCAAAATATAACAATGAAAGTAGATGAGTCTATGGCCTGTAATATAAGTTAATAAGATACCAAATATGATTGCAATCCAATGACAATTTCGTCGAGTAATGAATGTTGGATTCTTCCGCAAGATTTTTTAATATAAAGTTATGCCAGCACCTGAAAGCATATCCCTCTTCTGATCCTTGCACACTGCAACTAGTTCTATAAACTAACGAGCAGTTTAATTTTAATAATTCAATAGTAATTTAATAATTACAAATTTTAATAATTCGTAATTCCTTTGTATTCTAACTGCCAATTAAATTATGTGGTTTTTTTCTACATAATCGACTAGTGAAGCATGTGTCTAAGAGAGATTTCTCGCCTCCTCATTCACATGTTCACTAAGCCTTTTGTAGAGGGCCTCTGCCTGGATTTTTATTTCTTCGGCGACTGTATTCTCCTTTAGCTCACGATGAATATCAGCGTTTCTGATGTACCAGGGAACACTAACTATGCCTCCTAGCACCTTATTTGGAAACTTTAAATAATATTTATGCTTCTATCATTGGCGCAACCCCACAGTTGCGCACCAAATGACTATACCGCCTTGATAATTTGTTTTTATAAAAGTAATTTGTTATGTATGGACAAATTTGACCTTCGTCCAATTAGCCACTCCATTTTTGACAATTTCAGGTTAAGTTCGATCCTTTTTATGTTAATATGCTCCTTCCAGCGTAATTTAGCATCGAGCGTAATGCCAAGATATTTGGATGTATTGGCATATGGTACGCAGACATCAGAGACTTATAGGTTGATAACTGATTCTTTTGTTCGTAAAATTAAAATTAAAAGTCGGTTCACCGGAAGACATAATTTTATTTTTTGCGGGCGTTCCTGCGTGTTTTGAGGCCTTCGTGCCACACCTTGTCAAATGCTTGCGCAACGTCAAGGAATACCGCTGAGCACACTTTTCCCTCCTCCAAGGATTTTTCTATATTAGATGTTATTCTATGAATTTGTTCTATTATTGAATGTTTGTTTCTGAAGCCGAACTGATGCGATGGGATTAACTACTTTTCACCGATAATAAGTTGTATCGTTTGGACAATTAATTTTCCAAAATGTTTTGAAATTTGTGGATGTAAAGAAATTGCTCCATACGACGAGACTATATGAGGATCCTTTCCCGGTTTAGGAACCATAACAACTTAGTCAACTTTCCAAAGGCTTGAAAAATGTGTCAGACAGATTGATGAATTGGAAATATAGGTGAGCTTTAGTAAACTTTTGTATGGTAACTGCTTTAACACTTCAGCTGTAATTAGATCGAATCCTGGTGCTTTCTTTACTTTAAGCCTTTTAATTTCATTTTTAAGTTCACAAATTGTGATTGCTAAAATTAGTGCATGATCTGGTTGAAAACTACTGAGGAACGCAATTTCACTGCATTCATTTGTGCATAAAGTTTCAGCTGGTGTTTTGCGTATGCATTATCATTATCACAATCACTTCTAGCCCATTTATTACTGTTAATTTTTAATGGCGCAACGAGGCATGTTGGACATTTAAGATATTTGGCGCTTTTCCAAAGCGAGTAATAATCTTTTTTGTCAGCCGATAGATGAGGTAAATATTTGTAAATTGACTTATTCTTAATATGATTTATTTCTCGTTCTAATTCAGATGTTGCACTATTTTGGTTGGTTTTGTCAAGTGGTGAGCGTGTTTGTTGCCATTTCCGTCGTAACTTCCTGGTTAGGAGAATTTTTATTTCTTTATGGTAATTTAAATCTACAATTTTCCGCTTCATCTCCGGTGTATTAACCCAAGCAGCTTGTTGAATTTCTTTTGTAAATTTGTCAACTTCTAGCTCTAATTGTTCGATTGTTGTGATTTGTGGACAGTTTGTTGTAGTCTGAAGTATTTGTTTGAACGAAGTCTGTATGTTTGTGATATAGCTTCAAATTTAGTTCTTTTTTAATGACTGTTTCACTTAGTGTTAAATATATTGATTTGGAGTGCCTTTTTCTATTTCGATGAAATTTGAGATACTTTCTTAGGAATAAAGATGTCTATCCCATCAGGTATTTTGTTCAGGATATCCAATACTTGCAGGAGCACAAAGGCACTATAATGTAGCTAAAGCTATACATAAAGAAATAGTAAATAACCTTGACAGTTAAAGTGGAAAACAGTTTTTTTTATCGTGCAAAAAAACTCCAGGGTATTCTTCGACAAACCCTCAAGTATTGACGAAGCTCTTAGGGCCAAATCTGTTCTAAAATCTGAAACATTCTGGAATAGACTACATTTTTGGTACAAAATTTCAGTATAAACCCACAATAACCTACTAAACTAAACTATCAACAGTACTGCACAGAATTCAAATCTATCTTTCCGAAGACAAAGAATCACATTAACAAAAACAATAGTAAATCTGATTTCACAGATAACAATTAGATGAACAAAAAGGCTGCAGAAAACATTCAAGAGGTTATGACGATAAACAATAGGTTAGATAGTCACCAAACAAACCCTTAGAGAACATAGTACACTCCAAACCTAAACTGGTGGCCCTCCTCCTCCAGTTTACCTTCCTCCCACCCAACCGACACGAGGGCACGATCCGCTTACGTGTAGAATTTGCCGAGTCATAAGTGCAAGGCAATTTTTTTAAGCGTCGAGATCTAAAACGGCTCAGCTATAGAAACAAAAATTTCAACAGCTAAGATTTAAATAAGTAAAATTATAATAAGTCTTATACGATCTTGTTTACTAAGGGAAAACAATATAGTTTTTTAATGCTGAGAAGTGAGTCAGATAAATCAAATGTGATGGAATGAGAATTAAAATCATGACATAAACTGCCTCGATAAGGGAACGGGGATATTAAATTTAACTTGTGACAAGAGAAAGGAACTACAAACCGATCCATTCAGGAGCTTCACTAAGAATATTTTGCCAAACATTTCCCTACGATTAGTGAGTATAGGTAGATAAGTTTTAAACAACTAGTGTATGGAATAAGACAAAATCTAGAATCCCATCGGAAATGCCCTAAGGCAAAAAGTAATTATGGTTTTTGAACGAACTCTAATTTGTCAGAATGGATTTTGGGTTCCATACCACAAAACCATATTCTAATATAGGCCTAACCACAGTGGTAAGAAGAGTTTTAGTTGCATGCGGATCTCTGAATTCTTTAGGCCATCTCTTAACAAAACTATTTTCAAAACCATTATATTAACATGAAGACTAAAATTAAGTATGAGGTCCATAGTAACTCCCATATCAACGAAATTAAATACTTGCTCTAAACTATAGCTTATTATTACATAGGGAGAGGGGAATCTACGGGAAGAGCACATCGTGTAGCATTTTTTTAAATTCAGTGGCATATCATTTCTATCACACAAAGTAACCACATGGTTTAAGTCTTGAATTAGTGAATAACTTGAATAAGTTTGAATATGTTTTAAAAAGCTTTACATCGTCGGCATATAATAAGTCAGTAATAAATAACAGGAACAGAATAGGATCAAGATGACTACCTGGTGAAACACCTGAAGAGACATTAATTAAATCCGAAAGAGTATCATTAAATATCACTAGTTATGTTATATTATTAAGATAAGATGATATCCCTTGAGAAGAAATCTTAGTTGAAAACCAAGAATATCAAGTGTTTTCACGAGAATCATGAGTGATTAATTTTAATAGAAAACTTTTCTAAAGTCAGTGTACATAACATCAGTATATTTATTCTCCCTAAATCCCACTGATATAAGATTCAAAAATTTAACCACATTTGTTAGTGTAAATTTCCCTTTACTAAATCTGTGCTGCGAACGTGAAATTAATCTGCGATAATTGCTCCAACAATTTAGGTACTGCCGATATTTTTTAATTACCCTATAGTTTTTAATGGATGACCTAAGTCCACTCTTATGTAAAGGGATTATAAATGACTGTTTCAATATTGAAGGAAATATACCTGGTTTAAGAGAAAATTAAATATCTTTGTCAAAGGTAAATGGATATATTTGACATAATTTTTAAGGGAGAGGATTTTAACACATTTAAATGAAGTAAGACGTTTTCTTCGGAAATAGTTGGGGCATAAAATAAAGTAAACGGACGGAATTCATACTGATAGAGAAAATTTTTAGAATTAGTTCGGTAATTTGTCGAAAAAAAATTCTGGAAGCATGTTGGAAATAATGTGATTGTCATGATAGATTTATATTTTATCGTGAAAGAAAATGTAGATCTCCTGCGTTTGGCGTTAACGAAATCATATTTAGATTACGTACAATAATATTTTCACCTTATTAATGTAATTATTTTAATTATTTTAATATTTTTTGTTTATATCCGAATATTGTTGACGCAATGATGAATATTTTAAATAGTCGGCAATTAAATCAGTTATTTTTTTAAGTTTAAAAGCACTCGTCTTTATATTTTTTAATTTATATAACTGTTTGGAGAACCACGTACTAGTGCTTTTTCGTTTAGTGACAATGAGTTTTGCAACACGCTATTCAAATAAATTTATAATAGTTTTTTTACAATGTGAGACACTTAATTTATTACTTCCATTGTAGTCTGGCCATATTATATTAGGAAGTTCCTATTCAACTTTTTAAAATTAGCTTTTGCAAAGTTAAACAGAAGAGTTCAAAGTACAAAACTAGAATTTGGATAACTATTATCACGTAAATTGCCAGTGATTGCGACAGTTTTTTCCATAGCAGGATGATACGAATCCTCTTAAACTCAAAAATTTGAAACATTATCAACGTACACCAAGTCTAAGAAATAACCGAATTTGTTCGGAATTAAATTAATTTGATTACGGCTCAATTTTTTTTTAATGTTTTCTAAAACTCATTCAAGTATAACCTAGTGCAAACAGGTATAACGTAAACTTTCCATGAGACATACGCTAAATTGAAATCACCCAGAACAATTATGAAAGCAGAAATTAGATTTACGATTGAAATAACGCTATTTATAAAGGAAGCATGCTGCATATATACATATAAGTCCGATTAGGGAGTTACATAAGACAACGTCAAATAAATATAGTAACTCTTAATATAAATTTTGATGCCTTTGAATTCAAATGAGTCCGTTTTAGGAACAAGGACTTCTTCTGATGGAAAAGAAGAATGAGCTGCAAATAGAACACCTCCTTCGATTATGTTGGATCGATCACATCCGAATATTTGAAATTCGCTGCATAATATTTCATTAACAAAAATTTGAGGTTTTAGCCATGTTTCCGTAGAGGCAATTATGTTATAATTTTTTAGGTATTTAGCGACATTTGCTTCAGTAAGTTTACCACGCTTATGCTCAAATTCACGTACAAATGCACCGAATGGGCAGAATACGCTATCTAGAAGCACTTGAATCTTTTCGAAATATTCAACTGTTAGGAAGAGCAGAACTTTAGAGGAAGTCTGCTCTTTAGGAGCACCTTGAGGGCACGGTGAAGAAACATTTATAAAGCAATGTTCAGGGGAGAAATACTCTCTGAACAGATCAGTATTATTACCGTCACTATTCACCGGACGGACTTTAAAGCTTAGGGACTGGCTTAGAAGTTTCTTAAGAATCATTTATGTAATTAAGAGATTGGAACAATGTTTCATAATGTCTAAATTTTTCTGTAAGGGTTTCAAGTTCTCCGCCGATTTCGTTGATGCCATTGCGTGTCTTACCTTAACCTCGATATCAGTCCATCTACATTTTAAGTAAGACCAGCACAATCCCTCACGATTATGAATAGAATCAAAGATTTTATCTGCAGTCCAGCATATTTAAGATGGTCAAGCCCATCACAAAGCCAACATTAAACAAAGCGATCAGACTCGCCTTTAATAATACAATTTGGAAAATTACAAATCATGATTATAAAAGCAAAATATGATAAAAATAAGAAAATAAACTGTAAGTAATTGAATAATTAATACATATTGTAATGCTAAAGAAAAAATAAATAAAAATTACAATTAAAAATGAAAGCATAAAAGGAAAAATTACTAATCCAAGTTTAAAACCAAACAGTGTTAGAGAAAATATAGCAGTTAAATAAAGCAGTTTTAGATGCACTGAGACATTAAAAAACAACACGCAACACAGCTGTGAATAAAAGTAGAAAATAAGTAGAAAGAGGAAAGAAATCAAAAACAATATCGCAATGTTTAGAAACGTGCTTTAAATGAAAGCACGGCAGTATAACATTAAAACACTAATAGCAAACTCAAAAAAGAATCATGCCAAAAATTCACTAATTAAAATTATTCAAAATGAATAAAATAAAAAATTTAAGTAAAGAAATGCCAAAACTCATGCATAGTAATATAACATCAGTACATGTTTAATGATACACTCAACTGGGAAGTTTTTGTAGTTAAATGTGTTTATTTTATTTACCTTTAAACTAAATAAAAAAAATTAAACCAAAAATTATTTTTTTATTAAAAAAGGAATCGTACAAAATTGATTCCAAGTCAAAAACTGTAAAATAAAACTAATAGACTACAGCATATTCGTTTCATATTTCATGAAACTTTGATAGTATTCTAGCTGAGGTTAGTACTCCAAGACAAAGTTACAAATTTTTTTGTTCGATCTATGGCCAACCCAAAGATTCTTTAGTTCATGTAGTATAATTACCTGGAAACAAAAGCAAATACATAATATACAGATCCCTAAAAAAAAACTAAATCCCACAATCAGTTAATAGTATGAGACCGTCAGCTCGAAACTTACTTACGATCACTTACAGAAAAAATAAACCACATCCCATCAGAGCACCCCTAATTTGTCGGGACAAAATATACATAAAACCACAATACGGTAGCCAAAATCATACATAAGAAAAAAAATGTCAACGTCCCCAACTCGAAAAACAATACAACAACATACTACCAATATGTACCTGACTCCATTTTAGAAAATGAAAACTACAAATTATATCGGGATAGAGCCATCATTTAATAGGAATTTTATGCAATAGACCCGATTTTACAATTGTAAATAGGAAAGAAAGAATACAAAATAAAAGAAATTTGTTTTAGATGTAATATCACACTAATATACACAACAAACCTTTGATATCGATATGCGGAATATATACGATCACAGGTAGAGGCGCACCCTAACGTGATGTAGTAACGTATATATATAATAATATAACTTATAATATAATACTAAATATTACGAGCAATTCGTTTCTATGTTGATTTTTTTATACTCTCGGAACATGTTGCGCAAAGTATAACAGTTTTGTGCCCTAACGGTTGTTCGTAACAACCATACGCATTCGAGTTATATATTGTATATCAAAATGATAAGCTCTTTCAGGTTGGGATTGCTGGTGGAAAAAATCGGACTATCATTATGCCCGCAAAACGCCGTTAATTGAAAAAATATAAATTTCGATAATTAAGTCATAAATTCAGTTACAAAACTTAAAGAGGATTTTAGTTGTAAGGTGTATCGGTGGTTAACAAAAAAAATATTAAGTTGGTGAGACACTGTCTCACAAACTGCTAGCTAAATCAACAAAACTTCCTAGAAAATTTTCTCTCTACCAATACATTTATACAGTGTAAAAGCGGATATTTTACAATATATAAATCAATCACCAATGGAGATATTGGTTGACTTTTCTTTCATGTACCCAATGTATTAAGTCCTTTCAATAAAATTAAACAAGAACATTTCAAATATCATTAGATAATTCAGTATTATAATTTGTGTTAGATTGATTTTAATATAAATATCTCAGGCATAAAGTTAAATGTAGCAAAGGAACTAAGTGAGGTTTAGTAGAATTGTATGATTGTAACTCATTTTCGGTTTCACCTAATAATGACTGCGGATTTTCAACCCTCCATTGTGTGATGTGGCCTATGAAGACCATTTCGATTTTCAAAGGTGTATAACTATTTTTTCCATAAAGTTTATAAAAATCGCCGGCGTTATACCATACCATGATTTTTATAACCATTACCGCAGGCCACCATTGCAAACTTAGTATGGTCATGTATTATTATGTTTTCACAAAGTTTTTCAAATCGTAATTTCTTGTAGTTTTGTTTTGTGTTCTGCCTATAGAGAATTATGCCATTTCTAGACTATGAAGATAGGGCTCTCTTAGCTATCGGAAGTTAATCGTTTATCAAGTGAGCAAATTCATCATCACGAGGAAGTGCTGAGCAAATTTATTGCAGCGGAGGATGAAGGCGTATGACACCAGCGACGATGAAGATGTGAATTATGTTAACATTGATGACGGAGAGGTATCTGATGTTTATAATGAGCTTGAGCTTGAAGAAGAATTGTCTGAACATGAAGATATTGATGAAGCTGGTTGTGATGAATTCGTTGAACAAGAGACGTATGTCTCAATTCCTGTCAGTGCCTGTGCGTTGATTACTAGACAAAAAAACATTATTCCAAGTGTTAAATTGGCAATATGTTCTGGAAAAAAGACCCGCCTGTTGCCAAAGCACGGCATCGGAACCGTTTCACCAGCAGCAGCGCCAGACCAGTAGGACCTACCGAAACCAGTGGCTATTTTTCGTGAAATAATATCGCCCCTAACAGCGGACAAAATAGTGCGTAGGACGAATCGGAAAGTGGGAGAAGGAATCTAGGTCTGGAGTGAGGCTAATCTAACTTTCAAGCTAAAATAATGGCAGCCGACAGAAGAAAAGCAAATGTACTCTTGGTTCGGATTATTATTATTTTCCAGCGTGTTTCCCTGCAACAACATGCAAACCAAAGATTTATGGCATTCTCGATATTCTGAATTCTATAATTCAACAATATTATTGGATCGATTCAAAATGTTGTTACGGTTTGTTCGTTATGATAGAGCTCATGAAAAAACAATGCAACATTTACGCAACATATTCCGTCAAAGTCAGCAAATTACAGAATAAAGATTTGGTGCCCTCGCGATTCTTCCACAAATTACCCTCTCAAAGGACAGAATTACACAGGAAAAAAGATAACCACGGTGAAAGAGTGGTAATGGATTAGGTGGAGAAGTATCGTAATTCCAGTCGAACGGTTTGTTATACATCACTCAAATTGGCAAAATCTGATGCAAAAAAAAGTAGCTATCGTAGGCGCACTGCGCGCAAATGGAAAATTTGTTCCTCTATGCTTCCCGCTGAACACGAAGACAAGGAGGGATATAAAATTTCGACTTTTATATCAGAGTTTGTTTCCTTTCCTAGATGAAAATGTGTCTATGTTATCCTACGTTGCCAAAGTAAATAAATATGTATTAGTATTGTCAACACAATATTATACGCAAGCAACAGAAGTTTCAAACAAATACGAACCGACAGCTATCTTAGATTACAGCCTAAAATATATAAAATAAGAAAGTAAGTCCGGGGTTGACATAATGGACAAAATGCTATCTTGGTACAGTTGCAAACTTGCAACAAATCGATGACCATTGGCCATTTTTTATAATATGCATGACGTCACTGGTTTGATTCCTTATATTATACACAAGCATTTGCGACCAAGAAAAAAATCAGACCAGAAAAGGAATTTTATATTAAAATTGGCCGAACAATGAACAATTTCCCATATGGAGAGACGTACAGTAAATACCAGGGTATATGGCAGTCCAGCAATCAAAATGACAATGCAAAAAGTTTATGTATGTAAGTATATCAAGCACATACAAAATGCAACGTCGAACCAAATGCACATTAATTATATTTTTATCTCCTTACAGGAAACACCTTCAACTTACATGGTCCCAAAACCAGGAGTTGTTTCCATACGTGTGAGCTCACAGCATCGGCCATTGTGCAGCAAACTATGTACCAAACCTGGCAAATTTAAAACAAAAACCTTATTTGCCTGCCACTTTTTGTGCAGAAACCAAAACCCACACTAACGTCTGTCGGTCTAGACGCATCAACATCAACTACATAAAAATATTTAATATTTTAAGTTTTATACATGATTTTTTCCTGGCAATTAGTAAAAATATAAGACATAAATTGATCTAAAACAATTAAATTCCTTGAGAACGAATTAATCCATTTTTTTCTACTTCTTAAAATGTTTACAGACATGATTTTGACACTATCCTTCACCATGAACAGATTTTCCCCACAGGTGACCTAGCAAGGGTACTTCAAACAACGGAGGTATACAAAATTCTCACACAATGGACGGATAAGCAACATTTTTATACTCTCGCAGCATCTAACGTTTGTTACGCAGCAGCATCATGTTTTCATCTAACGTTTGTTTGTAACACCTAAAACAAATCGAGATATTGGGATTATAACTATATTCGTGCGCCAAGATATGGAGCAAGTTAATTTATTCCAATGTGGCAATATACATATAACATGCGTCTTTTTCAGTATACGTCATTCATTTGAACCGCAAATAGCCATACATCTTCTCACTCAAATATGTCGAACTTTGTGCCTTAAAAAGTGTTTCCGCGGGGAGTTCTTCTGTGCTACTTTAATAACAAAACATCCGAAAAATGCCGAATATCATCGCATTTTAGCGCAAGTTCACGGAGAGCTTGTTCTAGCTGAGCGAACGTGCCAACTACTGTTTGCACGATTTAGAAGTGGTGTTTTTGGCTTGGAAGACAAAAATTGTTATGGGCGGTAAAAAAAAAATTTTGAAGATGAGAAACTGAAAGTATTACTCGATAATGATCGTTCCCAAATACAAGAAGAGCTCGCAGAATCTTTGGGAGTCACTCAAGCAGCCATTTCAATGAAAAATGACATTATGACAACCCCAAACCCAAAAAATCATATATGAAGTATACCAATCAACTAAAAATCACCGAGAAAGCCGAATATCTATGACGTCAAAGTAATGCTCTGTATTTGGTGGGATCAGAAGGCATGCTGTATTATGAGCTCCTAAAACCGGTGAAACCATTAATGAGGAACGCTAAGGATAACAACTCATCAACATTAGAAATGAGGTATGAAAAATTTACTTAATTCATTCTTTGCCGCCTAGCCGGCGCAGTTCTTTTGAGATGGAATCAACAAATTCCAAGAAAGATGGAAAATATTATAGTTTCAGATGCCAATACTTTATATAATACTATTCTTTATGTTTTCCTTATATAAAATATTAATATTAAAATGAGCTGTCCCACTCCCATTTTCCAACTTTCCTACGAATTCCTATGCATCCTTTCCGTACCATATTTTCTGTAGGATTTAATATTTCTGTCGTGTTGCTTCAGCGGGTTAAAGCATTTTTAGTAGTTTTCAACATAAACTTAGTATAGAAGGAAGTGTGGTTATCAGCCATTCATCACTCCTTTTCCCAACGTATGAGGAGGTACAAAAATACATGTTCTGAGCAGTTGATATAGCTTTATTGGTTTGTGAGATATGTACCATAAAACTCACTTTTTAAAAAATTTAAAAAAAATGAATTTAAATTTCTGAGCAGTTGATATAGCTTTATTGGTTTGTGAGATATGTACCATAAAACTCACTTTTTAAAAAATTTAAAAAAAATGAATTTAAATTTCTGAGCAGTTGATATAGCTTTATTGGTTTGTGAGATATGTACCATAAAACTCACTTTTTAAAAAATTGTAAACCATAGATGTCCCTCCCTATTGCGATTCGCGTGTACCAAATTTTTATCCTAATGTATTTACATGTTTTCGGTTAACAGCATTTTTTGGGCGTAGTAGCAGTTCGATTACGCCTATCTGCAATACCAACCTTCTTACAGTGCCAAGCAATACGTGAACCATGTCTCACCAAGATTTCTTGATTCTTACTCAAGTTATCCTTTGCACGGACGAACGAACAGACTCGAAATGTAACTCGTTTCGTCATTTTGATTATTTATATATATACAGTGGGCGACGAAAATCTACGTATGACCGATATTTTTGATGTATTACTGAATGTAAAAACAATAGGGAAAAAGTAATGATGCAGTTTTGTTTTAATTACATTTTTGTTAGGAAGTTATAAAAAAAATGTTTTCCAATACAAACATAACAAACTGTTCACAAAAAACTAGAAAAAACTAGAAAAAAACCATTGACAAACGTCCACGCACGGCATGTATGGTATACTTTATGTTCTTCTTGCAAGGTAGAAAGTAACGGGAAAGTACCGTTTCTTCTTATTTTGTGTTTATGCTTTACATAAGGCTTCATGTTAAGCACATTTTAATACAGTCGATGACTCCTCGGAAAGAAATTTCAAATAATGTGCGAAACTTGGTTGTAAAATATAAAACGGAGAATAAATCGCTTGGTGAAATATCAAAACTGCTAAATTTACCTAAATCAACTGTTGAAGCCATATAAGAAAACTTAAGAAAAATTAAAAGTGTTGAAAACAAACCGCGGGCTGGTCGACCGAAAAAGCTTAGTCGGAGAGAAGTCTCTTTTATTTTAAAAGAAGGCGATGAGAATCCGCAAATTCATGCCACTAAGCTAGCCCCCAGCATGCCAGTTAGAATTGGCAGAGCGGTCGGAGAAATTTGTACATACCAGAACAGTTCAAAGGGCTTTAAATTACAATGCATTACACAGCAGAACTTCACGCGAGAAATCTCTTATCAGTGAAAAGAACCGAAAGCTTCGTTTGGAATTTGCTCACAAGTATAAAGATAAAGACCTCGATTTCTGGAAACAAGTTTTATTCACGGACAACATATTTGGAAGTGAAAAGCCAAAGTTTGGAGAAGAGCTAATACAGCAATGAAGCTCAAACACCTCATCCCTACTGTCAAGCATGGCGGTGGAAATGTCATGGTATGGGGCGCTGTGGCTACCTGGTGTCGGAAACTTAGTGTTTGTGGAGGGGAACCTCGATCGTTTTCAATATAAGAATGTATTAGAACAAAATTTAAGAGCATCCGTGGATAAACTATACCTTGGTAGGAGTTGGCTCTTCCAGCAGAATAACGATCCGAAGCACACGGCCCACATTATAAAGGAATGACTGCTTTACTATGCTCCACGGCAATTAAATACAATTATTGAGCATGTTTGGGAGAGGACGCAAGGTAAGAAAACATGTCATTTCCAGTGCGAAAACACTAAGAGAGAAACTGCACGAGAAATGGCAACAAATAACACCCGTTGAGCTTGAAAATTTGGTTTCTTCAATACAAAGACGCTTGCAAGCAGTTATAGATGCCCATGATAGGCCAAAAAATACAAATTTGTAAGATTCAGTGCCTTATTGAAGTTTTTTTTTATTAAAATGTTAGTCGTACGTAGACTTTTGTCAATGTGATTTTCTAGTTTTTTGTGAACAGTTTGCTATGTTTGTATTGGAATACATTTTTTAAATTAAGTTTCTAATAAAAATCTCACTAAAACCAAACTGCATCATTACTTTTTCCCTATTATTTTTATATTCAGTAATACATCAAAAATATGGGTCGTACGTAGGCTTTTGTGGCCCACTGTATAACTCTGTATCTATCTCGATTAGTTTTAATTATTACAAACAACCGTTAGGTACACAAAATTATTATACTCTGTTGGTACGTGTTGCGAGATTATAAAAATGCTGTATTTGAATTAAGCATTCGAAACGAATGTAAATGAAATTGCAATTTCTAGTACCAAACCAATTTATGTCTAAGTCGACAAAGTTCACTTATTGCTACTAAATTATGTCACATGTCAGTCCATACATTCGGCCATAGAATAGAAAAGAGAGGCGAAAGTCTTAAAATTTAAATATCGCACATATTGCCCGATATGCACGTATAGTCGAACATAACAATATTGGATGTTGGTGGTTAGACCAAAGACTGGCCTGATTTCATTAATATTTGACGCTAAATCATATTGTGGTCGAGAAAATCTGTCCAATTAATTTAATTAAAATTATATTGACCTCACATTATACTGTGTATGCATAAAGTCAACAAGATGTTTGAAAATGAATATGTTGTGTATATGGGCACTAAACCAAGGCCTGTACCGATTCCATTAGTTTGTGACGGTGAAGAAAGTCTTTCCACATAATTCCAATAAAATCAAAATTATTATACTTGGTATATTAGAGTTAGGGGAATACTGAACAGATTTTAACAATTTTAACACCCTACGTCGCATAATTGCTAAGAAAAAATTCCCACATTACTTCATTATGGTATTTGGCAATTAACCGGTATTTTCGGTATAACGGGATCTTAAGTACGCGGAGCTTCTCGAATGCGGTATCTAGAGGTTGAAAAAGTGTAGTCGAATTTCAACCTATTTTAGATGAACAGGCGCTGTTTGTACTAAGTTTTATTCCGATATCTTTATTGGTGACTGATTTATACATCTCAATGAAGTAAATAATCTGATAAATAATATAATTGTGTTTTATAGAAGTAAAAGTGGTCTTAGGCCGATTTCGTTTTTAAGATTTCCTTTTCAAATTAAAAAAAGTCAAAGATTGTTATGTACCAAATTAGGTGAAAATTGTTCGAGAAGTTGCTGAGATATGACATTTCACCCAAAAGCCTGCCATGCCTCGTCCAGTGGCCGATTTTTAAACCAATTCACATGTTTATTTGTATATATATAAATATATAAATTTCAAATCTTTAAATAAATAAAATATGCATAGATATTAGAAAAAAATATCATCTTTATTATAGTATTATTCTGAAATCTTTATTTTTCTTTTCTTTTTAGCTCTTTTTCGAAGAAAGAAGATCGAAATCTTTGCCTTGGTATTTCGAAATTGAGCCTACTGAAAATATCATTATTAATTATAGCATGTAAGTCAGTAGAAAATGGGGGAAAATAAGAAATGGGTACCACATTTTTCTTATTATTATTTCAATGGCATATAATGTTTTTCTGTCAGGCTTATATGACAGATGTCCGACAACCAAAGTCGGATCTTCGAAAAGTAAACATTTTATATTAAAAAAAAAACTGGGCTCATTTTTAAATATTTGGTATCGTCGTGAATGTTGTTAAGCATATTTATATATATTTTGTATAAAACATTTGGAAAAACATTTTAACGAGAATAATCTAATTTTTACTAACTAAATTGACAAATTATTAAAATCATTACTCTTTTCTTCATCTTCACCATCAGTGTTATGTTCGTCTTCAAGTTCAACTTCCTTCCAGATTTCCGGTACGATTAGTCCCCACCATACATATATCAGCTGTCATTGTGTTAATTTTTCTGCCCTTGTTGGTAGCCTCTAGTGGAACATCAATATGTTGAAAATGTTTTCCCTGTTCTTCCGATTCGCTTGAAAGCTGTCTCTATAACCAATCATAAGGAGCACATGTAAATTCAATGAACCTATAGCGACAAATAAACATTCACTTTTGACGACTTCAGGATATTTAGATATTTACAATAACTAGCATGACGGTCTTTGCCAATGACATTAGTATTAACTATCTTTAATGCATTCCAAGCAATCACAGCATTAGCAAAATCGTCACTACCTTGGATTTGAAATTGATTTGATTTGATTTAAAAATACTACAATAGTAAAAACATATACACGAACATACACACGAACAATCACATTACAACATAAAAATTTTCAAAAATGAAGACAGCATTTTTTGAAATATAATATTACTTTTTTTTGAAGATCCGACTTTGATCGCTTATAGCATTTGTTATTTAATATAAGCCTGACGGAAAAATATTATGCACCTTTGAAATCAGAGGAAAACATGGATAACGAGTATACTTTTATTTTTCTAGTAACTTTCATACGATATCTAATAATAATATTTTCAATAAGCTCAATTTCGAAATTCGATGACAAATATTTCGAGGTTAGCTTCGAAAAATGGAGATTTTACTTTTTTACTTATGACTCGATCTCCGGAAAAAAAATTGTATCGTACATTGTTACCGATATCTAAAAAATATTAAGACAATTGAAAGATAGAATTTTCAATTCATTATATAGACTATATTATGGGACTAGAGGAAGGTTCGGACATACTTCATAAATTTTTGACGTTCAACTGAAGTATGCTCCCACACACATTCATTAAGTTTGATAAGATAACTCATGTACTTTAAAGCACTTCGTGAAGGGTGAACCTCTGTACTAAATTAACAACTAAATATCTCACAATTATGCAATCAATGTCAACTTCTTTGTGTTCAAAGCTTTGTTCCGTGCACTTGATAATTAACAAAATATTGATAATTGGCAATCTTGATAAAATGTAAAGCTTCGGAAAACAGCACTTTTCCCCACACGTATGGTGAACAAAATAATGTAAACAGGATTTCTGTTTACATTATATTATTGACAACATAGATTCTTCTACAACGTAAGCTTTCACATATATAACACTTCAACACTTGTTGTAAAATAATTTGTAATTTAATATTGAATTCAATTGGCAGCAAATCAAAGCACAAACGAGGTACCCATGAGTGGCTTGAGTTAAGGGTAATAAGGGTAATTTGTTGACCGATTTCACACATTTTCGGCATTAAACTATGGTATATCCAATATTATATCTTCACTTAATTTTGCTAAGATATATTACATATTGACCGATAAATACTATATACGACCAACCGAATGTTTGAAATTTTATTACTAGGTATATGGGGCTAGGGGAATTATTTACCCAAGTTTATGCATTTTAGGCGCACGGACACACTGTTACCAGAGAGAAACGCTATCTGAATTTCACAAAGATAACTCACATATCGACCGACATATACGGTATAGAGTCTACTGAAAGTTTGAAAATCCTTGTATTATGTATATAGAGGCTACGGGAAGTATATACTCGATTTTCCCCATTTCTGACATAAGTGTACATTATTATCACAAAACGATATGCCTTGAATTCCATTAAGATTAGACAATGCTTTGAATCAAATTGGTTAAGCCATTCCTGAAATATGGGATTTCACAGAAAAATGGTAAATGCAACGCCCACTATCCAATTTTTACGCCGATTCCTCTGAAGCCCCTTAGTACTCTCTTGGCCGTGAAATTTAATGTTCCTTACCTATTTATTTAATGAATTATCGCACTTTTAATAGTTTTCAACATAACCGTTCAACATAACCGAGGTTATTACTCGATTTCACTTATTTTATCAATGTTTTGTGGAGGTGCCGAAAAGATTTCTCCTCAGTAAGTTTGGCGGCTGTAGCTTTAGTGATTTGTGAAATATGTATATTAGACCTATTAGAGGGCGGAGCCATGCCCACTTTTCAAAACTTTTCAACCCATACATACCATTTCATACCAAGTTCCAGTTTTATATCTTCATTGGAAGCTTAGTTGTAACCTTTTATAAAATTTCGTTTAACGGCATTTTGTGGGAGTGGCTTTGTGGGAGAGTGGGAGAGAGAGAGATTACGTCTATCTGCAATACCAACCCCCAAGGACTGCGAAGGAACAAGTTTAATTTAGATATCTCAATTTTTACTCGAGTTATCGTTTGCACGAACGGGCAGACAGATATCCAGAATTAAACTCATCTCATCATTACGATCAATTTGATATAAATAACTCTATCTATCTCTATTAGTTTTAGGTGTTAAAAACTATTATACTCTGAAGGAACATGTTGCGAAAGTAGGAAATTTAAAAACAAAAACTCATGTAACAGCGTATAAGAAGTAGGATGAACAAGTAAATACATCTACTACCAAATAATCTTAGTTAAGGTTGTAGTATATATCTGTTCCTATGCTTCTTTATGTTTGTTTTATTTCATTTATCCAATATTTGAAACAATTCATATTTAGTTTGAATTATTGATTCAATAGCTCTTAGCTTCTAGGTCGTTTTGTTTACGTTGTTTTCCTCAGATCTCTTTTTACAATTTAATATATAATACTGCTATCGTATTAAATATTGGGAGTTTCAGCAACCTAGTGGAGTGGCAACGATTCAAAATATTTGAAGAATTATGATCTTGAAGCGCTCGAATACTCGAATAAGTTAGACATCACATAATCACTGCCTTCTGACTTCAATTAAGTTTTGATTGCAGGCTGAATTCAATGCCGCTTTGTTCTATCGTAAGTACAAGTATTTTTTTTTACATATATTAAAAAAAAAAATATTTGGATTGTTATTAGTTGTTATTAGCAGTTCCTTGAATAAACATAATTGATACGATTTGTAAAAATAAAAGCTGTCTAAAAACCTATTAAAAAGTTTCGAAGCTAGGTGATTCCTGAAAATAATTATCTTTAATTCATAAACTGAATGATATTTCTATTCTCTTAACCTTCTGTTCTTGTTATATCTTCTCTTCTTTAATTTTCTTTCGTTTTTATTGGATACCAATTTTCTGATAGGCAGATTATCAAATTAACTTAATCTTTTCATTTAATTCAGGGCCGAGGTGAGCGATAAAATATAATTATGTACGTTTAGACCACTACAACAAAGTACATTAAAGAATTAACTAGTCCAATAGATTAATTAAATCTTAAAACGTATAATTGTAAACCATAATATTTGCATATATTTTCAAATCGTTATTATATTCCGTTATTATTGTATTATATTCTCAATTATTATTATATATATGTAATATAATTATAGATATATTATATAATAGATAATTATATATATATAATATAATAATTGAGAATGTTCACTTACCGCATTACAATTCGTAATTTTTGGTGAATAAGATTGGTCGTTCGTGAGATTTAAACCAATGTTATAGTGACTTCGTGGAGTGTCATAAAATTTTGGATCAAGATTATTTAATGGAGTAATTGGGTTTTCAAGCTGAAAAAAATAAGCGAAGTAAACTTCTTTAATGCTATAATATTTAAATACAAAGGTTTAAATTAGAAATGAACGATCAATAAATATGTGATAAAATCAGTTAACTCGGTATTACTTCAATGTTTATGAAGAAACGGTGTTGTATTGGTTTTATAATTAACAGCTAATTTCAGGTGTAGCCGAACGTTATATGGTCCCGTAATTTGAAAGATTCAAAATCGTGGAAATATTTTCGAGAGTCGTCGTCGAGAATTATCTTCTATCCCTATATTAGGGAACAAGTTTTTACGCAATTTTGTGAAGGTAGCTTACACAGTGACCGACGTATTCGGCATAAAGTCTGCTAAAATAGCGAAAACCATTATATGTAAGATATGGGATAATTCGTAGACCGATTTCACACATTTTTAACAGTAAGCTATGGTATATCCGATATTACCCGCTCAGTTAATTTTGCTAAAATATCTTACATATTGGTAGAAATATATGGCATTAAGTCTACCCGGAGGTTGCAAATCCGTATATTAGGTACATGGGGGCTAAGGGAAATGCTTAGCCGATTTTATCCATTTTAAGCACATGGACACACTGTTATCAGAAATAGACGCTCTCTAAATTTTAAAGAGTATAAAGTCTACAGGATAATATGGTATAAGTCTACAGGAAGGTTGAAAATCCTTATATTAAGTTTATGGGGACTTGGGGAAGTATTCGCCTGATTTTCGCCTTTTTATACTAGATCACACTATTATCATAGAAAGATAATCCTCCAATTTCATTACGATATCTTACAGATTTACTGTTATATATGATATAAAGTCTACAGGAAGGTTGAGAATTAGGTATATGGGGCTATGGGAAGTATTCACCTGATATTTGATTCCAGAGTACACTATTAGCGTGGAAAGATAATCCTCCAATTTCATTACAATATCTTTCAGATTTTCCGATATTTTCGATAAAAAGTCATATAATAGAGGCACTGAGGTCCTAATATTGGGTATCTGGTGGCTTGAAAAGTTATAATACGATTTCGCCTATTATTACGCATGAGATGGCATATCTTGAAAGCACTATTTGTACAAAGTTTGATTTTCATATCTTAATTGCTGCTCGATTTATCTACTTTAAAGTGAAAGGATCAAATGAAACTTTAAATTGTGTTATATGAGAAGTAGGAGTGGTTTTTGTCCGATTTCACCCATTCGCCCCATCAAGGCGTTCTTGAGATATGAGATTTCTTCTAAAAGTGGGCGGTGCCACGACCATCATCAAAACTATACACGAATTCCTATGCAACCCTTCCATATCATATTCGCTGCAAGATTTAATGTTTCTAATGTGTTCCGTCTGTGAGATATCGCACTTTTAGTAGTTTTCAACATAACTTTTGTATCGGAGGTGGGTGTGGTTATTATCCGATTTCACTAATTTTCCCAGTATATGAAGAGATGCTGGAAAAACTTAGGCTGAGCAAGTTTGATTGATATAGCCTTAACGGTTTCCGAGATATATATATTAAACCTATTCGGGGGCGGGGCCATACCCACTTTTACAAAAATTTTTGCGCATAGATGCCCCGCCCTACTGAGATCCTCTATACGCAATTACTCGTTTATATCTTACTTTTCTGCTATATAGTTATATATATAGTTATAACACATTATCTATGTTCGATTAATGACATTTTGTGGGCGTGGCAGATGTCCAATTACGCCCATCCGTCGCTTGTACGGACGAACAAACAGGCGCTCGGATTTTAAACTCGCCTTTTCATCCCGATCATTTATATATATATATGTCTATATCTAACTCGTTTAGTTCTCGGTGGTACAAACAACCGTTAGGTGGACAAAACTAATATACTCCGTAGCAACGTTTTGCGAGAGTATAAAAACTTTAGGAAATTTTGTGAGAACATCTACTTAACACCAGTGCCGGCTAGGCTGCACAAGGCTTTGGCAAGAGGAACACATTGACCAAGGAGACCCGATGGGTGCTACACTACCAGCACACTACTTGGGGAGTAGGCAAGTTGCACATTTACTCCAAGGATTATGTAATAAAATGTCCAATTTTACCAATGGATTACCAAGGAATGGATTAATGGAAAAAAATCTGAGTAGAAGCACTCCACTGTGCATTGTGAAGTAAACTCAATCAAAAAGTGAAAATAATACGTCTCACTATTAGCACTACTTCTATCTGTGAACCAAATGAATAAGGTTTTTAAAATAATAACAAAGAGCACAAGACCGCATTTGGCGATACCATTATATTTGATACAATATTGTGTCTCAAGATGCTTTTCTTTATTTCTCTAAAATCAATAATATTATGCTACCATTATCAATAGTATTATTAACAGGGAAGTAAGGATATATTTTCATTTCAAGCATAAACTTTTTTTCTAAATATATAAATGTTTAATAAAATATAAAAAAGGCTGCAAAAATTAGAATAATAATAAAAAAAACTTTAAATTTAAAGTATTCAACATTATTGTATAAAAGTTACTAAATTCCAACGAAAAGACCGGTTTATCGAGTAATTAGCTGAATTCCCGCGGAAAATGTAACGGTATGCTAGCTGGAGGGAAGCAGCTCACAATGCCATAACCCTACATGTAAGATTTAGCAGGAAATATTTTGTAGCTTTTACAATTGCATGAAATAAAATTACAGGTGGTGTAGTAACTAACCATGGGCCTGTTCTGAACTTTAATGCTATAATCATAAGGCATGACTTCGCATATCCAAACAAACGTGTATATTCCAATATTGAAGAAAAAAAATTAGTAGTGCAGCAAGGCTCAATGTCGGTTTCAAATATATTACATCCTGATTTATAACAAGTTAACTCACCTAATTAATTAAACAATAATAACTTATGGCAATATTTAACATACATTATTTGACGACATTGTAATTTGGATTATAATAATATTTGGTATCTCACTAGCTTATATTATAGGACTGCAGACTCACTTAGTTTCGTCACTACATTTTGCTTCGTGTCCGAAATATTTATATTATATTATAATCAATCCAAATAACTCATTGATTAAACTGAACCAAAAACCTAAACTTAATATTATATATTGAAGAGAATCAGAAATCAGTGCATTAGGGATATGATGCTTAGACTAAAGTCTAGTCCGATTTAATTTATATTCAGCGCTAAACCACATTATGTTAGGAAAGCATATCCACCTAATTTCATTAAAATATCACATATATTGTCCAACTTAAACGGTTTAAAATTAGCTTTAGAGTCGGAAATGTCTATATATGATATATTGGGCCTGGGAGAAGGTCTGGACTGTTTGTAGCAACTATTGACATTACACAAGTATACTCGAAAATATGTTTCCAGGTAATTCTATGAAGATAACTCCCACATTGAACCAAATAAAACATATAAACCCAAAATTGTTATATTGGGTATGAAGTAGGACGTGAAATGGCATACCCAAAGGGCGATATCTTTATTGGAAATTTTTTTATATGCAGTGAAGTGAAAGAAACATTTAAACTTGTGATATATTATCACGCTGTAATGTAAGGATGCAAATATGTCACGCACCATTTGCATTTGGTTGAACTCAGTGTAGTTGTTCCCGAGATATAGGATTTCCCCTGAAGACGGTCGGTGCCAATCCCATTGTCCAATTTTTCAACCAATTCCTTTGAAGCCCTTAAGTAACACTCTGGCTGTGAAATTTACGGCTTCTGACATGCTTCTTCAGTGAGTTAAGGCACTTTTTGTAGTTTTAAATCTAACCGTTATATGGAGAGAGGACGCGGTTATTATCCGATTTCACCCATTTTCACATCGTCTAAGGAGGTGCTGAAGAGATTTGTCCTCAGTAAGTTTGAGGTCTGTGGCCTTTGTGAGATATGCACATTAAAAACATTAGGGAGCGGGGCCAAGCCCACTTTGCCCACTGCCCCTCCCTACCGTGATTACCTGTGCCAAATTTCATTTTGTGGGCGTAGCAATTGTTCGATTACACCCATCTGCAATACCAGCCTCCTCAGAGTGCCAAAAAACATATGTTGTATACATATGTACAGTTACTCTGAATTCAACTTGTCGGTGCTACAAACAACAGTAAGGCTGTCAATAGTTTTTCAAATATACACGATGAATATTTATTTATTTATAACAGTTTTAGTTTTCAAAACTGATAAAAATATATATATATACATATATTGAGAAGTTTTTTAAAAGGATATGAAGAAAAAATTAATATTTGTGTTATTCGTTTACACTAACAGTTAAAAGGAAAAACAAGATAATTGAAAATATTCAATTTCTTTTAATGAATTACAAGTGGCCTATGCACAATAGATTACAAATTGAGGAATGTAAAACCGAAGTGGTATTTGGAGAACTATTGCAAACTTAAACAATATTAAAAGGTAAGGAAAGCCATCGTCCTTGAAATATCGTTGCATGTGTTAACCGTAAACCGTAATATTGTGAGATACTTAGTTTTTAATTTAGCTCAGAGGAGTATACTTCACAAAGTGCTTTAAAGTACGTGAGTTATCTTAATAAATTTAATGAATGTGTGTGGGAGCATACTTTAGTTGAACATCAAAAATGTTTGAAATACATTCAAACTTTCCTCTAGTCCCATATACCCCATATAATGATTTTCATATTCCAATTGTTTTTTAATATTTTTTAGATATCAATAATAATATGTGATAAAATTGCCTTTTTTTTTCTGGGTGTTGGGTCAAACCAATTTTTTTCTCGAGATCGAGTCATTATTAAAAAAAATTAAAAATCCATTTTTCGAAGTTAGCATCGAAACATTTGCCTACGAATTTCGAAATTAGGCTTATTGAAAATACCACTATTAATTATAGCATGTAAATCACTAGCAAAATAAAAATATGGGTATATGTTTTCTGTCAGGCTCATGTCGTTTGCGGAGGTTAACTTCGAAAAACGGAGAAATTGCTTTTTTGCTTACGACTTCGATATTGAGTATTAAAGATCTACAAAAAAAAAATAAAAAATAAAAAAAAAAAGATTTCAGAATAATAAAGATGATACTTTTTTCTAATATCTATGTATATTTTATTTATTTAAAAATTTTTAGATGTATATATATATATATATAATGTTTATATAATTCAATAATCAATTTTCGACGAAATCGTGATATGCTTACCTAGTTTCATTCTTACTTTTTGCTTCATGCCCGAGATTATTTATGTTGAAATCAACCTATGTAACACAGTAATTTAGAGATTATTATACACTTCAATCCTCCGCGTATATTATATACTACAGTCCTGTGGGATGCTACAATACTCAGATGCTTTTCTACCGAATGACCTAATGGTAGTCGAAATATTCTCGCTTAATTTTGTTGAGAGTTCTTCCATTGAGATATATAAAATATAAACGCCCAAATCAATCATATGGGCCTAAATCATTATATTAGATTGTTTAGACCAAAATCTATACGAATTTCTCTGATAATCGTAACCACACTATGGCTAACAAAGCAAGTTCACATAATTTCATTAAAAAATCACATACATTGACCAACATAAAAGGTTTAAAGTCAAGTGGAAGGTCAGAAATCGCTATATTGGGTACACTGGGACTAAGAGAAGGTCTGGACTAATTGAATTTACTTTTTGCATTAACTAAAGTATGCTCTAGAACATGTTTCCTATAAATTTTATTAATACATCTCATATATTAATAATTTTTTATTCGACTAATATATTCGGCATAGAGTTCACTCGAATAACGATAGTTGTTGAATGTAGTATATGATGGTAATACGTATACGTATGTGATACGTTCATCTCATTTTGCTAAGATATCTTATATATTGACCGATATATAACATATGATATAAAGTCAAGCCAAAGTTTGAAAATCCTTACGTTAGATATATGGGGGCTAGGGGAAGTATTGACCCGCGTTCATCCAGTTTTGGCGCCAGAGCACTTATTATCAGGAAAAGATGGCCCTGAATTTCATTAAAATATCTCACTGATTGACCGATATATACTGTATAAAATTAAGCGAAAGTTGAAAATCCTTATATTAAGTAATTGGGGCTAGAGGAAGTACTGAACCGTTTTAGCTGTTGTGTTTGGGACCAGGGAACGCTATTATCAGACTCTTCGTTAAGATACACCTGCTAGTTGGCACTCTGGGGAGGTGGGTGGGATGATCAAAATAGGACTATTGACGCGCACACAAAATATCGTTAATCGAAAAACTATAAAGAGCTATAACTAAGTCAGAAATCACGCTACAAAACTTACATTTGGTACAGGGGATCACAGTATGCAGGGGTGTAAGTAGTTGAAATTTTGTTCAAAGTAGACGTTGCCTTACTAATAAGTTGAGTGCAAAAATGGGTGAAATACAATAAAAACTACGGCTACCCCTATGCAACTCTAATTTTAAAAACTAATGCGTTAACTGCATAACGAAAAAAGTCAGAAACATTCAATATGACGGTAAAAATTATAGGGTTACATGTGGATTGTTTTAAAAATCGGCCACTGGACATGGCATGGTCGGCTTTTAGGTGAAATGTCATATCTCAGCAACTTCTCGAACAATTTTAACCTAATTTGGTCCATTACAATCTTTGACTTTTTTTCAATTTGAAAAGGAAATTTGAAAACCGAAATCGGCCTAAGACCACTTTTACTTCTATATAACACAATTACATTATTTATCAGATTATTTACTTCATTGAGATGTATAAATCAGTCACCAATAAAGATATCGGAATAAAACTTAGTACAAACAGCGCCTGTTCATCTAAAATAGGTTGAAATTTGACTACACTTTTTCAACCTCTAGATACCGCATTCGAGAAGCTCCGCGTACTTAAGATCCCGTTATACCGAAAATACCGGTTAATTGCCAAATACCATAATGAAGTAATGTGGGAATTTTTTCTTAGCAATTATGCGACGTAGGGTGTTAAAATTGTTAAAATCTGTTCAGTATTCCCCTAACTCTAATATACCAAGTATAATAATTTTGATTTTAATGGAATTATGTGGAAAGGCTTTCTTCACCGTCACAAACTAATGGAATCGGTACAGGCCTTGGTTTAGTGCCCATATACACAACATATTCATTTTCAAGCATCTTGTTGACTTTATGCATACACAGTATAATGTGAGGTCAATATAATTTTAATTAAATTAATTGGACAGATTTTCTCGACCACAATATGATTTAGCGTCAAATATTAATGAAATCAGGCCAGTCTTTGGTCTAACCACCAACATCCAATATTGTTATGTTCGACTATACGTGCATATCGGGCAATATGTGCGATATTTAAATTTTAAGACTTTCGCCTCTCTTTTCTATTCTATGGCCGAATGTATGGACTGACATGTGACATAATTTAGTAGCAATAAGTGAACTTTGTCGACTTAGACATAAATTGGTTTGGTACTAGAAATTGCAATTTCATTTACATTCGTTTCGAATGCTTAATTCAAATACAGCATTTTTATAATCTCGCAACACGTACCAACAGAGTATAATAATTTTGTGTACCTAACGGTTGTTTGTAATAATTAAAACTAATCGAGATAGATACAGAGTTATACAGTAGGCCACAAAAGCCTACGTACGACCCATATTTTTGATGTATTACTGAATATAAAAATAATAGGGAAAAAGTAATGATGCAGTTTGGTTTTAGTGAGATTTTTATTAGAAACTTAATTTAAAAAATGTATTCCAATACAAACATAGCAAACTGTTCACAAAAAACTAGAAAATCACATTGACAAAAGTCTACGTACGACTAACATTTTAATAAAAAAAAACTTCAATAAGGCACTGAATCTTACAAATTTGTATTTTTTGGCCTATCATGGGCATCTATAACTGCTTGCAAGCGTCTTTGTATTGAAGAAACCAAATTTTCAAGCTCAACGGGTGTTATTTGTTGCCATTTCTCGTGCAGTTTCTCTCTTAGTGTTTTCGCACTGGAAATGACATGTTTTCTTACCTTGCGTCCTCTCCCAAACATGCTCAATAATTGTATTTAATTGCCGTGGAGCATAGTAAAGCAGTCATTCCTTTATAATGTGGGCCGTGTGCTTCGGATCGTTATTCTGCTGGAAGAGCCAACTCCTACCAAGGTATAGTTTATCCACGCATGCTCTTAAATTTCGTTCTAATATATTCTTATATTGAAAACGATCCATGTTCCCCTCTACAAACACTCAGTTTCCTACTCCCGATGTTGCCACAGCGTCCCCCCATGACATTTCCACCGCCATGACAGTAGGGATGAGGTGTTTGTGCTTCATTGTTGTATTAGCTCTTCTCCAAACTTTGGCTTTTCACTTCCAAATATGTTGTCCGTGAATAAAACTTGTTTCCAGAAATCGAGGTCTTTATCTTTATACTTGTGAGCAAATTCCAAACGAAGCTTTCGGTTCTTTTCACTGATAAGAGATTTCTCGCGTGAAGTTCTGCTGTGTAATGCATTGTAATTTAAAGCCCTTTGAACTGTTCTGGTATGTACAAATTTCTCCGACCGCTCTGCCAATTCTAACTGGCATGCTGGGGGCTAGCTTAGTGGCATGAATTTGCGGATTCTCATCGCCTTCTTTTAAAATAAAAGAGACTTCTCTCCGACTAAGCTTTTTCGGTCGACCAGCCCGCGGTTTGTTTTCAACACTTTTAATTTTTCTTAAGTTTTCTTATATGGCTTCAACAGTTGATTTAGGTAAATTTAGCAGTTTTGATATTTCACCAAGCGATTTATTCTCCGTTTTATATTTTACAACCAAGTTTCGCACATCATTTGAAATTTCTTTCCGAGGAGTCATCGACTGTATTAAAATGTGCTTAACATGAAGCCTTATGTAAAGCATAAACACAAAATAAGAAGAAACGGTACTTTCCCGTTACTTTCTACCTTGCAAGAAGAATATAAAGTACACCATACCTGCCGTGCGTGGACTTTTGTCAATGGTTTTTTTCTAGTTTTTTCTAGTTTTTTGTGAACAGTTTGTTATGTTTGTATTGGAAAACATTTTTTTTATAACTTCCTAACAAAAATGTAATTAAAACAAAACTGCATCATTACTTTTTCCCTATTGTTTTTACATTCAGTAATACATCAAAAATATCGGTCATACGTAGATTTTCGTCGCCCACTGTATATATATAAATAATCAAAATGACGAAACGAGTTACATTTCGAGTCTGTTCGTTCGTCCGTGCAAAGGATAACTTGAGTAAGAATCAAGAAATCTTGGTGAGACATGGTTCACGTATTGCTTGGCACTGTAAGAAGGTTGGTATTGCAGATAGGCGTAATCGAACTGCTACTACGCCCAAAAAATGCTGTTAACCGAAAACATGTAAATACATTAGGATAAAAATTTGGTACACGCGAATCGCAATAGGGAGGGACATCTATGGTTTACAACTTTTTAAAAAGTGAGTTTTATGGTACATATCTCACAAACCAATAAAGCTATATCAACTGCTCAGAAATTTAAATTCATGTTTTTTTAAATTTTTTAAAAAGTGAGTTTTATGGTACATATCTCACAAACCAATAAAGCTATATCAACTGCTCAGAACATGTATTTTTGGTACCTCCTCATACGTTGGGAAAAGGAGTGATGAATGGCTGATAACCACACTTCCTTCTATACTAAGTTTATGTTGAAAACTACTAAAAATGCGTTAACCCGCTGAAGCAACACGACAGAAATATTAAATCCTACAGAAAATATGGTACGGAAAGGATGCATAGGAATTCGTAGGAAAGTTGGAAAATGGGAGGTGGGACAGCTCATTTTAATATTATTTTATATAAGGAAAACATAAAGAATAGTATTATATAAAGTATTGGCATCTCAAATTATAATATTTTCTATCTTTCTTGGAATTTGTTGATTCCATCTCAAAAGAACTGCGCCGACTAGGCGGCAAAGAATGAATTAAGAAAATTTTTGATACCCTCTTCTAATGTTAACCGTATTCCAGTGAGGGAGTTCTGCATCGACCGGTAACCAGAAAGAACAAATGGTAGCCAGAGAGGTCAAGGTCTGGTCTGTAAGGCGAGTGAGGCAGAACTTCCTACCCGGTGTTTTCCAAATTGCTTTTAACCGGTCTTGCAACACAAGGCCGAAAGTTATCATGATGGAAAATTATTGCCAAGCGTCTAGTCGCAATCCGGGCGTTATTCGACAATCGCTTACTTCAATTTGATGAGTTGTTATCCTTAGCGTTCCTCATTAATGGTTTCACCTGTTTTAGGAGCTCATAATACAACATGCCTTCTGATCCCACCAAATACAGAGCATTACTTTGACGTCATGGATATTCGGCTTTCTCGTTGATTTGCCTGGTTGGTGAGACTTAATAAATGATTTTTTGCTTTGTGGGGTTGTCGTAATGGATTCATTCTTCATCACCGGTCACTATACGATGCAAAAACAATTTCTTGTTGTAGCGTTCGAGCAGCATTTCTGACATGCAAATCGTCTCCCAACGTCTCTTGGCTTAAATTCATGTGGTACCCAATTTCTTTACTTTTGAATGTATCCAGCTATTTTTAAACAGAGAGGTATTCTTATATTTGACAACAATCTCCATCGCGTAATGCTTCCAGTTCCTCATCTTCAACCTTTTTTTGTCGCCCAGGACGTTCTTCGTCTTCCAAGCCAAAATCACCACTTTTAAATTGGGCAAACCACACTTTGCACGTTCGCTCAGCTAGAGCATATTCACCATTAATTTCCACCAAAATTATATGACTTTCGGCATTTCTTGAAGGTTTTCTTCATCTTAAAGCAATAAAGAAGAACTGCCCGCAAAAACAATTTTTCAGGCATTAAGTTAGACCTATTTGAGTGAATGTATTGTTTTTTACACTTCAAATGAATGACATATACTGAAAAAGACGCACAAAGACAGGACTTTTCCAACATATGTTCGGAATATTAGAATAATAAGTTACACCATCTCTTGTCAGACCGCACGAAATTAAAGAGCCAATAAGATATCGGAATTGAAATTTTTTGAGACAGTGCCCTCAAGGTATTGCATTTCTTGCCCAAAATTGGCGGAAATCGGATTATACCTTTCAAGCCCGCAGATACCAAATATGTGAGCATGAACATGAATATGGTCAATCTGTGTGATATATTAACGAAATTAGCTTGCATAAACCTAATAAAATAAATGTTCGAACTTCCAGTTGACTTTATATCGAATACGTCGATCAATATGCGAGTATCTTAATGAAATTCAGATAACGTCTTTTCCCGGTAATAGTATGTCCTGATACCAAAAATTTCATTGATTTATGAGAATTTTAAAAATTCCGACGGACTGTATATCGGTCAATATGTAACTTATCTTAGCAAAATTATATATACTACAGTTTGGTGGTAAAAATTAGTGAAATCGATCTACGATTTACCTTAGCCTCCATATACTACATATAATCATTTTTGTTTTTCTAGTGACGCTATACCGAATATGTCTGTCAAATTCTGAGGTATGTTAGTAAAAGTGTCTGATAAGACAAGACTAAGAATATGTTCTCGAGGATATTTTAGTTTGATACCAAAAGTAAATGTTATGTACTCAGACCTCCACTAACCCCAATATACTCAATATAGCGGTTTCCGACTTTCCAGCTGAGCTAAACCTGTTCGTGTAAGTCAATATGTGTGGTATATTAAAGAAATTAAGTGTTTTCCTAACCATATGGTACAGACCTTAGTCTAAACCCCATACCCCTAATATAATCATTTACGTCCCTATGGTAAACCTTTTCCTCATTTACAGAATATCTTAAATTGCGTCCTTTTGGTTGAATTTATATCGCAAATATCTCCATAGAAGAATGTCATTCGGTAATCAGAAGTATGGCTGTTGTACCTTCCCACTGCACTAATATCATGAATATACATAGATGAATTGTCTTAGTTCGATTGACTTTATGAGTATATGACCTAAAGTAAAAGTTAACATTACATGATGCTAGATAAATGTTGTATAATAAATGTTGAATTCTTACGCAACATTTTTTAATAAAATAAAGTTTTGCCAACACCTGAAAATATTTCCTCCAAATTCTAGGAGTATAAAACATTCGGCTGCATATGCATATGAACATATCACATCATTACTTGGTACTTTGCAATTTTAAACTCAAATTTCTTCCTTCAAAAAAAATTAACTTGATATAATTTCTGGCAAAATCTAGACCGGCATTTTATTTTGTGCTAATAAAATGCTTTCTGATTTTGAAAAACAAAACGTTATCGAATTTTATGCTGAGTTAGCGCAGCTTCCTGTAACATCGTGTCAGCTCAGTCAGAATTCAATGTAATGGACAATGTTTAGCCTCGGTGTAAGCCCATTTGCACACGAGGTATCTTGATCTGCAAGAAAGATTCATTCAGATCAGCGCTATATCTAAGTGGTAATTACAGCATTGCCGCCGCTCGCAACGGAACCAACTGTCCATTATAATATCAGCAATATTATATCAAACTATTACGAAGTAAAACACCTACTACTTCAGTTGAGCAAAAAAGCTAAGACAGAATAGTATCATATTCCAAAACCAGTATAAACTGCCACACAGCAAACGTTTCTCCAACTTCTTTATTGACCGGATTGAAAACAATTCAGCACCGTATATTGCACGATTTTTAACGGGATCAACGGCCATTTTGTAAAAATGTCTCGTCTGTAGTCTGGCGACTGATTTACCGTTGAAGATGAGATTTTTTCCGCATAATTCCTGACAAACTATCGAAGACAACTCCGACAATAAAATTTTTCTAATTGAAATTTCCATCCATTAATTATTTTAGGACTTAATACTGTTTAAGATTCACAGGTTTGTCGCACTGACTAAGTGCTATTAAACAACTAATTAAATATTGCAACTTAGATCGGTTCCAAAATAAATAAAAAGTTGATTTTTAATATTATATAATTTATAATAATTACTCACATATTTTGATGTGCCAGAGAAACATTCGCTAATTGGAATGTATGGACCAGAGCAAGTGCTTAATGAAGGAGATGGTTGTACACTCAGTGTCAATGTTTCTAATAAAGGTGCATTCTGCAGTTTTAAATTTTGTGGAACTTTTCGTGTTGCACCACTTATTCGATTTTGATTTCGATTAGATATTATAGATGTATTAAGATAAATATTAGTTTCATTATTCGAAGGTACAGTAGTTAGATTGATTGTGCTCGTGGTTTCTCGAACATTGTTTGAAACCGAACTTAGATTATTCAGCAATTCGCTGCTGCTATGTTCCGAGTTAGCATAAGTGAATTCTCTATTTTTAAAAACGTTGTTATAATATATCGGAGACGGTATTACAATACTTAGTTTCTCTTGACTTATTTCTTTATTTTGGTTATCTGTTCCTGATAATGCGTTATTCGGTACTTCTGCTGAATTTGCATTTTTATTATTTGAAGAACGCCATTTAACTGAAATGAAGATAAAAAAAATATTTCTGCAATAAATTACATATGTATACTATGTATATAATAGGACGATATAATGGGGGTATCCTAAATCACGCAAAAATAGCATAGTATCATTGCATGTCAAATAACTATGAAAACGCTGCTACATAATACATTCCATTGTGATGGTTATTTTTGCATGCAAAGGTGCTAAGCCATAACCAATATATCAAAACCAACCCTGAACTAAAAACTAAGCTATATGTATGTAGAGTGGCTAACATACTTTGCAGTGAAGTATCAAATTTAAATGTATGATCTAATGAGAACACTAACAGTTTTCACTTTTTTCTTAAATTAAGGGAAACAAAACGATTCAGTTCTTACGGATGCCGTAAAAATTGTTTTAGATGATCAAGTTAACCTAAAACGTTCCATCTAAAAACTCATTATATTACAAGAGTTATGATAGCTTCCGATCGTTTTTGCTCTTCTTTGTTTCCAATCTTTTTTTATTTCAAAAGTCCAATCTCATTTCAAGTGCATGTGCTTATCATCGGTGAATAACGATGCAACTGAATATATACCTCGTGCCGTCATGCTGACGGGTGCTTCTTCCAATGGTGCTAAGCAGAATTAAATTAATTTTTCCAAAAACAATTACAACAATTTGTGTGCAACAAAGTTTATGCGCACTTACAGTAAACACCATCTTCAATCACGAATACCTGTTCCTTTGTTTGACTTAGAACACCAGTTAAATCTAGCTCCATATCAACCCGGCCTTCAACTACCAGAGCCAATTTCTTCATGATCACTTTGCCTTGATCATTTGCATCGACAATAGTTTTTTCAGTCTGTGTAGGCCCCAATAAAGCCGCTTTATGACGACGTAAACTCTCATCCTCTTGTCGTGTATGTTCTCATCATGATGTAAGCGATCCCAATTGTTTATATATCTACACATATAACCAGAAGAAGAAGAGACTAAGTCGGTGTTGAAATATAGTATACGCATATGCATGGATTGTCACTACCACGAACATACGATGAGAACAAAACAGGAGCTTACGATGGGATCAAATGCCAATATAATCATTCTGCTTTCAGATGTCGAGCGAACAGATTGATCCCGCAGGAATCAGTGATAAAAGGATATCCAACATACTCTATTGCGAGAACATACCATATCTAAAAAACTGTTTTGCATTTTTTTTAGTACCTGGTTTTCAATGTTTCTTTGTATATTCTCACTTCTCTCAGTTTTCATTTATTTTCTTTGTTAATACACCAGATTAAAAATTTTAACACAAAATATGCCTAAGAAAAAGGTAATAATCACAGCTTAAAGAATAAAATATCTACCGCATGGGCCCAACAATATGGGGCATATATGGGCAATATCCTTGGCTTAGAGTTTACTACGAGGGCGGGTCAATAAGTGAGTGATTTTTTGAATTTCTGACCTCTTTACTGAAAAAACAACACTACTCCCGTCAACAGGCATCTGTCAGTTGACTCCTGTCAAAATTTGAACTTGCTGCGTCAGTTAGTTTGTGTTTGACAGCTATCTTTATCACACTACCCACTAATTTGAGGAGAAAATGGAAAAAAGTGAATTTCGTGTGCTTATTAAGCATTATTTTTTGCGAAAAAAAACCATTACCGAGACCAATGCTAAGCTTGATAAATACTATGGGGACTCTGCACCATCGATATCTATGGTAAAAAAGTGGTTTACTGAATTTCGTTGTGGCCGTACAAGCACTGAAGATGCCGAACGTCCTGGACGCCCAGTTGAGGCCTCTACACCCGAAACAATCGAAAAAATTCACGATATGGTGTTGGCCGACCGAAGATTGAAAGTGCGAGAGATTGTGGAAGCCGTAGGGATCTCGCATGGCTCAGTGGTTTCAATTTTGAATGATCACTTGGGCATGAGAAAGCTTTCCGCAAGATGGGTGCCGCGTTTGCTCACAGTCGACCACAAAAGCAATCGTGTAACAACTTCACAGGAAGGTTTGGCGTTGTTTAATCGCAATATGGAGGAGTTTTTGCGCCGTTTTGTAACCGTGGACGAAACATGGATCCATCACAACACACCAGAGACCAAACAACAGTCAAAACAGTGGGTTTCTAAGGGTGAATCGGCGCCAAAGAAGGCCAAGGTGGGTTTGTCAGCCAATAAAGTTATGGCGACTGTTTTTTGGGATGCACACGGGATAATCCACATTGACTACCTTCAAAAGGGAAGAACAATCAATGGAGAATATTATGCCAACTTATTGGACCGATTTAATGACGATTTTAAGAAAAACCAACCTCATTTGGCCAAGAAAAAAGTTCTTTTCCACCAAGACAATGCAAGGGTGCACACATGTGCAGTTGCCATGGCAAAAATCCATGAATTGGGCTATGAATTGCTCCCTCATCCGCCCTATTCTCCAGATTTGGCTCCGAGTGACTACTTCTTGTTCCCAAACCTGAAGAAATGGCTTGGTGGAAAAAGATTTGTCTCCAATGATGAAGTCATCTCGCAAACAAAGGCCTATTTTGAGGACCTCGACAAAACATATTTTTTGGAAGGGATAAAAAAATTGGAGAAGCGTTGGACAAAGTGTATAGAGCTCAAGGGAGACTATGTTGAAAAATAAAATAATTTATTTATCAAAAAATCTGCGTTTTATTCCAAAAGTCACGTACTTATTGACCCGCCCTCGTAGCTTAAAAAGATATTGTCAACGTTTCATGACATTTAATCCAATCGTTCTCAAATTATTGATGTCAAAGTCGATACCTTTAATATTTTTGTAATTGTAAAAACTGAAAAAAAGTGAATTTCGTGTTTTGATAAAGTATTGTTTCCTGATAAGCAAATCACCATTGATGCAAAGTAAGGATAAGGTAAGGTAAGATACAGTAAGGAAGATATGAGTACGTGTTTTTATTTGATGTAATTTACACTTCATAAAAATAAAAGTAGTAAAGGAAATTCAAAAACGCATTTTGCATGTTCATGTTCAATTATTAACAAAACGATAAAACTACAAATTCTACAGAAGAACGAACTAAATTTAATCAGCTCACAAGTCTGAAAATAAACGTAATTTCTAACTTATTTTCCCACATAAAATGACCTATTACTAAAGGAAGTAAATGCGCGTTATTGGAATGTTTTGGACGTCGAGATCAAAGTTAGGTCAACTTGTTACGCCAAAGATTTTCCAGCCTATGCGATATAAACGAAAACGAAATAAGAATCGCGAAAGTTTAAAAAATTACACGTCCAAATTTAATACTAGAGAGGTTGCGCATGACACACTGGTAGTAAAAACACTAGACACTTAAACAGCAAAAATTAGTGTCAGAGAGAATACAAAACTTAACACCCAAAATTATACCATTGCGCATAGTACTCAGAAATATGAATATACACCTTCATGTAGTACGTTCAACTAATACAACGTTTTTGAGTCACACAGTTGTCCGACGGAATACGGGTTATGAGGAAAATTCAACCGGAGAAACGGGAATCATTATATTACAAATAAGGTTTCCGATTACCGATTTCATTCATTTCACGTTCGCATAAAGCGAACCAGAAGTTTGAAATTCTTATATTAGGTATAGGTTTAGGAGTTGTATTGATCCCATTTTTAGATTTACGTTAATAATTACTAAAACTAATTTCAACTGAAGTTTCATTAATGTTGCCAACCTAAAAAAGTGACGATTTGACATATACACCCCTATTACGGAAGGCTACTGGATTATGGTTGCCGATACACTTACGGTGGATGCTGTAATAGAATTTTACTTTACAGAAGGCTACTGACGGTCTAAGAGCCAGTGATTGCAGAGTGTATGTATTTTATCAAATGTGATATTTTGCATAAAGACTCTCCTATGAATACTTTACAAGAGATGGGGCCAGCCAGCAAAGGCAGTTGTGACGTCACTCAGAATGGACAGGTACGTAAATCAGAACAGATTCGGAAGTATTTTAACAAAGCTGGTTTTTGTTCTTAAAATGACAGACAAAACGACGATAGACGTTTTCTCCGGTTGGAAAATTCCTGTAGACGATAATATATTACGTACCATTTGAGTATCAGTTTGTGTATAAGGCATATAATACATGAAATATAGTGATTTCCATTCTGTCTTTTCCCTACGATGTACTACTGCTACCGCATTTACTCTTTCACACGTTAAATTTTTTTTTATTCAATACCGCCATATGGTCATTGTAAGAACTTGAATGCGTACCTAAATACTACGTCACCCCAGACAATATCACAGCCGGTGGAACGGTTATGTTGTCACATGTTTTTAGTTGATTTTAGAAAGTTAGCAAAGAAGCATCCATTTAAGTGTCATAAAATATTTATTATCATAAAGTTCAATTTGATTTTAATGGATTAAATTTTTTTTCCTGTGAATTACAAGTACATCGTCGAAATTGAAATGTCTTTTTTGAGCCAAAGAAAAAGATGATAGAGGAAACAATTAAAAGAAGTCAACTCATTTCGCATCAACGAAAACTTCATAAACTTAAATATCAAAATACCATTCTACCTAATTACATTTTTAAAGCAGGATTTCATACTTGTTATGGTTTATTTACAGCATTAAACAAAAATTTTTTAAACAAATAAAGAAAAGCAGTTTCATCTCCCAATCGCGCAGCTCAAGTAACTCAATCGCGTGTTCTATCAGAATGTACATCAAATAGGCAGCCGCCATTATATGCGATTAGCTCAGTAATTACTGATACTACAGTGCAAGATTCAACAGTTGAAGTTGTATAAATGTAAGTAAAAACTCAATCCACTGTTTTATCTGAATGTTTGTTGTATGAGCAGCCGTCAACATCTACAAGCAACTCAAAAATTGTTGCTACGACAGTGAAATATTGTGCAGGAAACATATCGGCTTCGGCTTTCGGGCTTTAGAATAGCTTCCCCCGAATTTGGGTTTAAATTGGGTATGGCCGGATGGAGGAGGTTTTCCAGATCACGAATGTATATTAATATAGCCATCGCAAACGCATAGTTTTTAAGATATTTGCATTTTAAGTAAAAAATTTAACTATTTGAAATATGTAATTTTTCGAATTATAATAAATTTTACACTTATACCGTGCACTTTTCATACACTAGCACTTCACTTAATTTTTTTCACATATTTATTTTTTATTAAATATTGTGAAAATAGCTTGATAGCTTGGTTGATGTATCTAATATATTCAATAAACCGCTTTGGTAGAGTTTTTATCGCATTCATTTGGTAGATTTTAATATAAATATCTCTGACACGAAGCCAAATAAATCAATGAAAGTACGGGTCTATGGCCTGTAATATAAGTTAATAAGATACCAAATATGATTGCAATCCATCGACAATTGCTTCGAAAAATTAATGTTGAATTCTTGCGTAACATTTTTTAATATAAAGTTATGCCCAGCCCTGGGTTTAGAGTATGAAAAGACCAAAATGCTAATATTTTTAAATACAAATGTTAGAAACATGTACTCGTAACATAAACAAGTTTAGTCATTTTAAGAAGTAATCAAATTTTGCAACTGCTTATGAAATTGTTTGATTTAGTTTAATTATATTTTTAATTTTATTTATTGTTAAAACTAAATTTGAAAGCTTATGTGATGAATTTATAAAATAAATATAAAGATAAATATATTGTATAATATAAAAATACATTGGAGTACAAATTTTCTCACAAATTCGTTTGTTTAGTTGCGATTGCAATAGCAACAGCACAACGATTTAAAAATAGCAATAACTGAAATCACAGATATCGAAAAATCGCAATATCGCTCATCACTAGCGCGTGAGCACCTCAGGGCTAAATCCAAACATGTCTTAAGATGACTACATCCATTGTATGTATTGCACCTAACAAAGGAGTTAGGATGGAGCCCTTTGACGCATACGCAGCAGAAATATTCTTCCGGGTACGCGTTGGACTCAATGCTAGCACAGATCAGGAGCAAATAGAGCACCCCTTCAGCTTGACGTTGCTCTGATGATGACGAAATTAATTTATTACTTACTGATCCAAATAGGGTTAGATCTCCGAAATAACAGGGTTCCATAGAACCAGCTTTTGTGGAAAATGCTGCTTCAAAGAGCACCTGAAGACCCTGTCCAGATCAGTAAAAGCGATTATTGCAGTACTCCAAAGCAACATGGAACCACATAACTTATAAACGACAGAGTAGATGAATGACAGATCAGATGGATCCATTAATTGTTTGTTACATCTAACAATAATCGTGTGGTGTCTTTTATTGCACAGCTTGCAGATATATCTATTATTCAAATTCGTGTTTCTGATGCCAGGTATTGCTCTTGTCATGACCACGTTAATTCATATTCCTTATCGAACAGGGTTAGAAGTTCCCTCAATATTCGATTCTTCAGAACGGAACCTGATCTTTTTTCCGACCAAGGATTACTAACTCGGCATCATTCCTTGCAATTATTTGGGGAATATTTACTGCCGCCACAACAACAACAACAAAATTAAAAGGTGAAAAAGCCCGCCCTTAACGGGAAAAATTCCGATTTAATTTTAGTAAGGAGTAAGTAGTGTACATATTCGGTTCGAAAGTTATCTCCTTGTTATGATAAATAATCACTATAGGACTGAGATTACACCTAAAAGCATTTAAAAAAAATTTTTTTTTTTTGATTTAATTAACTACAGTAGAACTCTGATATTACTCTCTTTAAAACAAATATAAAAGAAATTACCGTTCTCTTCCAATGAATGCTTGGTGTCGTGCAAGTGGCATACTTGACAAATACAATTAACCCAATAACGCATGTCTTCTGCAGAATCAGCTGCTAAATAATAAGTCCGTTTAGGCGTTTTAATATCAAACATATATTGAAATTTCTGTTTCCTGTTTTCCAAACGAAGACCACAATCAACTTGCTCACATTGATCTAAATCAATTATGCCTTTCAGTTTTCGACAGTTACGATCTGTGTAGTATTCGAGACAAAACTGTTCAGGAATTTCCCCTTGTTTTAGTGTAAACCAACGACGACGCCAACGCTGTAAAGGAGAAAATGCGAAGATATTAATTAAGTTTTGTTCTTTTCGTAACTGATACATCTTAAAATTATTGCACATTTTACCAATATACGTTTTCTAGTTTAGTTTAGGAGAACCTGGAGAACCTCCTCTATCCGCCCAAACAAATTTTAACCCCGAATTCGGGGGATACTATTCTAAAGCCCACCCAAGTTGTAAACTACTTCATATTAACTATGATGCCTCATAAACCAAAATGCCTTAAAAATATGTATTTCTTGATCATCGATATGGAAATGAAATACCAGAAATTTTGAGTTTATATTTCTTATTTTGCATAGATAAAATTGGTTTTTTACAATCATTGTTGTTGTATGCCACAAATTTCTAGGACCTTCTTCGATACGAACGGATTAAATGTAGATTTTGTCGACACTCCTAGAAATGCTATTGATTTCAATATATGTGTGTATATATATCGAATTTTATATTGATCAACATGCGATATTTGCAACAGAAATGGTCTACGTAACCAAATCAAAACATTAGAAAAAAAACAATATTTATATTCAGATTAACATTTATTGAGTGCAAAACTAATAAATCGCTTTAGAGAAACCAAAGAAATAAATATGAATAGTGATGGAAGTTTTGCAATGAAATGCTCATGTAATAATGTAATGTAAATTATCATATTAAATACCTTAACATATATCTCTCTTAACATACCGATCTCCATATTCTCTTAGAGGGTGGTGACTTTATCAACCAACCTTCATAGTGAACTTCTTTATTCATAACAGAGCTAATTTTAAAGTACCAAAATGTTTACACGAAATATAAAAATCGAGATAGCAATTTTATCATAAATATCGATTTTGTACTTCTTTACTTTTACATAAAAACAACTATAACATGCAAATGACACAATTTTCCAGGCATTGATCGTGATCGGTTATTCCATATTGTGTCAGAAAAGTCGATAATTACAATTTCAGCGCGTTCATACGCGAAGACTTCTGCTGTACCGACTCGTAGATTGCAGTCTGGGTTTGTAGACGGAAATTTTTGTTGCTCTTTATAACGAAATTCTACCTTGGATTTGCCCATTGTATTCACACGGGCGACTTGAATTTTCAGGTCATTTTCTGCATTACCTCTCATACCACATTTAAGCGGTACACAAAAATAATTTTCATTAGCTCATTTTTAACCTTATTACCTATTTTCCAAAATATATTGTTTTTATTAAGCATATTTGTATACACATTCGCATATGACATTAAAAATATGTAGGACAAAATATAAGATTCCGAAATTATTGTAAATATACATTTGAAACCAAGCGCGACTGCAACCATTTAAAGAATTTGAGAATTAAAAGAATCTGAAAAGAAAACCCCTCGTCCCTAAACTAAGAGTCTGGACAACAAAAGTCTTCGTGTATGAACGAGCTCTAGGAGATGGTGCGATGAGGAAACACAAATGGACCCGATCGTATCCCTTCTAATATTGAAATTTTTTAAATGATTGTGAGTGCGCTCAGCTTCGGGTGGATATTTATAATAAGTTCGAGAACTTTAATTCAATCACATATTTTACAATATAACATGCAAACTCGTATACAACCATGTATAATATAACATAAATTTTTAAGAAAATGGCGAATAACTATAAAAGCGCTAAAGTACAAGAGGATAGCGAACTCCTTCTTAATGTTCTGATTGGGGCAAAGGTTCTTTCTGCAGCAAGCTCATGGGCGTTGCAGTTTCCGCTGTTTCCGCATTGACTAGGGACCCAAACAAATCGTATAACAAAGTTGCATGATACTATTGTATTAATAAAGACGTCAGACACTGCTTGACTAGACCTTAGCGTACTATCAGCGAGCTCAAGGTGGGTAGTACTGGACCGCTATCGGAGTGAATGTATACCTGTCTGAAGGAAACTCCACTCGGGAGCAGTACATCTACTTCTACCTTGATTCTACTTCCCAAGGGAAGGCAAAATTCGCCGACGTCGTCCTCTACCCTAGCCTAGTCACGACGTCTTCGTTCTTGAAATTAGGTACAAGAAAAACATTTCGATTATTTCGGATTTGTAAACAAGATCTGATTCCACCTGTATTGTTGATCGTCAGAGCTTGTGGCTCCTCGGCTTTATTCAGAAGTAACGTTACTGCCAAGTCATGGCTCCTAGATTAAGCCCATTTGATAGACGATCCGTCCCCAATGCTCCCTGCGTCCAAAAGTACCGAGTTCACGTTCTTATCTGTTTGACTCTCAATCCCCTCTCCCTCATCTCTACTGGAGAATGTTCAACATTCGATTTGGCGTCAATTGGAATGTGAAACACTACTCTCTCGTAGACATAGCTTATGAGCCCTTTATTAATTATAGGCTGAAGGGACTAAGGGACACCCTGTTTAGAAGTATTATCTCTTGCTTATATCGTTTCTTGATTCTCTCAAGACTGATCTCCCTGTAGTCTTGAGTTGGCAGAAAAGGACTGTAGTACGTTAAACTCTCCCCAATTCCTTCAAGGGTGGCGAGTTCGGTTTCGAGACAGACGCAAGGCCGAGGGTGCAATGGTAGATCCATTTTTGTCATATTCCAAATTCCTGGAAACTTTTTGTAAGAAGAACTACTTGCAAGAAAATATTAGATACATGAGGAAAAAGTAAATTAGAGAAAAGAAAAAGATCATTATATTAGGAATATGGGGTTTAGACCATGGTCTAGAATTGTTTCATTCATAGTTAGAGCGAAATCACATAGTGTTTAAGAAACCATCCACTCACTTTCATTAAAATATCACAAATATTGACCAACATAAACGGTTTTAAGTCAGGTGGAAAGTCGGGAATTCTTATATCGGGGATTTTTGTGATAGACGAAGATCTGCATTGACGACATTAACCAATTTGTTTTCACCCAATTTTGTGAAGGTAACTTACACAGCGACCGACATATTCGGCATAAAGTCTGCTGGAATAGCGAAAATCATTATATGTAGTATATGGGAGCTGGGAAAACTCGTGGAGCGATTTCACACATTTTCGCCGGTAAACTATGGTGTATCCGATATTACACCTTCACTTACTTTTGCTAAGATGTCTTACATATTGACCAAAATATATGGTAGAAACACTACCCGGCGGTTTAAAATCCTTATATTAAGTAAATTGGGGCTAGAGAAAGTGCTTACACGATTTTATCCACTTTAAGCACATGGTCACACAGTTATCAGAAAGAGACGCTCTCTAAATTTCAAAGAGATAGCCCATGTATTGACCATTATATATGGGATAAAGTCTACAGGAAGATTGAAAATCTTTAGATTAGGTATGTGGATGCTACGTGCAGTGCTTATCCGATATTCCCCATTTTTAACACCAGAACACGTTATTATGGAAAGATAATCCTCGAATTTCATAATGATATCTTACAGATTTACCGTTATATATTTTATAAACTCTACAGGAAGATTGAAAATCCTTACAATAGGTATATGGCTGCTAGGGGTAGTAGTTACCCGATTTTCAACATTTCTGATACCAGAGTACACTATTATCATGGAAAGATAATACTCCAATTCCATTACAATACCTTACAGATTTACCGAAATTTTTATTAAAAAGTCAGATAGAAACAGTGAGGTCCATATATTGGGTATCTGGTGGCTTGAAAAGTTATAATCCGATTTCGACTATTTTTACACATGAGACGGCATATCTTGAGGAATAGTACTCAAAGACTGAAATATCTTAATTGATGAATCTATTTGCTTTGAAATGAAAGAATCAGATGAAACTGATCTGAACTGACTGAACGCAATTTGTTATATGAGAAGTACGCGTGGTTTTTATCCGATTTCGTCCAGTTTCACATACCAAATTTTGTACCGCCCAACAGTTCTACCCGCATTCGGGTATTAAACCACAGCCACCACGATACTCCCCGAAGGGCCTACCGCAATGAGCAGGTTGGAGTGATCTGCAACTCCAATGGGCTCCTGCTCCCCGTGGTACCAGATTGGAGTCTCCGGTCAGACCTCGTAGCCGGGTTTCAGGCGCAGCTTCAATACATAAAATTTCCTAGGACAAGAATTGCTTAAACCTGGGGTAATCAAATAATAGAGGCGATTTCGAATTTATAAAGGTGAGTTTTTGCGTTCTATAAGTGTTTTGTGACCCTACCCTGTTAGACGGGGTAACTGATTTCATAAAACAATTACAATTTTTCAGTTGTTTAGTCTCACACATGTTCTGCGATTTCTAATTTAATGGAAACCTAAAGTTAGCAGGAGTAAAAACTATCGGTATTCAAAATAGATAGAGATGTTGACGTGCTGGAATAGTAGAGAAGCAAATAATATCCAAGTAGTAATGTAATATAAATCAATGTAATAATATCAGTGCAAAATTAATATGAATTTCTGTTCGGTTACAGGAAATGTAACGAATAGCTATGTGTATATGACAAAAATTGTTTTTTATGAATTTTTATAAAAAATGACAAAAATTTTTGAATATATGAAAATATATAGAATTGGTAAAAGTTGCTGAATTGATAAGAAGTTAACAAACAGTGTAAATAAAATGCAATTGAAAATTGTATTCTATGAGTATATTAGTTTGCAAGTATTGATTTAATATTTTTTAATTTTTTAATTCTAATTTATATCTAATTGTTTATTCACGTTTCAATTACAATTTCAAAAATGTTTTCAATTCATATATTTAATAATCTGAAATTTACTTATGTTATAAATACATATTATGTATATATATAATGAATAAAATAACGATATATATAATGTAGGAAATGTGTGTAATGTTAAAGAAGGATTTCGAATTTTCGAATTTGTATAGCATTCGTTGCAGAAAAATATTAAAATTAGTCGTAAATGTAAAAATGAATGAATGAATGAATGAAGAATAAAATAAAAAGTAAAAATTATGTCAACCTAGTTAAAATGGATTTTTTGGACTGGTTACAGTTACAAAAAGGGTAACAGATGTCCTTACATATGCAATTGTTAGAAGTGACAAGCGAATAACAAATAAAATAACATCTCGAGGGAAATGAGGTAACACGGTCACCAAAACAATATCACAGAAAATTGGGTAACGGGTACTTTTGTTATGAGATAAAGGGATACCTAACTTTTTCTAGTGTGAGAGCGCCTCAAAATTTGCATTATTTTTAAACATTTTACATTGTTTTTACAGACAAAATACTAATTTTTGGGCATTTAAATTAGAACACCACACATTTATAACGATTAAAAATTATATATTGACAGTTTAATATATAGAGAAACTATTTAACTCTTTTTTTATGATTTTATGGTATATTAAAACTGCCGGGCTTCCAATTTTCAATAATAAATAAAATTGATTAAACTTTTCAAGTGTCGGTTAGTGTGTTGTAAAAGTCGAGTGGGTGATTTACACTATCAGCTTCTAGTGAGATGAGAGTTGTCTAATCTTAATCTATGGTATATGTATATTTACGTGATTCTGTTAACCAACACATGAGCAATTGGGTACACTTATGAGATTATACATAAAACAAGACAACCTGCCATATTTTTAATTGGATAGAGCGTGGAGACCATTGAACATTCAGTGGCGATTTGCCAGATCGCCTTCATACATTTTGTTTCTTATAATAATAATAATAATAGTGACAATAATAATAATAAATCCATCGATTACCCTCCTCCATCCCAACTGATGCGAAAGGCGTAATTTGCCTGTGTGCGGAATTAGCGAGATCCAAAAAAAATTTTCGGAATTTTTTCTTTTGGTCTTGCCCATTCCACTGACATGGGCGAGTCAAATTGCCGGGCAATATCACATTTTTAAATTCCATTACGCCTCATTTAAGAGGTACATAAAAATATTTTCCATTAGCTAATTTTGAACTTTATTCACCATTTCCTAATATATTTCTATAATATTATGCATTTGTGTACGTATTTGCATATTGCATTAAAAATATGATAAAATTCAAAATTCTTAACATATTGAACATATGAACATTCATTTGAAACCGAGCCCGATTGCCCATCCCATGAAAAGTGTTTTAAAACGAGAAGAAATGCTGAACTACGTAGCAGCGAACTGTTACGACCAAGAACACAAAGCGTTTTATTGTGTTAAAGTATGACTGCGGACTTACTACTTTCAAATTCACAACAGTTTTTCAACAAAACCAACAAATATTTTAACGTATTGTAACGGATTTATTAAGTTAATCGCCTACATTGGAACTCTACTCTGAGTTCGACTACTGGATTCTTAATTAGTTTTTATATAAAAAATTTTTTAGTAAAATTAAATTTAATGGCTAATACATTTGTCTTTATATCTATTTCAAACAGCTTATCACTTTATTACTCATTATTCGCGCTGGCAACTTCTTACTTACATTCCATTTACACTTTACTCGGCAACACTTTAATTAGAACTCTGTCTGCTGCCATTTCTACAGCCGTTATATAGCATATCGTTACCAACCCTTTGCCACTCGAAAATTCCGGCAACTTCGAATATAGCTGTCTGGCTGATTCTGGCAAGTTATCGTCAATTCTGTTTTGTTCTGGCATTTCTGTTCTCCACAGTATGTGCAAGTGGACAAAAAAAGCCTTTTGCATGTTTGCTAAGTCTAGATTTATACACGGGAACTTTTGTTGTTCATTATATGGAAATTCACTTTTGATGTTGCCCATTACATTCACACGGGCAACGTGTGTCCATATGAATGCGGTCATACCAGATTTAAGCGTTAGAACTATCGAAAATATCTATTTTAGTTTTGGGTATTTTGTGAGCAGCAAAATGTCGATGTAATTTTGGTTCGAACTAACGAAGATACCTTACAATACGGGTAAGAGTTACCTAACCTATTACTTGTGGGTTACCAGTATTTAATGCAATTGTTATCAAATATGTTACTTTTATTCCAGCCTCGGGGAAAGAGTAACTATTTCTAGATATACGAAATGATAGATATAGTTTGCTACTCCAATTGTTCAACGGTTTGGTAAACTTTGCGTTACTCTTTAGTTAACAGCGTTTTTTGCATTTTTTATATGTTTGGTTAGATATCTGTTACTGAAAACGATTCCTTTGGTTATTTTATTTTCATTACCTATTGGTTACAGAAAACTTGTTATTGTAAAAATAAAAAATTTAACTCCTTATTTTGTTCCCACTCATTTACGTTAAACAGAAATTTCAATTTTTATACATAACAGTCCCGCTTTGCATTTAAATATTAACACTTTTATATTTACTACATACGCTAAATTTGTATTCATAAAAACACTATTGTGTTTATTTTAATACATTACATTACAATACATTACAATACAATACATTAATACATTAATATATATTTGTATATCTAAGCTTTTTAGTAGTTTAATGAGAATCATTTAAACATTTAAACGATTGGAACAATGTTTCATAATGCCTAAATTTTTGTGGTTAGGTTTTCAAGCTCTTTGGCGATTTTATTGACGTCATTGCATGTCTGCTTATTCAAGTATATTTTCACCCAATTTTTTGAAGGTAACTCACACAGCGACCGACATATTCGGCGTAAAGTCTACTAGAATAGCGAAAATCATTATATGTAGTATATGGGAGCTGGGATAACTCGTAGAGCGATTTCACACATTTTCGGTAGTAAACTATGGTATATCCAATATTACACGCTCGCTTAATTTTAACCTTTTGAATTTTTGACTACATATTGACCAAAATATATGGTATAAACTCTACCCGGGGGTTTAAAATCCTTATATTAGGTAAATTGGGGCTAGAGAAAGTGCTTGCCCGATTTTATCCACTTTAAGCACATGGACACACAGTTATCAGAAAGAGACGCTCTCTAAATTTCAAAGAGATAGCCCATGTATTGACCATTATATATGGGATAAAGTCTACAGGAAGATTGAAAATCTTTAGATTAGGTATGTGGATGCTACGTGCAGTGCTTACCCGATATTCCCCATTTTTAACACCAGAACACGTTATTATGGAAAGATAATCCTCGAATTTCATAATGATATCTTACAGATTTACCGTTATATATTTTATAAACTCTACAGGAAGATTGAAAATCCTTACAATAGGTATATGGCTGCTAGGGGTAGTAGTTACCCGATTTTCAACATTTTTGATACCAGAGTACACTATTGTCATGGTAAGATAATACTCCAATTCCATTACAAAACCTTACAGATTTACCGGTATTTTTGGTAAAAAGTCAGATAGAGGCAGTGAGGTCCATATATTGGGTATCTGGTGGCTTGAAAAGTTATAATCCGAATTCGACTATTTTTACGCAGGAGATGGCATATCTTGAACGTACTATTCATGAAAACTCTATTCCAATATCTTATTTGATGCTAGATTTATCTACCTTAAAGTGAAAGTATCAGATGAAACTTAAAGTTGTGTTATATGAGTAGTAGGCGTGGTTTTATCCGATTTCGTTTATTTTCACAATGTGACATAAGAATGCAAATTCAAAAAAATGCACAATGGCACATTATTGCCACACTAAATTTAGCTTAAATCGGTTAAGGGGTTCTTGAGATATGGAATTTCACCTAAAAATGGTCTGTGCCACCCCCATCACCAAACTTTTACACGGATTCCTATGCAATCCTTACTTATCATATTTGACGTAAGATGTTTTATTTCTTACGTGCTTCCTTAGCGAGTTAATACACTTTTAATAGTTTTCAACATAACCTTTGTATGCGAGGTGGGCGTGGTTATTATCCGATTTCACTCATTTTTCCATTATATGAAGAGATGCTAGAAAAACTTACTTTGAGCAAGTTTGATTGGGATAGCTTTAACGGTTTCCGAGATATATGTATTAAACCTATTGAGGGGCGGGCCATACCCACTTTTACAAAAATTTTTGCGCACAGATGGCCCATCCTACCAGGATCCTCTATGCCAAATAACACTATTATATTGTAATTAGCTGCTTAGTTATAGCGCTTTGTCGGTTTTCGATTGTTGGCATTTTGTGGGTGTGGAAGGTGTCTCATTACGCCGATCTGCAATACCAATCGTCTTACGGTGATAAAGAACACGTGCACCAAGTTTCATCAAAATATCTTAATATTTACTCAAGTTATGGCCTGCACGGGCGAACGAACGGAAAGACTCAGATTTCAACTCGTCTTTTTATCCTGATCATTTATATATATATATATGTCTATATTTAACTCGATTGGTTTTAGGTGTTACAAACAACCGTTTGGTGAACAAAACGGTATAGTTATAAATAGGAGTATAAAAATTACAATCAAAAATGAAAGCAATAAAAATAGCAATTTTTAATCGAAGTTCAAAACCAAACAGTATTAGAAATAATATGGCGAGCGGGTTTAGATGCACTGACACATTTAAAAAACAAGACGCAACACAGCAGTGAATTAAGGTAGAAAATGAAATAAATTGAAAAAGACAATATAAAACAAAAACAATGTGTGTATGCACAAACAAATTGACACACTCTTATCAGAAAGACACGCTCTCTAAATTTCAGAGAGATAATTACATACATATTACATTACGTTACGTTACGTTACATATGGTAGCTACAAAAAGTCTACAGGAATGTTAAAAATCCTTATATTAGGTATATGTAGGCTAGGGAATTATTTGCCAGATTTTACCCAGTTTTGATACAAGTGCACATTATTACCAGAGAAGGATGCTTTTTAAATTTCATTAATATATCTCAGACTTTGACCGGTATTTTCGGTGAAAAATCAGCCGTAGACACGAAGATCCACATATTCGGTATCTGGGAGCTTGAAAAATTATATTCCAATTCCCACCATTTTTGAGCAGAAAATGGCATACCTTGAGGGCACTATTTGAGTATATTTTTATTCCGATATATTAATTGGAGCTATAACTCAAGCTAATGAAAAAAAAGCGAATGCAAGTAATGCAAGGTGTAAGAATAGGATTGAATTTAAAGTTATGTTAAATGGAAAGTAGGCATGGTTGTGTTCCGATTTCATCTATTTTCGCAATGTGACACAAACATATCAAGAAAACGTTGTGAACGAATTTTGGTTGAAGTTGGCAAAATCATTCCTGAGAAAGGGAATTTCACAGACAAGTGGGTGGCCCACTGATCTCATCTTTCAATGTTTTGAAATTTGTGAGTGAAATAGTGCCAAATATTTCACGTGACTAAGTTTGCACTCTATTAAGAGAAATTTTCGTAATAATTAATTAATAAATTGCTTGTTGAAAGAAAAAACCCAACTCATCTCAAAGCTTTTCAAAATTCATTGCAAAAAAGTGCAGGGAATTCTCCATGCAAGCATATATAACACAGCATTTACAATAATATTAATTAGATTTTTATATTTTAAAAATATTATATTTATAATATTTATTACATATGGTTGGGCTTTAGCCATGGTTGATATGATGTGAAACTCGTTGATTCACTCAAAATTCACATTTTTTATAACAGTTTCCAAAGATACCACTCTAAAAAAATTTAGACTGAGCATTTTTAAAATAACTCTAGGATGTCTTGCAATTTCGATATAATATTTCACGCAAATAAAACCCTAAATACGTGCATTTATATTATAAATAATAATAGAATATACTTAATAGAACTTAATAGAATATCACGATTTTATGAGAAACATACTAAATACAAATATTTCGCATTTATAACAAAAAGTACCTGAAAATTTTGTTTTATGAAAATATTCTTCTTCGAAATTTGGTTTCGCACTGTTTATGTCAATTACTTTAGCATTTATTTCTGGCATGCGGGGTTTTTTGACATCACCTGATCTAAGTTCCGTGATCTTCATTACTACAAACTTAATCAGGGAACGGGTTTGGGAGAAATAGAGAGTTTTTCGCATCATATCATCCTTGCTCTTGCTGCTCAGTACATACCTTTAATAATATGATGCGAAACTCTTTGATCCGAGAGAGTTCTGTTAAAATGCCCTTTTGTTTAACATTTGACAATTGATTTGGTATTTTTGTTGTATTTCTTGAGAACTTTTTGGTTTCCATTCCACCGCTAAAGTGCACATACCCAACATTATTTTTGGAAGCCTGATAACCTATATTAGGTTCTTACATAGATATTATAAATATGTTAATCACTATTGTACTATTTCAAAACATTTACATATTTTAAAACCATCCAACTATGAGCAGTACTTCTTTTCGTAGTTATATATTTAATAAACATGCTTATTCAGAAATTTTAGTTGAAAAAATGCTTACACACGCAACTGTGCTTACAAGCACACTAAAAAACATGATCCCCCAAATAACGCACTGTTTTCGTCATCCATTTCTGCATGATCCTTAGTGGTAGCTCGTCGATTGCTTATCATTTCAGAGCTCATGAAGTGGCTGTCAACTTCAACCACGAGATCAATGCCTCTCTCAACAAGCACAAGAGGAAGGTTCGGATCATACTAATCATTGTATATACAGTAATAAACTTTTGGTTTGTTTACATGAGTATACTAAACTCTAGAAAATCCTTTCGCGTTGCGCACCCCTTTTCTCTTTCTTTTGTAGTGATTAAGTTGTCGTGTTAATATTAATCCTTCGCATAAATTTTAAAACTTGTGGAGCAACACTTCAACAAATATTAAGTAATGCAAACTTTTTCTCTTTTTTAAAGCAATATTGAATTACTTCGCAGGTGTTATCACTATGATCATGTTACTGTGACCTTTTATTTATTGTCACGCCAGTATTTTTTATTTGTAAATGTATAAAACTATCAATTGGGTTGTGAAGAGCTCTCGAAGAAGACGGACGTTTTTTTAATTCGCTCCGTGAATGTTACTTAATGGCAGGTAATGAACTCCTGATTTGTGCCTGAACCTGGCTCTGAACATAAGAACTAACCTTAACCTACTTAACTTAACTTAAAGAAACCACGGGGTTCATACAAGGCAACTGCTATAACGAGCGGAGACACAAAAATTAATACACCACAACAACAAAGACGCCAACAGACATAACAACACGAAAAAATAACACAAAACAAAGCCGGCTAAGAAGAGGAATACGGCACTGTCTTCCGTAGGAGTAGTAGGATTCTTAGATTTCCTTTACTTACTGTCACACAAAAACAAAGCTATAAAAAAACGAAAGAGAAACTCCATCTGCACCAGCAGGATCCACAAAACAAAAAGAAGTGGAGAGCTGCCATCACCAAAGAATCTCAGGCCACTCAAAACTCGCCGAAACAAGAATATATTAACCAAATGGGACGAGCAGAAGGGAAATCTCTAAAAAAGTTCAAATGTATCGTGGAAATAATGAAGATGATGATGGCTAAGCGGAAGAATGTCTGTATGGATATCTAGAATGGAACGGCCCATACATGACCAATCACCTTGAAAGGACAAGCCTTGTGGAACCTCGAGCAACAGTGCGACCACGAAACGAAAACGACGACTAGTGACAAACAGTTTTGCCTAAAAGGAAGATGTCTTATGCAGATGGAGAATATGTAATGGAACCACCTATAAACCCAGAAGAAAAACCTCAAGGGAAGAACACAGCTGCGAATTTGAAAACAAATAATAGGATTAAGCGAAAATTACAAGCCGTGATCATTAAGCCAGCAGAAGGCAATAGCTACGCCGAGGTCCTCCAGAATAACCGAAGCAAGGTAAATCTAAAAGCAGAGGTTAAGGTTAAAGGGATCCGCAAAACATGAGCGGAGGCGTTACTATTATAACTAGAAAAGTACATGAAAGAGTACATGAGCCAGCTTCTGCGAAGCACTCAAGACCACCCTTCAGGAATCTGCAACCGTGGCCGAATTTAAGCTAAAGGTTACTATAGGGATCAGAGACCTCGACTTCTTTGCAACAATAGAGGAAGTAGCAGGGGCTGTAAAAGAAGGGTTAAAAGTCAAAAGTGCTTCCGCTACTTTGGACCAGGGCACTTAACTTGGGACTGCAAAGGACCCGACAGGAGAGGGAAGGTATCTGCATAAATTGCAGCCAACTCAGTCACAAATTAAAAGAGTGCACAAACGCATCATTATGCTGTCTCTGTGAAAGGCCAAACAGGAACAAGTTGACCTTATCCCAGGCTCTGCGAAATGTGTACCCTAACAAATGAATATTATACAGGCCAATAAACATAGATGCGATGTTACTGACGGCGACGATTTAATCATCATAAGAGAACAATACAAAAACAAAGACGGTGGAACCTCTGTAGAAGACAGCAGCTCAAGCGCCGCTATATGGACAACCGCAGGAAGTAAAGTCGACGCTCTAGATGATTGGAACAACAATGGTTTCGTCAGGGGCAGATGCGACATTTTCATATTAATTAGCTGCTACGCCAAGCGATAGCACAAAAGAATTTCAAGAAAAGTTCAACAACATTGAAGATACAGCTGGGCATATAGAAGGTAATTTAATTATCACCGGAGAGCTAAATTTGGAAGCCATAGAGTGGTGTTTGCCAAACACAGATTCGAGAGCAAAACACTAGCGAAAAAAAGGCAATGAACCACAACAGGTTATAAGACTGCCGGAAATCTCCAGTGAACCCTTGAAGAGTTGCAACGGGCCGCCGGCATGCTCTAAGCTAACAAATCACACGGCTCGGAAGTATCCTAGCAGAAATCCTTAAAATGATCGCCGCAGGGCGACCGACAGTACTTTTGAATATGAATGCCTGCCTCGAAGCTGGAATATTCTCTGAATTTTGGAAGAAACAACGGCTTGTCCTAACCAGTAAAGGAAAACGAGATTCCAGCCTGCCAGTAGCATACCGTCCCCTATACATGCTCGACACAGTGCGACAGCTTTATGAAAGACTACTTAAACCTAGACTCGAAGCGGCTATCAGCAAACCTCCGCCATCTCTCCCCTAGACAACACGGTTATAGGCCCGCCAGGTCAACTTTAGGAGCTATAAAAATCGCCATTGAAAGTGTAGAAGTCGCACAGCGTAGATGCCATAAATGCACATGAATAGTTTTGCTCGCGACCTTAGACGTCCGAAACGTGTTCAACAGTGCGAGATTGGTAGATATAATCGACGGTCTAGAAAAAGTTTTAGAATCCCCGATTACCTGCATGCTGTGGTACGGAGCTTTCTAAGAAATAGGAAACTCTTTTACGAGACTAGAGAAGAATTATGACAAATACCTGATCCGTCAGGAGCAGCACAAAGGTCCATTTTAGGCCTAGATCTGTTGAACATTGGTTATGACTATCTACAAATCTCGAAATGACCGAAGAGTCATATTTAACTGGCTACACGGACGACATCGCAACAGTAATTACAACCTGAGACAGAAGAAGCCCGAAGGAAGCTGTATCACGCAATTTCATTGGACATTCGGACATTGCGGACATTGCGGACATTCTAAAGACACAAAAATAGTAAGCTAGATAGGTGTAAGACTGGATCTCAGATTCACTTTCTCTGCACAAGTCCAGCACGCCGCAGGAAAGGCAGCGAAAATCACATATAGAATATGTGAATATCATATGAAAATGTGATCATATCATATCAATGTATCGTATCAATCATATGAATGTGAAATCATAGAAGGGCCCAACGAAGAAAAGAGAAAGCTCTTAATGTCGACCACCATCAGCGTTTTATTATACGGAGTAGACGTATTAAAAAGGGAAAACCGACGTAAAGTATTGGTCAGAATGCACAGCACCGTAGCCATAAGAGTTACATTAGCCTACCGAATAATGTCAGGTGATGCAATATTAGTTATAGGCGATAATGTCTCAATTAATTTACTAACATATGAAAGAAAAAAGATGTGGGAGCTAAAGAAAGAATATGAAAATAACGATTGAACAGATAAAGAAAGATATGATATCAATATAGTACCGAAGATGGGAACATGGGAGTCGCGGCAGATGGACGGCCATCTAAATGTAAGTTGTCTAAGCTTATAGACAAGTCGTAAATTTGGAGAAGTCGACTTCTACACAACCCAACTGCAATCTTTGCACGGATCTTTTAAAAAGTACCTCCACATAATAGGAAAAGTCGAAGAGATGTTATGCCTATACAATGACGCTACAGAAGATGGCCAAGAACACATATTCTTTAAATGAGTGCGGTGGCAACGGAAGACCTGGTTGGCTTAATAAATGCGGACAATTTAATCAGTGTCATGCTGGAGAGCGCAGCAAACCGGGAAATTATCCAGAAATACGCAGCAAAGATGCTGGGCAAAAGGCCGGACCTGGACGCAGGTACACTGATGTGAACCTCTCAATGGGAAAAATTTAAAACCGTGGTGGGTGACGGTTCCCTAGATGGGGAATTTTAATGACCTACAAGTGGCACATACCATTACTGTGACGACAGCCTTGATGATGCGGAAGCCATTTCCCGGCTGCTCAATTGAAAAAAAAGAATTGCAAATGTAATGGGACTGCTTTATACCGATACAAAAATTTTAGTTTTCATAGAAAGATTTTATTGATAAGATACTGTATATAAATACATTAACAATCACTTCAATATTTTAATAAGTTTGTGTCTAAAGAAGAATGCAGAAACGTATTTTCAAATCCGATGGTGCTGAATCGTTAGCTAAATAATTTAATTATTTTTTTAAGTGACAAATATGGTACCATTTCTAGAAATCTCCCTCGAAAAGTAATACGGGTCATTGGTAAATCGTATTAAAATAATCCTGCTTCAAATTCTTTGGAATTGGAAGATTCCAAACTAAAAAATTTATGAGAAAACTCTTCACATAGACATCTTCGCAGCAAATGAAATTCATTTCAATTTATTTCATGAAAACAAACTTAACAGTTAAGGAATATATGATCATCAATAACTCTATATTTTAACCACAAAGGATTACATAGTCACGTTTACAGCTTCTTTTAATGAAATCGTTTATAATATATAAATAAAAACTTTTTCGCCATATAGGGTATAAATTTACATATATAGATTTTTTTAAAAATGCCACCACGAAAAGGTTTACTACTGTTTTTACTAGGGCTTGCTGAGACTGCTCATGGTTGGTTGTCATTTGACATTTACCGTCGCACAAGAAAGGACGTAAAAATGGAGGACAGCGAACTAATCCGAGGTTTTATTGAAATATATAAAATGATGCCAGAATTGTGGAACGTTAAACACGAACATTATAAAAAATAAAATAAAACCCCGGAAAGGGTTTGAAAAGTTATTAAATCATTTCCAATTTGAAGAAAAAGTAGCAAAGTGAAAGGTCTGGTGCTGGGACCGAGGTTATTTTCATATCAATTCAATGGCACTTCGACGAAAGGTCGGTAGATCTAATTTAAGTTCGGACGAAGGAGAGAAAACGGTTAGTGTATTAATAAAATAAATGTTAGTTTGGAAAGGTTATACTTTGATATTTGACTTCCCTTTTTTATATTAATTTAGGCTAAAGCTCGGAAGTGCACAAAAAAACAATGGACATTCCAAGAACACAGTTCCTAAAAAAAACAACACAACATCTTAAATCAAAAACTATAGAAATCCAACACGATGCAGCTGTTAAATACAAGTGGATGGGCACGCATGTTTCGTCAAATGAACCCGGACCAGCAGCTATTTGCTAATCAAGCTGTGGACGAAATAATGCTTCTGGGAAGATTAAACCAATTATCTCTGAACCACATGCATAGAAATGATGGGTCATCTGGTTCAACCAAATCACTCAAGAGCTAGTACTCCATATTCCTGAGGAAATTCGTCACATATGCTTCCAATATCCGTTGAAGATCCTAACGTAAATAGTAGCGAAAAATTTCAATTAGTTGAACAATTACCAATCCATGCAAAAGTCTCTGCAATAGAAAATTACTAGTATACTAGCGTAAATTTGTTTAATGATTCATAATATCAATAATGTTTTTGGTATATTTACGTACGCTTTATTTCATTTACTATTACTAGTTATAATATAGAAATTGAAATAATTGGACTTAAGTTTTTAAGTTTTTTCTAAGTTTTTTTTTCCAAGAAATTAAAGTGATTTCCGATGTGTTATTGCTTCGCAGAATTTTCTTCTAACCACTTTTGCTTCATTAGATACATTTCTTTTGTTGTTGACTCCATACCAGATAACTTCACAGAATTTATGGACTCCCTAAAATTTGACTTTGATGAAGGACGGAAGAAGTTATGTAAATAACAGCAAGCAAGTACAATCGTAGTAAGCTTCTCCGGATTTAAATTTATGGTAGTTTGCAATATTCTGAAACGTGAAGATAAAATCCCAAATACGTTTTCGACTTTCACGCGAGCTGAGCTAAGTGTCCGATTAAAGACAATTTCTTCACTTGTCAAATTAGAATGTGCAAATGGTTTTGAAATGTTCTTTCGCAGAGCTAATGCTGTGTCTGCTACGATTACACAGGGTAATGGTTCACTGCCAGAAACCACAATTTGGGGCTCGGGTAAGTTTAATTTTTCGGATTCCAATTTCCTAAAAAATTTTGTGTTAGAAAATACGCCACTACCTGAGATGCGACCATTCGCACCCACATCCACTATCAAAAAAATGCTATTGCTATCAACAATTGCCATTAGCACAATACTAAATGTTTTTTTATAACTAAAATAAAATGATCCACTATGAGCTGGCCTTATAATGCTGATGTGTTTTCCATCGCGCGCTCCTATGCAGTTGGGGAGCATTGATTTTTCATAAAAGCTTTCTGCTACATTTAGCCATTCTTCAGGATATTTTGGAAGCTGAAATCAGTTTGTTTTTCTTAAATATATATTTCAGGGCAGTTTAATATAAATTTTTGTACCTTAAGGAAATCTTTTAAAACTTTTATTATTGCTTCACAGGTCTCAATTGCAATAACAGTAATCGCTTGAGGCGATACTATCGTTGAAAATTTCATGTCTTCGAAACAATTACTAGTCGCTAAATACCTTAATGTAACAACGATAACAAATAACGCAATGGCGTCCGCTGTCACCATTACACTACAAAAATAATGCACAAACGAGCTTTTACCAAGACGTTGTATAGCTACGTTTTACAACTTGTTGGTACAACCGTCGCAACGTCTGAGGGCCGCATTACTACCAAAATTACGATTAAATAATAATTACTTTGTAGTAATTACAGTTTCAAGATAATTGCATATATATGGACAAACATAAGCAATACACAGTTTCCTTTAGCATTACGAACAGCAACAAATTTATCAAGTCAACATCTATTGCCTGTCCAGACGACGCAAAACAAATCTAGTAATGTTCATGCAAAGGTACGAAAGTGATATATTTCGGAAATGGGGACAATCAAAAAAAGAGTTGACTTTATTAAAACCATATCGGACATAATATCTAAATCAACTGGATTCGAGAGCACTTTGAAAAAGGTGAAACGTTATCAATATAAATAAAAATAACTTGTTACCGGAATTATTCTGGCAGAATGTGCAATAATTCGTTATATGTGATTGGCCAAGATTGACCTAAATAAATTGTAGAATATTGATATCTACTGGCAAAAAAGGGTCCTTTTTGTTTTTTTTTTTTACTTAAATTTTTTTTTTACTTAAATATTTTTTTTACTTAAATGTTTTTTTTACTTAAATTTTTTTTTTACTTAAATTTTTTTTTTACTTAAATTTTTTTTTTACTTAAATTTTTTTTTTACTTAAATTTTTTTTTTACTTAAATTTTTTTTTTACTTAAATTTTTTTTTTTTTAATTTTGGATGCCAAAATTAAGAACTGTGTTAAAAAAAATTTCACGAATTTCGTTTTTTGAAAAAAGTATTTAATTCGTTTACACTAATGTTGTCGCCCCCAAAATAGTCTCCATTCGATATTCTGCACTTATGCCAACGCTTATTCCAATCGTCGAAACACTTTTCAAACTCGATTTTTGGGGTAGCCTTTAGCTCTTTCAGCGGTGCGCGATGTCATCTATACTTGTAAAACGGCGCCCCTTTAAGGTTCTGTTTATTTTTGGAAATAGGAAAGTCACACGGAGCCATCTGGAATATGGAATATGGAGGCTGGGGCATTGTTACAGTATTGTTTTTGACCAAGAATTCATAAACAAGCAACGAAGATGTGAGCAGAATTGAGTAAAAGTGAGCAAACGCCATGAATTATTTTTCCACAAATCCGGGCGTGTTTTTTTTTTAATTGCTCCACGTAAACGGTATTGAACTTGTAGGTAGTACTCCTTATTGACTGTTTGACCTTAAGGCAAGAATTCATGATGCACTATGCCGTTAAAGTCGAAGAACACAGTCGCAGAACATACCCCTTATTTTTAAAACACACCGCGTAGCCACCGCACTTGTTTTTAAGATATTTTTATTTAATGTTAACAAATTTAACAATTTTAGGTATATAATTTTTCGATTTGTAATGAATTTTACACTTAGACTGCATTTTTCATACATTTTGCATGCTAACAAATAATAAGCGTTACCATATCTACATATTCTGCAAAAGAATCAAAATGAATAAAAAATAAAGATTATTAAATTAATAATTAACCGAGATAAAACTGTAGTGTCGTAACCTTATTGGCTGCTTAATGTATTTACATACATAATGTTATATACATGGCCAGATTTAGCTGCTGCATTAAATATCCTAAGCAGATATAGAGCAAAAATAATTCCCGGGTTGTGGAAAAGTTTAGAAAGAGTTCTTGCGTACTTGAAGGGAATCATTGATATAAAATTGATTTTTAAAAAGAATGCAATATTTGAAAGTACCATTAGTTGGTTATGAAGATTCTGGCTGGTGTGATAATGAGATTAATAGGAAAAGTACAACGAGCTATTTATTTTAGAAGTTCAGTTCAAATCTAACTGCGAGACAAGTTCAGATTCCTTCAACATGACTAATCTTTGTTGAATTGAAGTAAATATTAATTTGTCTGTCTTACGAATTCATTGAATTAATTAATTTTTATTTTATTTAAACGAGAGAAAAACATTTGGTTTAATCTATTATCTGATCATCTGATCCTGTTTTTCTAGGTTTTTCTCGTATCCTTGCAGCGAATGCTGGATCACTTAACACTTCCCAAAATGCACGCCAGCCACATTAGAATTTGTAAATGATACTTACTGATGTTCTCCGTTTTTCTGAAGTCATGATGCTCCTTTTATGCACTTTCAATCTAAACTGACAACATGACGATCAAAACTTCCAAATTTGCTTACACATTCCGCTAATTTTACCGTTAAGTGTGGCTGTCCCGCTTTGAGTATGAGCACGAAAAAACTAATCGCTTTTTTGTTGTTGTTGGTGAATTCTATTGAAAATTCTCATTTGTGTTTTTTTTTTTTTATACACAGGAGAGTAGAGATTAATATAAAATTGAGGAAAAACGCGCTCCTATTCAGTTTGTACATCGATTAAAAGTGCAGTATGATAGTAATTTTTACATTGTCTGGGATTAAGTGTGAGTCACTGTAAATAATTAAATATAAATTTCAATAATGTAAGTATATGAAACGTTTTATTATTTAAATTATCTTAATTTAAGTTTTTAACATCGACAGATAGTAAATATTGGTGGTACGTAGACTTGTCGCCCACTGTGTATACCTGTGAGTATCTTTGGTTGCATGTAAGACTATGTTCCGGAAACTTTGTTGCAGCAACTCATAGGGCCTGTTACAGGTTCATTATTTACTCATGCGATCCAGGATCGCGATATTTATCGTTTAGCGTACAATACGAATGGAACGCCATCCACTTCACAAAATATTTAAATATTTTGAAATATGGAGCACATTTTGTAAAAAGAATTCGCGATACGAAGGAACGAAGTATTGAAATAATTAAAAAACGCCAAATTTTTATTAAAAATGTATTATTTATTTATATGCTTAATCAAAATTTCTTATTATCAAACATTTGGTGAATTCTTGATTATCTAGGAACCATTTCTTGCTTGTAAATAGTGAACAAGCATAGAAATTGGCCAATGAAAAATATTTGTTGTACCTCGTAAATAAATTGAAAAATTTGAACAAAAGTTTTATTGTGTAAAGTGGAACTAATATGAGGACAGATATTTACGATGTATACTTTTGTATGAATACGTTTACATAAAAATTTTCCAGGCAGAGCGAAGCAAATTGCTGGACAACTCTTATCTTTTTATGATTGGGCAAATATTTCCCCGCATTTTTATTATTTATTTCGTTTAATTTTCAAATTAATCAAATGCATTTTTGAAATATGTATGTAAGTTTACTTTACTGAATCTGTTAAAATGAAATAACAAAACATGAATTATTAAATATCAGACGGAAGTACGGTAAGCAAAGCGTTGATTCTGGCGTACGATATGTTTGCTTCGCTTCGATATCAAAGTCTAAAGTGTCAAGCAAAGCGAGGAAAGTTGTATGTAAATCTTCCGGATGAATTTTCCTACATACCCAATATATTTATTTCGTCATTTGGATGATTTCATTTTGCATACATTAGTGCAAGATATCTCTATAAAATTAGGCGAGAATATTTCAATCAGCATTATGCCAATCGGTTGACAAAATCAGGGATATCAGTGTGTTATTTTCCCTGCAGGTTGATTAATTATTTCATTTAATATACAAAATAAAATGTAGTGAAGTAAGTGAATCCATTACCTATGTCATAAGTTAATAATGATTGCAACAATTTAAGACGCACACCTGTAAATTCGTACAGGGAGTCACATTAGGGGGGGGACATCTGTGGTTACAAAATTTTTATAAAGTGAATCGGGCCCAGCCCTTAATAGGTTTAATGTATATATTTCACAAACAACTATAGCTATATCAACCAAATTTCCTCGGAGCAAGTCTTTTTAGTAGCTCCTCCTACACTGTGCAAATGACTAAAATCGGATTATAACCCCGCGCACATATACAAGGCTATGTTGAAAATTAAGAAAAGTGCGTTAGATCGCTGAAGAAGCACTTCAGAAACGTTAAATCTCACAGCCAATATGTTATGGAAGGGATGTATAGGAATTCGTATAATACTTGGACACTGGGTGTGGCACCGCCCATTTTTTGCTGAAATCCCATATTTCCGGAACGACTGAACCAATTTAAGCCAAAAGCCGGTGAACTTTACTTCATATATATCGAAATTATCCCCGTGAAATGCAGAGCGTCTCTGATAACACTGTGTCCGCGCGTCTAAAATGTATAAAATCGGGTAAATTTCCTTAGCTTCCATATACCTAACATAGAAAGTTTCGAAGTTCCGGTTGACTATGCCGTATATACTCAGACATAGCATACTATTCAGACAGCAGCGTCTTTTCCTGGTAATAATAAATTGTTTTGATGCCAAATTTAAAAATCGCAATTCCAAAAAATGCCAAATCGCATTTTCTCTGGCCAAGGGATACTAACTCGGTACTATTCCTTGAAATCATTTGGGGAATGTTTACTGTTACCACAACAACTGAATTAGAAGGTGAGGAAGCCCGCCCTTAAGGCGAAAAATTCATGATTCATGATTCACTTTTAGTAAGAAGTAAAGTAGTGAACATATTCGTTTCTACAGTTTTAATAATAAACAACCACTGTAGAACTGGGATTCACCTAAAATCATTTAATAAAAAAATGTTTGATTTGTTGACACTTGTTTATTGACAAGTGGAACTCTTGTTGTTGTGGTAGTGAATCCCAGACCCCGTTTGGGGCCAAGCACGAAAACTAACTGTCATCTAATTCACTTAACGGTAGGTCTAGGAAACGAGCTACTTCGACGTGGTCGGACCAAAGGAAAAGGGGTGTTTAGTGAGTTGGTTTCAGGAGGCGTGCAAAGAGGTGGTTAGAGTCATGCGGGAAGTCGTTGCGTTCAGGATATGCGTTAGCTATGTCGGGGAAAATTCTGGATAAGTAGGAGCTTAACCTGCCTCAGTATCTACAACGAAGTTGTGCAAGGGTCACTCTAATTTCGCGCTACAACACGATCTCTTGTTCTGAGATGGGTGGCGGTTGGGCTCCGAGGACTACATTCACGGAAGGGAGTCAATGAAGGTGTTCATGGCTCCACTGGGGATGGCTTGCTTGTCGGAAGTTTGTCGCGTCCGTTTTGATGTTCCTAGGAGGCGGTTCCGCTCCGAGCAGGAACTGCTTGCAGAGGAGTGCGTTGTGCTCCCTGATCGGTAGTATATGGCCCTCACTATGTATGTGCTCGATTGGAGACATCAAGAGGCATCCCGTGATTGTCCACAGTGCGGCGTTCTGACAAGCATGTATCTTCCTCAGCTGCGTTTTGCTGCAACCAGGCGACCATATTTGGGGCTGTGTAGTTTATGACCAGCTGGCCGATTACCTTGTTTGCTGCCAACAACGTTTCTTCTCTTTGGCCCAGGCTCTGTTGGCTAACGACTTGAGGGTATTTTTCCGGCTCTGTACCTTGATAACAATCGCGGTCGTATGCGGAGTGAAGGAATTCCAAATTGTCAACTGTGACACTCAGTCCCCCTGCAGGTCGGGGGATAAGAATAACCCGCGGTAGGAATGCCTGCCGTACGAGGTGACTAAAATCCAAAAAATGCACTGCATTTGAAATAGACTTTGCTCAAAATATAGGCTTAGCCATGTCAGAAATAGTGCTATATTACTTAGCTGAACTGAGTTTATATCACTTTAAATGTATTATGCACACACTTAAAGCGGCATTTTAGTTCAAGCTACAAATGCCACCAGTCGAGATGAATGGGTAACTCAACTGGTAGTAGCCTTTAGGCTACAAGGTCTGAGCGGAGACTATAATTTGGTGCCACGGGGAGCAGGGGCCCGGTGGAGTTGCTTGTCGCTCCATCCTACTCAATGCGGTAGGCCCTTAGGGGAGTATCGTGGTGGCTGTGGTTTAACACCTGAATGCGGGTAGAACTGTCTGGGGCGGTACAGTTCAGTGTGGAGCTGCATTGCAACCGGGTGCCCCACCCATAGTAAGGCAGAGGTTTTAGGTTTTTAGGAACCCCACCAAGGTGGTTATTGTGCCACTCCACAATGCCGATCGGTACCGTTGGTTTTAGCGAAAGCAATTATTAACGGGGCGCTGATCGGCGCATTGTATTGATCCGTTGTATTTTTGAACACCGTGGAGTTAGGCTGTACAACGGCAGGTATCCACGTAAAGCGCAACGTCCTCTGTGACACTCAGTATTTTAGGGTTGTTCACTGTCGAAATTTTGACATTATCGACAAAAATATTGAGATCTAGCTTGTATTACTTCGTCCAGTTGGTAAAAGTGGTCCCTGTGGATTTGGCAGGGGAGAGCGTTAGGATCCTTGCAGTGAGGAAGCGAGAAAGGTCGCGCAGATAGGCGTTCTCTTTCACACACATACCATCAATTCCATTTCCCGTCGTCAAAATCGCCCAGTCGTCATATGAGGTCACAGACTCCCTCTGGTGGTTGGGGGAGTTTCGAGATACAGTTATTAAACAATAGTGGGGAGAGGACACCACCCTTCGGAACCCCATGTTTCCTATTTTAGATTGTTGACCGCGAAATAATACCGATGATGAACGACCGCTCAGATAGTCCATAGTCCACCTCTTAAGCCCTGGAGGGAGCGTGGTTTGCTCAATGTCAATGGTAACGTTGTATGATTGACTGTGTCAAACCGTTTTGAAAAGTCCAACGCTACTAGGATGGTCCTCTCACAGGGTGTTTTTTTTGATTTAGACTACGAGCTGTCTGGGCGTTTATGACTGTAAGGGCTGTGGTGGTGCTATGCACTTTTCAGAAACCGTGTTGGTGCTGCGCTAGGCTCAGGTGGAGAGTGAAAGTGGGGAGTAACAAGGCTTCGAGAGTCTTCACTACTGGGGAAAGGAGAGTTATCGGGCGATAAGACTCTCCTAGGTTGGCTGGTTTCCAGGATTTTAGTACTGAGACCACTTCCGATTTTCCACACATCGGGTATGTGAAGAGGGGACAGCGACACGTTGAAAACTTTGGTGAGATATTTTGCTCCCGTTGAGCCTAGTTGTTCTAGCATCAATGTAGTTTTTTTCTTCTTATTTGAATTTTTATTCGTTGATGGCACCTTGCCCTCCTCGCCTGTGAAAGCAAGAGCCGCGCAGTCTTTTGGCATTTTGCGCAGCCGTCGCGTAACCCGTCTTTTGGCCTTGTCCACCGAAGGATGCAGAATAAACTGCCGACTAAAGTAGCTCGCGCGTATCTTCGGGTCCGAGGAGGCATAATTATCAAATCGAATTTCAACCTGGTCGTTATGTCTCCTCGGGTTGGACAGGGATTTGACGGTACTCCTTACTCACACCGGTGGAGAGGTTGCAGACTTCAGCTGCTCTACCCATTTCATGATTTACCAATTGTCGAATCTCCAAATTGAGATCCCTTATTTGGGGATCACAGTGATCGACCTAGCGTAAGGTGTTGCGTTGTATTGCTAAAACTGCCGCTTCGGTTGAGAAATTGGGACGGATTTCCGCAATTCGTCCAGCGGGAATGGAGCGGGCGGTAGCAGCAGCGATCACCTTGCGGAATCGACGTTTGCCAACGAATATGTCCGTAAGGATAGGTAGTGTTGCGAAGGCGTTTTCGGTTAATTCTGTGAAGCCTTCCCAGTTAGCTTTGTGCCTAGTGTGTCCGAGACAGTGATTTCCGACTTGTCAACTGACTTTAAACAGTTTACATAAGTTAATATGTGTGATATTTAAAAAAACTAAGTGTTTTCTTAACCATAATACAGTTTAGCGCTGATTATGAATGAAATCTGTGTAGACATTGGTCCAAACCCTATAATTCTAATATGATTTACGTCGCTACGGTAGACTTTTTCTTCATATACACAATATATTAAACTTAAACCAAAGGGACGAATAGTTGAGTTTATATCGCATATTTCTTTAAAGATGTCTAATCAAAATTAAATGAGAATATTTTAACTAGTATTCTGTCATTCGGTAATAAAAATTATGGCTGTTCCACCTTCCCACAGCAGTTATATAATATCATGAATATAAATGATTTGCCTTAGTTAGATGGACTTTATGAGTATATACCTAAAATAAAAGCTTATATGGTGCCAAATATGATTACACACCAATCAAAATTTCATCAAATAATGAATGCTGTTGAATTCTTACGCAACATTTTTATACGCTCGCAACATGTTACTACAGAGTATATTAGTTTTGTTCACCTAACGGTTGTTTGTATCACCTAGAACTAAACGAGTAGATATATACATATATATATATATGTAAATGATCGGGATGAAAAGACGAGTTGAAATCCGAGTGCCTGTCTGTCCATCCGTCCGTCCGGGCAAGCGACGGATGGGCGTAATCGACATCTGCCACGCCCACAAAATGCCATTAGTCGAAAACAGATAATGTGCTATAACTAAGCAGAAAATTGAGATATAAACGAGTTATTGGGTATAGAGAATCCTAGTAGGGCGGGCCATTTATGGGCAAAAATTTTTGTAAAAGTGGACACGGCACGCCCGCAAATAGGCAATATATATATCTCGGAAACCGTTAAGGGTATATCAATTAAGCTTCCTCCGACTAAGTTTTTCCAGCATCTCTTCACATACAGAGAAAATGAGTGAAATCGGATAATAACCACGCCCACCTCCCATACAAATGGTATGTTGAAAACTACTAAAAGTGCGATATCTCGCTGAAGGAACACATTAGAAACATTAAATCTTGCAGCGAATATGATACGGAAGTGTTGCATAGGAATCCGTGTAAAGTTTTGGTTATGGGCTTGGCACCGCCCATTTTTTATGTGAAATCTCATATCTCAAGAATGCCTTAACCGATTTAAAAAAATTTGGTATGTGAAATTATATTTGCATTCTTATGTCATTATGAAAACGGAGGAAATCGTATAAAAACCACGCCTACTTCTCATAAAACACCATACATACATAGACTTATAGAAGGCAACCACTCACAGGCAGCACAAGGGCTGTTCTTTACTGTTCTCCTAGGGGTCTACTTTACCATCTTACAAGCCTACGAATATATTGAAGCCCCTTTCACCATCGCGGACTCAGTTTACGGCTCCACATTTTTTGTTGCCACAGGATTCCACGGAATTCACGTACTAATTGGAACAACCTTTTTATTAGTTTGTCTAATCCGACACTTAAACAACCACTTCTCAAAAACACACCGCTTCGAATCCAAAGTGGTGTTTCATCTGATACTTTCACTTTAAGATACATAATCGAGCATTAATTAAGATATTGGAACAAAGCTTTTCACAAATTGTACATTCCAGATATGCCATCTCATGCATGTAAATGTAAATGTAAAAACAGTTGAAATTGGTTTACCACTTTTGAAGCCCCCAGATACCCCAATAAATCGACCTCAGTACCTCTATCTGACTTTTTACCGAAAATATCGGTAAATTTATAAGATCTTGCAATGAAATTGGAGTATTATCTTTCCATGATAATAGTGTACTCTGGTATCAAAATGGGTGAAAATCGGGTAAATACTACCCCTAGCCTCCATATGCCTAATATACGGATTATCAACCTTCCAGTAGATTTTGTACCATATATAACGGTAAATGTGTGAGATAATGTAATGAAATTGGAGGATTATCTTTCCATAATAATAACGTCATCTGGTGTCAAAAATGGGAAAAATCGGTTAAATATTTCCCTTAGTCCCCTTATACATAATATAAGGATTTCCAACCTTCCTGTAGACTTTATACCATATATAACGGTCAAAATATGAGTTATCACTTGAAATTCAGAGAGCGTCTCTTTCTGATAACAGTGTGTCCATGTGCTCAAAGTGGATAAAATCGGGTAAGCACTTTTCGTAGCCCCAATTTACCTAATATAAGCATTTTCAACCTCCGGGTAGACTTCATACTATATATTTCGGTCAATATGTAAGATAGTTTAGCAAAATTAAGTGAACGTGTAATATCGGATACACCATAGTTTACTGCCGAAAATGTGTGAAATCGGTCTACGAATTATCCCAGCTCCAATATACTGCATGTAATGATTTTCCTTATTCTAGCAGATTTTATACCGAATATATCGGTCACTGTGTGAGTTACCTTCACACCTTGCGTGAAAACATGTTCCCATATATACTTGAATAATGAAAATAGTTAATGTGATCAGTGCAGATCTTCCTCTATCCCAAAATGCCCGATATAAGAATTCCAGATTTTCCAGCTGACTTTAAACCGTTTATGTTGGTCAATATGTGCGATATTTTAATGAAATTAAGTAGATACATTTTCTTAAACATAATGTGAATCGCGCTGAATATGAAAAAAATCGGTCTAGACCATGGTCTAAGCCCCTTATTCTTAATGTAATGATTTCTTTTTCTCTGCTACTTAATGGTAGCAACAAACACTTATATTTTCTCTATTTAGCTTTAAGTGTGTAAAAACAAGATCATGCCATGTGACCAACGATGACATCAGAAAAGGGAGAATGGTAAAAAATAGCGTAGAAAAACTCTTAAGTTTGCATGCAAATTATAAATAAAAATACGAACGTTTTTGTTAACTCTTGAAACAGACTTTACTTATTAGGTTATAATGAAAAAGTTTCAGTGAAACGAGCAGGTGATTGAATAAATATTTAAATAACTGCTTTACGGTTTAATTAAATAATTGCACATTAAGTGGATAAAATAACGAGGTGATGTGATGTTTTCAGCCATACTTTTTTTTTATTGCAAACTACCCTTTTATGACGTAATTTCTGTAGAAAGCGGACCTAAGAAAACAGCGGTAAAAAGCTTTAATCTCTGAAGCGGAGGTTCTCACACGATAGCTCGCTTAGCTCCGTTTCGTTCGAAACAACATCACTTACAACAAACAGCATTTTTAAGAACAATACGCAAAAGTAATCACAGAAAGTATGTTGCTTTGCATTGGCGTCGTCTGGCTCGCGGTGGCTCACTTGAAACTAACGGGACTAAAATCTGTATTCATTCTTTCTCTGCTCACCGGCATTGGCTGACAGTCACTTAACAGTAGCAAACGCATTTGGATTGTTGTCTTGCTTATCATTACTTTGTTGTTGGTGCAGTAAGAATATAGTTTTAAGTCGAAACATATATTGGAATTTTTATTACACTCCTGTAGTATGCCCCCAGAGCACCCTTGCTCTGAGTCTATCATTATTTTGTTGACATATACGCTTGCACTATTAACGTTCTAAATATTTGTTTGCTTTCCTAGACAGAGTTGTTGCTTCCTTTTCGCCCAATTGTTTTTTTTTCTATACATCTCTATTTTAATATGTATGAAAAGAATTACATTCTAGGACTTAACAAGCGCACATTTGAAACTTCAAGTACTAAGACTTTTATGTCTCCTAATGTCTATAATGTATTTTGTTTCATTACCAGATTCACATAATCGACGGAGCTGACGGTAAATGCACCGCGGAATTCAAAGTAGGACCCGAGCATCTCAATCGCGGAGGATTTTTACATGGCGGTTTTACAGCTACTATTGTTGACATGGTGACCACGTACGCACTAATGTCTAAGCCTTGTAATGCCGGTGTATCAGTTGATTTGCATGTTACTTACTTAAAAGCAGCTAAAGAAGGTGACACAATAGTAGTTTCTGCAAATACGATAAAAGCGGGAAAAAAACTAGCTTTTATTGAATGCGTCCTAATGCAGAAAAATGATGGAGCCATTGTAGCCAGGGGAAGTCAAACGAAATTTGTGGAATATATGTAGTGTTGATAATTTGCCAATTCCTCGGAGTCACAGGATGGTTAAATAAAATTCGCTTAGCCTTAACCACTTTCTTAACCAATTTTTTTAATTAACAATTCATTTAGTATGTACGCATTAATAGTTCGCTTATTTCTAAAGCAAGTTATTTATCCAAACTTCTTAAGCACAGAGCTTATGGTTTTTACATTTCATCGAGTACTTGCAACTATAAGGTGATATGTTAGCACTGCAGATGGGTGCAATTGGATCAATACCAAAACATTAGAGGTGTTGGAGCGACATAAAATTTTTTGAAATGAGGTTGTTGTTGTTGTAGTAGTTGAATATATAAACCCTGTTTGGGGGAAAGCGCAAATTAATTGTCATCCTAGTTCGGACCATAGGAAGAGACGGGTTTAGGTGGGTTGGTTTGATGAGGCATTTAAAGAAGTGGTTGGTGTCATGATGGGATTCTTTTCATTTAGCCTACTGCAGTATCCAGTACTCCTGTTTAATTCTTCTTAATTTTGAGTTTTTACCTCGAACTAATACAGGAGATTGTCGACAGCTCAGTCAACCGGAAAAAGCTCACTAGGTTTCAGCAGTGGGACCACTCTTCTTATTTTCGACATGTCGAGTATGTTAAAAGTAGTCACCGACAAACTGAAAATCTTGGTGAGATATTTCACTCCCGTCGAATCTAAGTGACATAATATCGACATGGACCGTCTGGAAATGGTCGATTTTACCTTTTTGATGACATTTTCAACCTCCTCGCTGGTGAAAGAAAGCGATGCGCAGTTTTTGCGCTGCCGTCAAGTAACACGTTTTTTTGTTCTGTCTATAGAAGAGTGCATTATAAATTGCCGGCTAAAATAGCTCATGTACTTCTTCTGGTCAGAAGGCTCATGACCACCAAATTGAATTTCTACCCGGTCGTTATATCTCCTCGGGTTTAACAGGGATTTGACGGCAGTCCAGAGCTTGCTTAAACCAGCAGAGGTTGCAAGACTTCAAATGCTCTATTCATTTCTTCCGCACATGATGATTTGATAGTTGTCGAATCTCCAAATTGAGATCTCTTATGGTTGTGCGCTCGATTGCTAAAACTGCTGCTTCGGGAAGTTGTGGCGGATTCCCGAAATTCTATCAGTTGAATGTAGCGAGCAGTAGCAGCAGCGACCATCATTCGAAATTTACGTTTGCCAACGGTAACGTCCGTAGGAATGAGTAGTGCGGTAAAGGTGTCAGGAGTAAATTCTGTAAAGCTGATTACGTTAGTTAGAATCAAAGCATCTATGTTCGTGTGATGTGGGTATATGTTGGGTATAACTGAGGGGATGTATATATCGAATACCTTCAAAGCTCCACATCGCCTAACCGGATAGGTATGTCTTGAAATTCTAAGGTAATATCCCTGCAATAGATGTCGCCATCCATTGCATGTGTTACACATAGCCAAGGTGCAGTTTGGATGGGCTCTTTGGATGCAAACACAGCAGAAAAATTCCTCCGGGTCCAGGTTGGACTCAATCCTAGCGCGTATCAGGAACTTCCCAACCCGTTAGCTCACAATATCGGCTATTGTGCAAGCAATGTATCAAACTTGATAAGTTTAAAAGAAAAACCAGATATACCTGCCACATTTGCAAAGATGCGATGTTAATAATCCACGGTGCAAACACCACAACTACGCTTGCAACGTCTGTCTAGTCGTAGCATCATCAACTGCATAAATAGTTCATATATTTTAAGTTTTATGCCTGCATGTTTAATGGTAATTAGTAAAAAATGTAAGAAATAAATTGAATTTGAAAAATAAATTTCCTTGAAGATGAATCAATTCATTGTTTTAATCAATACTACTAAAAAAAAATGCTTAGACATAATTTTCATACTACCCTTCATCCTAAAAACGTTTTCCCATTCTTCTTCATACAATGAAGGGCTACAAAAATGGCAAGTATAACGACACGAGTTGAACTCTGGATGTCTGTCTGTCCGTCTGTACAAGCGACAACTGAAATAAATATTTAGATGTCTTGAAGAAACTGAGTACATGCGTAACTGAGTAGGGCGTAACAGGACTGCTGCCAAGTCCACAAAATGTCGTTTTTCTATTTCGTTCAATGCCGTTAATCGAAAAACAACAAAGTGCTTTTACAACACATTAAGATATATCCGTGCAATTTGATACAGGGTATCGAAGTAGAAAGGGACATCTACAGTTTAAAATGTTTTTTCAAAGTGGGCATGGTTAAGTGAAAAATGAATGCTATACCAAGCCAGAAATTAAACTATAAAATTGCAATTTAAACCAGGATGTATGGCTAAATATTTTTTCACAAGTTGGCCTAGCCCCGCCTCACTAACCACCACAGCGGTTTTACCACCACCATTACGGTTTTGTTCAAAACTGCTAAAAGTGCGATAACTTACTAAAGAAACACGCTAGAAGCTATAAATTTTATAGTAAAGATGGTGCGGAAGAAATTCATTGGAATCGGTGTACAAACTGGACATTAAGTTTGGCACCGCCCAGTTTAAGGCGAAATCCTATACCTCAGGAACTACTGAACTACTTTCAACCAAATATGGAGTATAGTATTTTCCAGACATTTTAACGTTACAGTGCGAAAACTGCAAGATATCCCATATTTTCCAATTTTAAATTCTTTGACTCTTTTACTTTTCAGTATATATAAATCAAGCAATAATGAAGATTTCGGAAACAAGACAAATAGTGCCTTCCACATATGCTTACTCATATCTAAACGTGATGGAAATCGGATTATAACTTTTTAAGACCCAGACCTCGCATATGTGGACCTTTGGGCCATGGCTGACTTTTTACATAAAAGTCATATTTTAAAATATTTGTTAATCTGAGAGATATATTAATGAAATTCAGATAGCGCCTTTTTCTGATAATATTGTGTCCCTGTATTAAAATGAATAAAATATATATGCATACATATAGTATACATTTACTTTCTATATACTACTGTAAAGTTTTTCGATCTTCTGGTTGGCTTTGTAACGTATATATCCGATATGTAAGATATCTTAGCAAAATTAAATGAGGATATATTGGATATAATAGTTTGCCAACCCAATATATCAAATTTAGCCTCTTTGGTTGAATTTATGTCACATACGTCTTATTTGCTTACGTTTATTTTATAATTAATTGGGTTAATTAGGTTGATTTTAATATACATTTCTCGGACATAAAGCAAAATTAAGTAATGAAACTTTGTGAGGCTTTGAGCTATACTATATATATATTTTTTGCCAACACTTGGTATTTCCCCGCCTTTGATACTTAATAATTGCGAGAGTATAAAACGTTCGGTTACATCCGAAGATAGGCGTTCATTACTTGCTTTTAATTATATATGATTAATATACTGGTCGGCAGCATACCGGCATATAAATATATAAAATTCCCAGAATTTTAATAATATTTTCAGTTTTCTCAACTAACGACATTTTGATTCATTATGTTGATATAGAATACTAAGCTACAGGGGAATTGTGATACTTCTCAGAACGATAAATTTGCTGCATCGTAAGGCCAAATAACCCTTTAAATAACACTTTACTGTGTTGCATTTCGTAACGTATTTTGTAATTCTCGTAGCGACCCAATATATATTATAAAGAAATATTTGCAAAGGTAACAATTTCTGACAGTCCAACACAGATGTCTGAACGTATGCGCCATTCGCCGAATTCCTAAAATAATGTTTTCGAAAGTACTTTGCTTCGGGCATCACGGCGATGTTATTTGGTTTAGAATCTCACACTGCCTTTAGCTTCTTATGCTTTACAACTCGCAAATAAAAATCTTTAAATTTTTTCATACAACTCGAAATCTTATATTACGCTTAAGCTGTATTCGCTTTCCGACGTGCTCAAACCTTCGCACCATAAGTAAATGGAGTGTCACTTACGCTGCTCTTCGCATTTCTCATTCCTATATATGTAAATAGATGGTGGACGTTAATATCGCAAGGTATTTATCAGTTCATATCAGTTCCCAGAATACCGGGAACATTCCTCCTTCATCAAGACCGTGAAAAGACATTGATGATAGCATTTATTTAATTACCCATAGAAACAATTTAGATAATCACAACAATAATATAAAATTTAACTTATTCAGACATTTATTGTTGAATACACAGTTATTACAATTTTATTAAATGTAAAAATAAAACTATTATTCTGGTGATCTTAGGGTTCTTCAAATACAATCATTAGCAAAAACCAAATGACAAAATATACATTTAATTACTTCGTTTTCAGAAAATATTTGTTGCAGTAACGACCTGTCTTCTAGTACGTAATATTGACATCGGGAACAGTAACGAGAAGATATGACAGGTAGCTGGAATAAGTAAAAAAAAAATTTTTTTGTATTTTCGGATGATGCATTACTTAATTATATCAGGAGTACTTAATGGTCCATAGTTATATTCGAATTGCACTTGGTTCGATATAAGAGTGTGATTAATCTCTGTCACATTCAGTTAGAGTTCTTTCACTTGAAGTTGAATATGAAGTCAGAGCAAAGAACACATTTTCCAATAACAGCTCTTTTAAAAAATTTCGGGTGGGCTTTAAAATAGTATCCCCCTTATTCGGGGCTAAAATGGGTATAGGCGGACAGAGGAGGTTCTCCAGATCAAAAATATAGCCACCGCAGACTTATAGTTTTTAAGATATTTCTATTTAAAGATTTTGCATTACCCATGACAGTTCTATGGTTCCTGCATTTGGGGTATAATCTTTCTATAATTGTATGTATATGTATAATCTTTGTTTTTATTTATTCCAGTTCATTTGCAAAATATGTAGATATGGTAACACTTATTATTTGTTAGAATGTAACCTTTTTGTTATGGTGTGAATAAATCACATTGAATAAAGATTTAAATGTCGAATTAATCCTGTTTTTACAATAATTAATACAAAATAAATGTGTAGAAACAATTTAGTGAAGTGTTATTGTATGAAAAGTGTATGGTATAAGTGTAAAATTAATTATAAATCGAAAAATTACGCACTTAAAATTGTTAAATTTTTTAACTTTAAATAGAATATCTTAAAAACCACAAGTTTGCCGTTATATATATATATATATTTATTATGTGTTATATATATTATACATATATATTTATACATATATTTATATATATATATATATGGAATATCCATTTTAACCCCCGAATTCGGGGAATGCTATTCTAAAGTTTACCCGAATTTTTAAATAAACATGAATTTTATTATGTAAACTTTATGTTTCAAAACAATATTTAAAATTAAACAAATTATTCAAGTGCAGAATTTTTATTTGCATTCCTTGTTTGTATAATTATAAGCAGAAATTTTATTAGTTAATTGCAGAGTAAATTTTGAAAAAGTAACCTATTTTTACATACAACGGACAATATTTTAATTTAATGTCAATAAACCGGTTTGTTCCTACACTTAAATCCTTAAACAAAACAAGTTATGACAAGACAAAAAATAGAGCAGGATTTATTATTTTAACCTTTTACTAACTAGAGAGAAATTTTACGTTTAACCACGACTTCTACTAATAAATATATAATATAAACGTTGGTGTGGACAGAGCTGGAAAATCATATCATGTGAATTTAAATGTTCGAATCGAAATATTATTCAAGGAACGAAAAATAGTAAATTCAAGTAACAAATACAATATTTTATAAAATAATCTTTAAGTTCTTATTAAAGCACTACGAAAATAGTTTTTCAAATTACCTGCATGTAGGATATATAACACCGCTTTACTCTATGATTTCGGTCACACATCATAGTGTCCGGGTTAGTAAGGTCTTTACAATATAGACATTTTTCTTCCCAGGCAAACTGTATTTTACAGTTCTTGGTATTGACATCATATTCTTTACTAAAAAAAATCAAAAATCTTTCTTTCGTTTGTTCCGCAAAATTTTGCCGTAATAAAAGCTTTTTGAATTTTCTAATTAAAACAATATATATCTTCAAAAAAACATTAATGGATCCCTTCTGGAATTCGCTCAACACTAACGATTTTAATGAAAATAAATACTTAAGTCGACATATCACGTGCGTTATTTGAATGCTAATTGAGAGAAATTTTAGCGAAAATGTGGTGGTTTCCCGGTTTTTTTTTGCCATGAACCTAAAAAGAATAAATCAATCAATTGCAGATTGTAATGCTACCCTAACGGTTGTTGTAACACCTAAAATTAATCGATATAGATATAGTTACATATATGTATCAAAGTGATCTGGATGATGAGCAATAAATTGAATAAAAATTGTGTTTTCTTGATAAAACTGGTTACTCGTGTTCCTAGGCGCTCAGAAAAGGTTGGTAATGCAGATGGGCGAAATAGGACCATTACCACGCCCACAAAATTCCAAAATGCCAAATTATATAGCCACGAATTAAGCTATAAAACTGAAATCGCCACAGAGGACATCGGAAGAAGAGAGGTCAGGACAAGAGAAGTGCATATGTGATGTAATATTTTTTGAAAAGTGGGCACCCTAGTATGTGTTACGTGCATATCTCACAAACTACTATATCTATCTATATCAACAAAATTTTTTTGGAAAATTTTCGCTTTACCACCTCATCATACGGTGTGAAAATGCTCACCTCCCATTCAACGCTTATGTTGAAAATTACTTAAAAGTGTCTTAATTTGCTAAATAAACACGTTAGAAACTTTAGATTTTACAGTGAAAATGGTACAGAAAGGGTGAATATAAACCGGTATAAAAAAATGGACAAAGAAGTAGCTGCTATGATATGGCTCGATATGTAAGATATCTTAGCAAAATTAAATGAACTTATAACCTTGGATATGCTATAGTTTGGTGCTGTTTATGGCTGAAACCGGACATTAACTTCTCCATCCTCCCGACACCGAATATGAAAACCTCAAGCCCTTTGGTTGACTTTTTACCGGAATGAAATTCGGGGACATCTTAACTTGATTGTAATGAGCTCTTTCACTATAACTGAATATGGGTAAATGGAAATGGGTCAGTACTTCCCCTGGCTCCCTTATACTTATTACACGGATTTTGAAACCTTCGATTGCCTTTATATAGGCATTTCAGCAAAATCAAATGACGGTAGAGTGTTGAAAAAAATATAGCTTGGTGACGAAAATGGATGAGATCGGTTCACGAATTACCCCAGCCGCTAAATACTACATACACACAATAGTAATTAAACAAAATGATAAAACAGAAACAGATTACGCTTTTAATAAAAAAAAGCCACTCGTAAATGTAACACTAAGTTAATTCAACATATTAGCAATTTAAGGCGATTCTTGGTATTATGGTCATGTCGTAAAATTAAATAAGGAAATCAAGGAAAATCCTCAAAAATTGAAATTAAGTTTTGCGACATTTTAGAAATTTAATATTTTTGTTTTTGACATGTAAAGACATTTTGCTTAACTATTTTGAAATTTCATGCGGCTCTGTGTTCCGCTATTATAGAACACTAAACTATAGCGGAATAGTGGACCTCAAGGCAATAGATTTCGTACAGCATAATGCCAAATAACCCTTTAAATAACATTTTTTATTGCCATTTGTTTTTTCTTAAAAAATTAAATTATGGTTGTCGGTTTTCCTGTTATATTTCATCCGCAATCATATAGCATGTAGGAACCTGGACCTTAGAAGAATGTTATAGAAAAATATCAGAAAGTGTGGGCATCCCACGTTGTTCTTTACGGGGTATCGATAGATAAGTAGTAATTTGAAGGAGATTTAGTGTTATTGTATAATCCACAACGTAAAGATTTGTCGCCAAAACCTGGCCAAAATGCTAAATATAAATATAAAACAGAAGAGAGATATGCAGAGTGCATACTACCAATATTCGTGGTTGGGAATTTCTCGATAAGAGCTTTCTAGGGATTTAAAGAGGGAACAGCAGGTATATAAAGGCGAATTCACATACTCTTGTGAGTTTTCATCTGTAAAATTCGTATATAAAAGAACTGAATAAGTAAATTGGTTTGAAATAAACAACCTGTTAGTGATTGTGTACAAAGAAAATAGTGAGTTTATAGTTGTACAATAAAGTTGTACGATACCATTTCGGACTTTTAATTAACAATCGTGTGACCGAATGAAGGAATGGCGAAATCATCGTGGTGCCATTTAATTCTTAAATAATTCTTCTAATATTTTAGGTATTATTTTAAAGAAATATACATACAAAGTATGTATATGGTTAAGAAAAATAATTCAAATCGTGCGAAAAGAGACAGAACATTTTAATTTTAAGTCAAAATATACTATAGAAGATATATAAAACTTTCGTGTATTGAGATATTTGATAGTGGTTGAAGTGTCCATGGAGACCTCATATATTTACTTAGAAAGTAATTTAAATACTTTGATACGTTTTTACGGCAGTGACTCCCATTTTGATACTACGCTTTTATTTTTTAAATCTTCAACAGTACTATGCTGTTTTTTTTTCCATAAGCTGGCCTTTATAGCTATCCCCAACAGTTTAAACATTTTCAAAATTTTTTGGACAATGCGCAAATGCGTTTGTACGTCAGCTTTATCAGTGATTTTTTCAGGTAATAATAATTCAAGAAATAAATTCTAACATTCAAAATTGGTCGCTTCTCTCAAAATCAAGATTTTGGTCTAATGCTACGCCGGCTTTTCATAGTTATCAGAATATTTTAGTAAATTCTTTATCACATTTTAACTCCTCTTAACTTTTTTGCACAATCAGCGCCCTTTCCACGAACCACTTCAGTACAAAAAAATTTGATTTTATTACAATAGGATACAGTTTTATATATGCAAGAAAAAGAGGAAGGGGTACTCTTGTAGCCACTAAAATTAAAACTAGGCGTAATTCCCATGCTATAATTTTGTAGCAAATATAAATTCATAATAAACTATTTCTGTATAAATCAGCTCAGTTTTGCGGTTAACTGCTATATATACAAAAACCACCACTGTTTTTCTCTCTATTACTAAAATAATGTCAGCAAACGTAAAATAGTTTAGCCATTCTTCATTGATTCGGAAGAAAATGTCACATTAGGACTCAAAAAAAGTTTTTAGTGTTAATAAAAAGATCTTATTATAAACGTAGTAAATGCGTCGTAGGTATGTCAGCAGAATCAAAGCTGCATTTCATTCATATAACTACCAACTAGTGCGATTTAACTGTTTTATGCCGATATTAAATTTTACACCTCAACTTCACTTCAGATGAAGTTTTGAAATTCGATACTCAGAAATTAATTAATAAAAAATGGAAATGTATAAATAAATTATTTAAGCAATATTAACTAATGTTTAATCAGCAAAACAAAACAGTTTTTTTGAGTAAAAGTGAAAGTAAAGGATTATTGGAAGAATTCGTCTTAGATTCAGCATTTTTGGTAGCTATCGTCACCAAAGTAAAAAAAAAGTTCAATATAGAAGACAGCTATTCCTTGGACATGTTTGTGAGAATGTTCCTTCATCACGTTTCATAAAAAAGTGCCTCCTTACTCCTTATATAAGCGGAAATAATTTAGCACGAAGTTTGCTAACACGCGCCAGGAAGTTCCAATGGATTTGAGTGATAGCGAAGCCTCTTTCCGATACTCAGCAAATCTATTTTCGCCCCAATTTTTTCGTCTTTGTAATATTTAGTAAAACTAATGATTATTTTATTATCAATCTCAGTTCAATCTTTCGCAGAAGATAACAAAATCGAATTGTTTTAAATTTTAAACAGCACTAGATCTTTGTAAAAATATTTCTCCACTTCATCTTTAAAATCTCTGGAATAATTGTTTTAAACGGTTCAGACACTGCTTGAATCTTCTCAATAAATAAACATTCTCACACTAAACATTGGGTATAATCTTTGAATACTTTTCGATCGCAAAATTTAGGTTGAAATCACTGAAGTCGTATTGAAAATAAAAATTTCAATGAAATTGAACTCAACGACTAGAAAATATGGATTTCTTGGCTCTTATATGGCGATAATTTCAAAATCATTGAAACCGGATTCTTCGAAATGTATCCGTTGGCGAGTGAGTTGCGGAAATTTAAAAATATAGAGAAATTTCAAGTATTTATGTAAACAATTGCTGACTAGGAAATTATGTTTGTATGCTTATGTATGAATACTTAATTATGTTTTAAATTCGTATTTTAGAGATAAGAGCCTCTAAAATACACTAACAAAAATTAAGTTGAACTGCTTATGAATGTTATGTACCCGGACATAGCAAAAAGATTTTCGCAAAAAGCACTAGCTCAAATAAATAATAATAATCGGAAGTCCTTTCCAATACAATGCTAATAGTTGCCTGTGCCTAAGAAACATAGACATGCAGCAAGTTTTATTTTCGGAGAAAGAGCACCTTGTATTTTCTAAATTTTAATGAAACTGTAAATGAGTACGTAAATAAAGTCTTTGGTTTTTTTAACTTAAATACTTTGACTCTGACATCTTCGAATTTCTGAGCACACGTCGAATATTTATACAATTTTCCAATTTGTCGACACAACGGTTTTACTTTGTAAAAGTAAATATTGTGTGTCGATATTGATTTCTATGCAGAATGAATGATTAGACCCAATATTTTTTTAATTCTTTTTCTCTACTCAATTAAGAGTAAAATACACCAAAAAAGCATAAATTAAAAATTTAACAAACGGAAACTAAAATTGTCGAATCGATTATGAAAATAAAATACATTACATGTGGTGTATTCAAAAAATAACGGGAATTTTCGTGTTTTTCAAAAAATATTTATTCATTCGTCCACATTAATGTAGTCGCCTTCAAAATGGTCTCCATTCGATATTATGCACTTATGCCAGCGCTTCTTCCAATCGCCGGAACAATTCTCAAACATGATTTTTGGTTAGCCTTTAGCTCTTTCAGCGGTGCGCGATGTCATCTATACTTGTAAAACGACGGCCCTTTAAGGTTATCTTTATTTTTGGAAATAGGAAAGTCACACTGAGCCATGTCAGGAATATGGAATATGGAGGCTGGGGCATCGTTACAGTATTGTTTTTGACCAAGAATTCATGAACAAGCATCGAAGATGTGAGCAGAATTGAGTAAAAGTGAGCAAACGCCATGAATTATTTTTCCACAAATCCGGGCGTTTTTTTTTAATTGCTCCACGTAAACGGTATTGAACTTGTAGGTAGTACTCCTTATTGACTGTTTGAGGCCTTAAGGCCTTGCCATTAAAGTCGAAGAGCATTCCTGTTATTTTTTGGACACACCACGTATTACATTTACTATTACAAAGTTAAAAATGAAGTATAAAGAGGATATGCAAAATATCTTGTATATACATATTTGTCTTTTTAACATGTGCAATGATTTGAAACAGCGCAAAACAGCACTACGTAAAAAAAAACACTGGGTGCATTTTAAGTATAAGGGTGCTTCAAAGATTGCGGCACGAGACATCATGACCGACAGAATTAGAACATGCAACATACTAAATTTTTTGTATATTATGTTATACCATATTATGCTACAAAGAAAAATTTAAAATTCCGAATGCGTAACAACATAGAACCTAAGACAGAACCATAATTTATTATTAGACTCAAAACTTGAAAAAGACAAAAATATTTAAATAAAATTGAAATTTTTAAAATAGTTTGAAAGTTTACTCAATTACAAAACAAATATTTTCGGCAATTTTTTTTTATTTTTTTATTTTTATTAAGAATATTTCATAAAAATTGTTTTAAAAACACAGAAAAGTTTACATACTTTAAACAAAAACGTATTTTGCACAACAAAAAATAATAATAATAGAATTTAAATCAATATTTAGTGGGACCACATTGGCTATGCAGAAGTGTTTAATCTGTTTTTCATTGAAAAACTATTTTTTTTTTGTGTAATCTTTGAAATAGGACCCCATTCTTGTAGTGCGTTTTTACAGTCCGGCATATTGTCGCCCTTTTTACGAGACGACGATCCAGTTCATCTCATAAATACCCTATGGGGTTCAAATAAGGAGGCTGAGGACGGGAATGAAGTTGATAGGGCACGTTATATAGCGGTCATTCCTTAGCAACAAGTGCAGTATGATTTGGGATTGGGCAAGACCAATTTTATCTGCGGATTACCTCATATTGTCTCTTACGTAGCATGTTTTTTGACAATAACGTTTAATGGTTTTCGCGCCACACTTTTGTTTTCCATCACAGTTGAACTTGCTTTCATCTCTAAATAAGACGTTGGCCCAATAACATTCATCTGCCTCAACATGTTTTGCAACAAAATAAACACGTGTTTGTTTAATTTTTGTAGTAGGAAACGGTTTCTTATTGGGTACACGGCTTTGAAATCCGCTCTTTCGAACACTTTCGTTCAGTTTCTGGATGCGCTGAAGAAATATCCGAGCTTACGGAAGTTTTCGGAATTTCTATAGCCGAAAACCGAGGATTTTCCTGAATTGCTGCTAAAATTTGACCATTTGCCAGTGATGAAAGCTTAAATGGTCGACCGCACTTAGGCTTGCATTGTATATTTCTCGTTATATTGAAATTCCTAATTATTGTTTGAACGGTTGAATTTGGACGCCCAATTAGTTCTCCTCTCTCACATAGAGAATTTTTATCTTTATAATTGATAAAAAAAAAAAAAATAGAACAGTGAAAATACTAAAAGTAAGGAAATTAGCTTATTTGTGGATAACGGAATACAGTAATGATGCTTTGGAAGTTGATAGCTCTGCTGGTATTTAGGCTATCACTTTATCCACATTTTAGAACATTTCTGTATTTTGAAAACTATTTTTAAGAAATACAATTTAACTTAATGATTAGGATTTGTGGGAAAATAATTCATGGTTTTTGCTCAATTTTACTCAATTCTGCTCACATCTTCGTTGCTTGTTCGTGAATTCTTGACCAAAAACAATACTGTGACGATGCTCCAGCCTCATATTCCATATTCCTGAGATGGCTCAGTGTGACTTCCCTATTTCCAAAAATAAAGAGAACCTTAAAGGGCCGTCGTTTTACAAGTATAGATGACATCGCGGACCGCTGAAAGAGCTAAAGGCTAACCAAAAATCATGTTTGAGAATTGTTCCGGCGATTGGAAGAAGCGCTGGCATAAGTGCATAATATCGAATGGAGACCATTTTGAAGGCGACTACATTAATGTGGACGAATGAATAAATAGTTTTTTCAAAAAAGGAAAACTCCCGTACTTTTATGAGCCACTTCGTACATTCAAATAACATTAAGAAACTTTTATTTACATTTTGGATTTTAACATACAAATCAAGTAATAACAATGCACTGCTTTTGAGTATATTGTTTGGGCACATCAGCACTATATAATAGTGTCCAAAATATTTGCCAAACTAGAACTAACTTAACATAGTGGTTGGTGTGAAATTGTAATAAACCTTGCACTTGTTTTCAAAGTAATTAAATTTATGTACTATAAAATAGTGTAGAAGGTATTTGGCAAATTTTTGATAATTTTTTTTGCAAAATCTATTTAGTTACTAGGATACATAATTCAGAGATTGCAAAAATATTGAGTCTTCAAATTACGAATTGAGTAGAAAAAAACAAGTAAGGAAAGGCTAAGTTCAATATTTTGGACTATCGCAATTTATGAGGCTCCAAGTTGCTGAAACATTTTCCGGTGTTGACAAAACTTTATTTTAAACAAGAAAGGAAGGCCTAAGTTCGGGCTCAACCGAACAATTTCATACCAAGGAACTCGTATGTATCTATATCTATCGCGATCCGTTTTAGGTGTCACAAATAGCCGTTAGATACGAGGGCGGGTCAATAAGTCCGTGACTTTTTGAATTTCTGACCTCTTTACTGAAAAAACAACACTACTCCTACACTACTAAACACTACTACTAAAAGTCACGTACTTATTGACCCGCCCTCGTATTATATATAGAGGTATTATAAGGTCATATTTTAAAGGTCAAAATTTCACTAATGCTAATTATTGTAAGAATCCCCTACCTAGAGTGGTAAGATTCGCAGAAGACGTTGTGAACGCTTACTCAAAGTCAGAGGTAAAAGAAAAAGTGTTAAATGAGAAGCATGTTTTCATTATATTCGTAAATCAGTTTTTTTTTACTGCCAATTATTTGCTCGTCTTTTCTATACAAAGAACTTTCCTATATGGTTGAAAACAGTTAAACAGCTGACGACAAACAAAAGAGAATAAATGATAGGGTGATTTTTTTGTTCTTTCATCGAGAAAAGAAAACGCTATTAGTTTTACTACTATATTTTGCTTCGTGTCCTAGATATTTATATTGAAATCAAGCTAATTAAATCTCAAACTCAACCAAGATGGCTAAATTTAATATATTGGGTATATGAGGAAAAACCAGATGAAAGAAAAACATTAATTAAATATATGGGGTGGAGAGCAAGGTCTATACAGATTTCATTCATATTCAGCAATAAATCATATTCGGTTCAAGGGAACATATTCATTTAATTTTAGTTAGGTGTGCCTACTCCTAATTTTAGAAATATTAAAGAAACGCTATGGACCTATGCTATGCTGTTGAAATTGGTGGTCGTTCCTGAGATATCGAATTTCAACTAAAAGTGGGCGGTGCCGTACACACTGTCCGATTTTCACACTGATTCTTATGCATCCCCCCCATACCAAATTTGCTGTAAGATTTAATATTTTTAACGTGTTGAGTTAACGCACTTTTAGTAATTTTCAACATAACCTTAATATGGGAGATGGGCGCGGTTATCACCTGATTTCACAAATTTTTCCAGTGTACGGGGTGCTAAAAAGACTTGTTCTAAGCAAGTTTGGTTGATATATCTTTAGTTGTTTGTGTGATATAAACGCTAAACCTATTAGGGGGCGGGGGCACAAAAACTTTCCAAAAAGTTTTGAACCACTGACGCCTCTCCCTACTTCGAAATCACATATCAAACTAAAGTTTTTTATCTTAATATGTGGCTTAGTTATAGCCATATATAGCTTAAACACACACGCACATATATATCTATAATCTTTCGATTTGCGGTTTATTGTGAGCCAAGATTCTCATATAAGATAATACGAATTACGTATAAGATAATTACGAATATGGACGGATTGACAGGCAGTCACCCGGAATTCAACTTGTCTTGTCATCCTGATCATTTGTATATATATATATAACTATGTACCTATCTCGATTAGTATTAGGTGTTACAAACAACAGCTAGGTGAACAAAACTAATATACTCTATTGCAACATGTCGCCACAATATAAAAGTGTTAAATTATATTATGCGAATTCGATAATTTACTTTTTTGCCATATCTTACCTTTGATAGCTTAAGAAGTTCGAAACAAAGACAAATTTTATTTGAAGTTGAAGCAAAAATTTTTCATCCAAAAGGGCTGGTAACTGAATATTTATAATATCCGAAAGAGAACAGTAATTGTCATATTCCATATTATTAAATATATCCATCGCTAAGATAGTTGCCTTATAGGTACTTGGATTAACTACACGTTTGCTAGCCATTGCGAATTGCTTTAGGTCGTCGATTCCTTCCAATTTTGCAATATTTATAAATATACTATTATGCATAAATTTACACTGTTGTGTATATTCTCCGGTACGAAATAATATGAAGGTCAATACATTTAAGTTTGATGATGGCACTATACCAAGAATTCCTACCTGAGAGGTATTGAAATCGGTCTTAATACTTTGTTCAATTATTTTAAATTCTCTTTGATTCATGAAGTTTATTCGAAAATAATTCACATTATTCGTAATGGTAGTGACGATGAAGTCAGAGGAGGATACGAATTGAATTCCTATTCAACAGAAGATAAAATCAATAAAAATAAGAAGTTATTTTGCTATGTTAACAGAAGTATGTTTACCTGTTACTTTTATTCCCCCAATATACAGCTCTTTGTAATGCATAACTTCACCTTTAGTATTCAAAGAATACAGGAGTATAGTGGGACCTTTATTAAAAGCGACTAGATAAATACTGGCAGAAAACTTATTCACAAGTAGTTTTCTGCAAACTATATTATCTTTTTTATTCCATAAATATTCCAATGGAGATATAATAAGCATATCATTACTTAGATTTACTGAAAATAATTGCAAATTACCATCTCTAGTACTAATTAGCAAATAATTGTCAAATAAGTGTATGTCACATATTTTTTCATGTGTTATTTTAGTTATACAAATATCTTTTAAATTTGCACTGTTTGCATCTTGGAGCAAAATATTTGCTATATATCCATCATCAAATGATACAAATAATATTGGTTCCTTTTGATGCCAAGCAGCTGCGGTTATGTAACAATCAATAGAATTTGTTTGGACAAAGTCTTTGACTTTGAATGTTTCGTTTAAAAAAAATGCATTAACATTACATATTTCATTCCAATGACGACTAGGAGCTGCCATTTTTATTAATATTCGACACAACCCACTATTAGTTACAATAACGGCAACTGATTCTGCAGTCGGTTTATTCCATGGAGCCCGTTTAAATTGTAAAGCATTTACTTTTAAAGGTTCACAAGAAAACTGTGCCACATATGACGGCTCTAAAACTTGTCGATGCTGTTCCAACAAGTTGGAGTCATTATAAGATTGTTTCAAATCGTTTTTTTTTAATAGTGCCATATTATAACTTTGAGGAATGTTAATGTAGTATAAACTATACGGCAAATCAGTAAACTCTGATGAGGAATCTAAAATATCCATTAGAACAAGCTGATTACTGGAACATTGTAACGTTATCAGGTTTTCATCGGTTGTTAAGTCAAAGTCCACATATATATCTTGTTTAACCTCCGACATATGTAACTGAGTCAGTTTCAACGACGCCATGGTCTATTCATTAACATCTAAAAAAATACAAAAAAGAGTAAGATTGTGGGGAATATATTACGTTCAGAAATTATAGCACAACTGTGATGAATTAAATAAATGATCCAAAATGTTTTCCCCGAATTTAAGTGACCAAATTACATATATATATATACCCACCGAACTCTTTCAAAGTACTGTATATTAAAGCAGTCAGTATATCTTTTCTTTTTAGCAAACAATATAATTAATATAACTCAAATAAAATATCTTGGCTTATGAAATAATAAAGAACTATTTTCTATCTATCTATCAACTTATAAGAATGCAGCGTTTAGGTACATTCGTCGTGAAATTACAAAATTTTTGTGCGTTAAATGACTAAGTTCAGTAAGTTGATTAATTTGGCATTTTTAAAGAATACAATCTTTTTATAAGAATGCAGCATTTGGGCACAATTACTACAAATATAAAATAATTTAATAATGTTAATGAGTCAGGAAACAATACATATCTTTAAAAAAAGTTTCATAACAAAAGTGTGAAAGTAAATATTAGTTGAAAAATTCACGAAGTGTTTAAAGAGCAAGGTTTTTTTTGAACATCAATTTTGGTTAATAATTGAGTTAGAAACGTTCGCAATTTAATACAAAATAAATAATACATATTTTCTTTAAAATTTTTTAATGTATTCAAACCAAAAAATTCACAAAGTAGTGTAAGCAACTGCTCAAGATAACGTTCCCAATTTTGACATTTCTGCATGATGTAACAAGGGTTGAGAGTAATCGATAATATACACAAAATGGTCACTGCGGACTCAGTTGCCTGCAGAGTTAGTCGATATCTCGTAAAGTACATATCTCGTAAATGTACTCGTAAAGTAAATTTGGTATACTTTCGAAGGGTAACTATACTCGCACTTTTAATATTATTGTAATAGGGGTGTAAATAAACATCATTGAATGAAGAAATGTAGCTGCATAAACAATTTTCATAAACGTAACAAAGGTAAATTTACCAAGGTAACGTAAAAACGTAGTAATATAAACGTAACTTAAAAGATCGCTAATTGCAATCTGAAGGTGTTCGAAATTATATAACCATAAATGAGGGTTTCAATCTCTACTTATATTTTCTCCCAACGAAACCATTTTGATGAATTTGATGATTACTTCATTATTTCGAATTAGATTCTTCGATTGTGATTTCGAGAATTCTGCCAAGAATATATATAAAGGAAATAATAAACTCTTTACCTCTGACCAATAAGCGTAGTTAACATAGTGAATACCCTTTAGGTCTCTAAAAATCTGCGGTCGGCATGGGAGTAACTGCGACTGTGAGAATGATCATGAAAGTAAAGACACCCAGAACTATGTAACCTTACATTTTGAGAATTTTCTTCGTTCTCTTATAAGACAAACATTTTCATCATTATATATTTTATTCATCTTATATATTTTTCGATTGAAAGAAATATATTGTACCCTAAAAACCTTAAATTTATTGCTTTTAATTACCTATAACCTAAAATGTAATTCATAACACCAAAAAGTATTCATAATCATAAATAATTTCGCGTAGGGAAAAATTTCGTTAGCGATAGTTACCCGCGGTGTTGTTTTGTCGCTGTGTTGACAATGACTAAACCAGTGATAAAGAGATACCCACAATTCCCACAAAATCCGGTTCTACGGTACCTGAATTTACCCGGATTTTCACATCCGACCAAGGACTGTTATTTCGAGTATCCAATCCTGCTTGGATCAGTAAGAAGAAAACTTTAATTTATCATCAACAGAGCAACTCCTAGCAGCAGGACTACTCTACATTCTCCTGTTTCGTGCTGGCATTTGGTCCAACCCGGGCCCGGAGGAAATTTGCTACTGCATATGCGCTAAAAGGCTCCAACCAAACTCCGCCTCGGTTAGCTGTAACACATGCAATAGATGGAGCCATCTTAAAACGGGCTCAGACCTTAACACACAGAGAGAGGATCAGATTGTTGCTAACGCTCCACAGCGGTAAATGCCTTTACGGCCGTGCCAACAGCACATCCAACGAGTGCCCAACAAAGGACCTCAATGGTATTCTGGAGCTCAACTAGGAAGCATGACTCCCATTCTGACCTACCCCTCCCACGATCTTCTTCCCGCTCCACACGTGCGTGGAGTGCGTCGTACGTTGTCTCTAGCTACAGGAGTCTGCCTCCGCAACAGGCTTTAATGGCGTCGCCAACCTAAACCACAGTGCGACAACCCCGTTCGTGGGTACTACATCTGCAACAAATACCACCTACACACCACTCTCTCACTGCCAGACCACGCTAGCCTTACCGCGACACAGGGCCATTCTAAAACTCAACTGCAAGGAACTCTCGAGTAAGATTGAAGAGATAGTTGATTATATGAGTCGGGAAGGCGTATCGATAACGGCGGTCAAAGAAACCAAGCGAAACAGCCGTTCAGATCTCCTGAGATGTGCTAGTTTCAACGTTATATGTAAAGATCTCGTACGAGATAATGGTGGTGGCCCAGCCTCCATCTTACATAACACAATGCAATATCGTTTCATCGACGGACACATCGACCACAGCGATACTACCCCAGAATGTCAGGGCATAGCTATCCGGTCAGGCGATGTGGAGCGCGAGATATTTTATATATACACCCCCCAGTTACATGATGCCCTACAGAATACCACCTGAACATAGGTGCACCACTTCGTGGTAAGAACCGGTTAGTACTGAGCGATTTTAACGCGCACCACGATCTTTGGCATTCCTGTCTGTCAAATGATCGCAGAGGGATGGAGCTGGCTTAACAGATACACGTCGACATTCTGCACAATGAACCATAATGAACCCCACCATAATTATGGGTACTTGCAATAGTTCGCCTGACATTACAATTGCTAGCGGTAGCCTGAATATGAATAATAACAACATAACCTGGCGACCTATGCTAGCTCTTGCATCAGGCCCATAATTCTCACTATTGAAAAAATCCCCCCAAATTTATTTCTGTGGACAACCAGTCCTTCGTTAACTTTAACAAAGCTAACTAGGAAGGCTTCACAGAATTAACCGAAAACGCCTTGACAACACTACCTATCCTTACGGACATATTCGTTGGCTAACGTCGATTCCGCAAGGTGATCGCTGCTGCTACCGCCCGCTCCATTCCCGCTGGACGAATTGCGGAAATCCGTCCCAATTTCTCAACCGAAGCGGCAGTTTTAGCAATACAACGCAACACCTTACGCTAGGTCGATCACTGTGATCCCCAAATAAGGGATCTCAATTTGGAGATTCGACAATTGGTAAATCATGAAATGGGTAGAGCAGCTGAAGTCTGCAACCTCTCCACCGGTGTGAGTAAGGAGTACCGTCAAATCCCTGTCCAACCCGAGGAGACATAACGACCAGGTTGAAATTCGATTTGATAATTATGCCTCCTCGGACCCGAAGATACGCGCGAGCTACTTTAGTCGGCAGTTTATTCTGCATCCTTCGGTGGACAAGGCCAAAAGACGGGTTACGCGACGGCTGCGCAAAATGCCAAAAGACTGCGCGGCTCTTGCTTTCACAGGCGAGGAGGGCAAGGTGCCATCAACGAATAAAAATTCAAATAAGAAGAAAAAAACTACATTGATGCTAGAACAACTAGGCTCAACGGGAGCAAAATATCTCACCAAAGTTTTCAACGTGTCGCTGTCCCCTCTTCACATACCCGATGTGTGGAAAATCGGAAGTGGTCTCAGTACTAAAATCCTGGAAACCAGCCAACCTAGGAGAGTCTTATCGCCCGATAACTCTCCTTTCCCCAGTAGTGAAGACTCTCGAAGCCTTGTTACTCCCCACTTTCACTCTCCACCTGAGCCTAGCGCAGCACCAACACGGTTTCTGAAAAGTGCATAGCGCCACCACAGCCCTTACAGTCATAAACGCCCAGACAGCTCGTAGTCTAAATCAAAAAAAACACCCTGTGAGAGGACCATCCTAGTAGCGTTGGACTTTTCAAAACGGTTTGACACAGTCAATCATACAACGTTACCATTGACATTGAGCAAACCACGCTCCCTCCAGGGCTTAAGAGGTGGACTATGGACTATCTGAGCGGTCGTCCATCATCAGTGTTATTTCGCGGTCAACAATCTAAAATAGGAAACATGGGGTTCCGAAGGGTGGTGTCCTCTCCCCGCTATTGTTTAATAACTGTATCTCGAAACTCCCCCAACCACCAGAGGGAGTCTGTGACCTCATATGACGACTGGGCGATTTTGACGACGGGAAATGGAATTGATGGTATGTGTGTGAAAGAGAACGCCTATCTCCGCGACCTTTCTCGCTTCCTCGCTGCAAGGATCCTAACGCTCTCCCCTGCCAAATCCACAGGAACCACTTTTACCAACTGGACGAAGTAATACAAGCTAGATCTCAATATTTTTGTCGATAATGTCAAAATTTCGACAGTGAACAACCCTAAAATACTGAGTGTCACAGTTGACAATTCGCATTCCTTCACTCCACAATCGACCGCGATTGTTACCAAGGTACAGAGCCGCAAGAAGATCCTCAAGTCGCTAGCCAACAGAACACGGGCCAAAGACAATTTACAAGGCAACTTAAAAGGTAATCGGCCGGCCGGTCATAAATTACGCAGCTCCAATGTGGACGCCTGGATGTAGCAGAACGCAGCTGGAGAATATTCAAGCTTGTCAGTACACCGTACTCCGGACAATCGCAGGATGCCTCTTGAAGTCTCCAATCGAGCACCTACATAGGGAGGGCCGCATTCTGTCGGTCAGGGAGCACAATGCACTTCTCTCCAAGCAGTTCTTGTTGGGCTGTTTTCGCCGAAACCACCTCTGCAGTCACCTGATCGGAGCGGAACCCCCTACTAGGAACATTAAGAGGACATTCCTACATTGAACGATGTGCTTTACGTGGGTACCTGCCGTATGTACAGCCTAACTCCGCGGTGTTCAAAAACACTGCGAATCAATATAATGTGTTGATCAGCGCCCCGTCAGTAATAGCTTTTTGCTAAAACCAACGGTACCGATCGGCATTGTGGAAATGGGCACAATAACCACCATGGTAGGGCTCGAGGCCGATCTAAAACCTCTACCATATTTTGGATCCGATAACCGGTTGCAATGCTCCGGATAGCCGGGGGGCCTATTCAACTCAGACTGTAGAACTCAGATTGTTCTAGCTTGAACTCAAATGGCTCCTTAAGTGTGTGCATAATACATTCAATCAGTTCAAGTTAAGTAATATAGCACTACTTCTGACATGGCTAAGCCTATTTTAGAGCAGTCTATTTCAAATACAGTGCATTTTATGGATTTTTGTCGCCTTTTACGACATGCATGCCTCAGCGCGGGTTATTCTTATCCCGCGACCCACAGGGCGAAGGACATTTCTACAATACGTTGATGATGTCCAACAATATACCGACCAAACTCCGGACGCGGCTAACTTACGACAACCACTGAACGCCATTCACAGTGGAGCCATCAACACCTTCATCGTCTCTCTCTCAGTGAATGGCGTCTTCGGAGTCCAACTGCCACCTGTTGCAGAACATGAGCTCGCGTTGCTGCGCGAAACTATAGTGACGCTCACGCAAATTCGTTCTGGATACTGTAGCAGTTTAAACTCCTACCTATCAAGAACTGACCCCGACAAAGCTAACCTATGTCCTGCATGCAACGACTCCCGTATGACTCTAACCACCCCTTTGCATGCCCCCTGAAACCAACTCACTTAACACTCCTTTCACTTTGGTCCAACCACGACGAAGCAGCTCGTTACCTGTTACTGTTAAGTGAACTAGATGATAGTTAATTTTCGCGATTGCCCCCAAAACAGGGTCTGAGTATTCGCTGCAACAACGACAACAAGATACCCAACTTATTCCCGTGTGAGAGCGTCTCAAAATTAGCCTTTTTTTAAATAACATTTTACGTTGTTGCCAGATCATACAAAGTACTCATTTTTGGGCGTTTAAATTAAAACATCCATAATTTATTACGATTAAAAATTGTTATAAATTGGCCTTTTAATGTATAGAAGAAATATTTAAATATTTTTTTTGTGAACGTATCTTTGAGCTTTCAATACTAAATTAAGTGAACTAAACTTGTCTACTGGCAATTAAAACATGGTTCGTATCATTTTCAATGCCAAATTAGTAGCCCGAAGCTGCAACTCACAAAACATTGATTTAATTACATTTAAATTTTGGTTTTTTTTTTCGTTTTATTATTTAACATTTTTATTTGTGATCTTGCACGGCGGTTACAAATGTCTCTGATGAAAATTTTTTTGCAGGATTCCAATCTGGTCGTTCCAGTCTTTCTAGTTGATAAATGTCAAACCTACCCCATCCAGCCAACTATCAAAGTCGGGTAGGTGGTTTATTCTCTCGATTTTATGTGACAGAAGAGTTGTACATTCCTTTATTACTGGACTAAACGATAGAGCGTAAGATATGCTAAGATATGCCGACCATTGCTCTAAATTGAAGATGAATCTGTTGTTTATATACGTGAAAACTTTTGTTGCTCATTATCGGCAACTTTTTGTGTTGCGTATTGCGTTCATACGAGCAACTCCAGTCGGGCAACTTTCTGATATTAGCATGTAGCCATTTTCTCAAAATTTTGTAGGCTTCATTTACGCGGTACGAATGAAATATTTTTCATTAGCTAATTGTTTTTACTTATTCGAAATTTTCTGAAATATTTCTATAATGTTATGCATATATGTATACATATTTACATATTTCATAAAAAAAAAATATGATAATATAAAAATTTCCGAACATATTGTAAATATTTATTTGAAACTGAACTGCGAGTAGTGGCAACAAGTCTTCGTATCTGAACCCGCACATACGAAACACGTTCCGACTATTTAAGTAGTTAATTTTTTAGTATATACACTGTTCCAGTCAATTCTATATGATAATCTACCATAAATTTAACCAAAAACGACCAGCAACAAATCGGGGCTAACCGAAACTCAAAACGTTGAGAGAAATTGTATGGAAACTAAAACATACACATATTACTCATTAATCCTATTGGCTGATTCACACAAAACTTTGGATTCACTTTCCTTCAATTCTCATCTTTTTATGTATTGAAAAGCAAAATAAAGCAAAACCAATATTATTATTTATTAATTTTATTTCTACTATTTTTCAATTAAATCGAAATACATTTTCAAAATATCTACATATGTAAGTTTAGTTTACCGAATCTGTTAAGATGAAAATAACCAAACACAAAGCATTAATCAGAGAAAAGCTCGGAAATCAAAGCGTTCATTCTGACATACTCCGTGTTTCATTCGTTTTGATGTCAACGTATGAAGACTGACTTCCAAGACGTACTACTGCAAAGACGTACTAGTACTGGTATGCAATATCAAACTTTGCAAAACGATTTTTAGCAAAACGTATAATTTGACTTTATACTTCATTGTCGCAAGAAGCCATTTTATTATTTTATTTCTTTGGTTTTGCGATCGTATAAAGATGAAAAAAGGATCAAATTAAAGCAGAATTTTATTACAAATAATATCTTAAGTTTCTCCGAAAGTAGAAGCACAAACACTATTCAAATATATAGGAAAGCATTTAATATTCTTGCCATAATTAGTACGTTTTTTTCCAGAATCATTGAAATTAACGCATATTTCGTATAAATTAACGAAACAATTAATAAGAATGGACTTACCAATCTGAGTCCACCATTGTTGTGTATGTAACATTGTACAAACCTACAGGTAACAAATCTTAGTTTTATTACTCATACATACGCAGGCGAATGCTTATAGAATGAAAGAAATTACAATAAGAAAGGAATAGAATGAGGAAAAGAAGGAGCAAACATTAGGCGCTTTATTAGGTTTGCCTCAAACATTCTACTACTAAAGCGGCTAAATGCCTCAAAAAGGCCCAAATCTGCTATAGTGTTACCGTGTTTTGCCGTCAAATTAATTACTTTAAGTATGTTTTTGATGTTTTGTTGATATTGATTGATGATGATATGGTTTTCAAATTTTTTTCGATTATTAGAATTCATATAGGTAAAATTTACTTAGTTTCACTTTCAAATTTACTTAGTACTTATCAAAAATATTTATAGATGCTATGATATGAAAGCGATACTTCAAACGGCATTAGTTGCACCCATAAGTTAACCCTGGCGCACGTTGCCCCTGAACTCTTCCAAAAAATTAGCGTATAATTAGCTTCTCAAGTTTTTAGTCATTCTGTTGCAAGTGCTATGTATGCTCTTTATAGTTCCGGGAAACTTAATACTTCTAAGTCTCCATCTTTTCTTAATACAGCCGAATTCATCTTCTTTTTTGACAACTTGTTCAACATTTTTAATATTATCGTTTTTGGAGCAGTAGGGACCAACTAAAATTTCTTGAAGAAGCCGAGGGTGTTTCTTAACTCAAAGTGTACGATTGTTTCGATCGCGAAATAACAGACACTTTTGGTTTCATAAAAGGTTGACTTCTAAATATAAATAGTTTAAGACGTTTGTGGCGCTTCTGGTCACAAAAGGGCTTCACACGTTTAATGACAAGAAATTTGACTCAAAATAGACTAGAGAATTTTTTCGGACACATACGTAGAGGCGGGGGATTTGATGTGAGAATAACTCCGCAGCGTTTCTGATATTTTTTCAGACAAACCTGGGGCTAGGATATATTCGATGTCTTGTAGAGGGAATTTCGAACTCTTGTTTTTGTGTGTTACACACAAATAGTAATCACGTTTGTCTGCCTATGTGAGTCGGAATTTATATCTATGTCTACCGGTCTGAATAATTTGATAATTGTCCAAATATTTGTCTCTCGAAAGCCGCAATTATCCCTAGTTACCCTGATCTGTGATTTTGAAATGAGAACTTATTTAATTAGGCTTGTACGCTTATTATTATTATTTTTTAAGTGTTTTCATGTACCAGGTTTAGGACCCTTTTCTCCACCACTATTCTTTTTATAGGGTTTTTTAATTAGTATTTCGCTGTAAATTTCGTAAATATTATTGTAATATTACTTAGTAGATTTTGTTAGTTAGTTTTGATTTTTAAAATTGTTGTACCTGAATTGTACCTGACTTTTACATAATTACGATTTATATATTTGTTTAAATTCTTACAAGTGGATTGTTTTGTTTTTTATGTTAATGTTAATGTTAAATATAATTGTTAATGTACCTGAATTGTACCTGATTTTTAAATATTTATTTTAGTTTAAATTATTACAAGTAGTTGGCTTAGCATTGTAAATTTTATTTGGGTGAAAATAGGCCTCCTGGGGAACCGAACACCCAAAAAAGATCGGTAACACGCCTAAATTGCAACCTCAGAGATGGTAACGAAAAGCAATTCATATAACAATTAATTATTCAATTAATTTTTGCTTCTAAAATATGCCTGAAAATTTTATATTAAATTATTAATTAAATTTAATTTTTAATATTTTTAATATTTTCCATTAAAAATACGCTTTCACAAGAAAAGTTCTTGTGACAAAACATGAATCAATGTCAGAAATATTTCGAATGTATAATAGAACATTACATTTTGTTAATGTGCATTGCAATACATTTTGGAAGTCAGCCATTCTGTCAAGCAAAGCGAGGAAAGCTGTATTCAAATCAACCATATGAGTAAGAAAGGGATGAGCAATCACAGTTTATTTTGTCAATTTAACCAAATTTATTTTTATCAATGGTGTTTTAATTTCAGCAAAGATTCGATAGGAATATGGAAGAAAAAATGAATATATAAGTGAAAACCTTTGGAATAATTACAATCTTTATTTCCATTTTATTACAAGCAATCGAAACTGACACGGATTTTTATCTGGCCAAGGATTGACAACTCAGCAACATTCCTAAAAATTATTTCGAGGTGTCCCCAAAACTTTATAAAAAATGTTGCCTAAGTATAAAGTTTTTATTAGCCGAATTTTTGAATCGATTATAATCATATTTGATGATATGATTAGTTTATACTATAGGTCATGAACTCATATAGCTTTACTTACTATATCTTTCCCTGTATCCGAAATAAATATAATTAATATATTCATAATTAATTCATTCGTTTATTGTTTATTCAATTAATGTAAGTAAAATATCTTCAATATTAACCAATTATTAACCAATATATTCGACGGGAGAATAGAATAATTAAATCAGGTATATTGAGCTAACCCAAGGTTTGGACGCCGGGAGATATAGCCCGGCCTGGATCATATTTATACTCATTCATATCTTCATTGGTCAGTCAAAAGCATGGAGTCTTTATTTGCAATATCAGGATGTCATACGAATATTAGGGATGATTTAGCCTACTTCAAAACTTATATACATCAGGTTGTATCAGAAGTGTTGTATATTGCAAAATATTAAAGTTAATATACACTGTGTTCTTTCAGTTTATGTTATGACTTCAGAATTATGACAAACAATTGACAAGCTGCATTTAAAGAATTGTGCGATATCTGATCATTAGCCCGAAAAAACTAAACACCACAGATATCCACCTCACCTCCCAACTCACTACCAATTTAAACGTAGTTTTGCAGTCCAATTTGTGACTTTAGCACCGTAAATTTTCAATTACCACCATTTTTGACAGACGGCAATGTTCTGATTGCTACGATTTAAAATATAAACCCCAGAATTCCATGTGAATCTAAGATTGGGCTGGTAGAGTAAGTTCTTCAAATTAATTATATATAGTTTCATAGCCTTTCAGGCCACTAGTCTTATAGTTCCTAAAATATTAAGGAAGCTTTAGAATAGAAACAATCGAATGTGATGTTAAGACACGTATGAAGTGATAATAATATATACATAGTTCTTATATTTAACAAACTAATAATGAAATTCTACTACAATTAATATACGAGGTGTATTTAAAAAAAATAACGGGAATTTCCGTTTTTTGAAAAAATATTTCTTTATTCGTCTACATTAATATTGTCGCCTTCAAAATAGTCTGCATTTGGTATTATGTACTTGTGGCAGCGCTTCTTCCAATCATCGAAGCACTTCTCAAATTCGATTTTTGGGATAGTTGGGCATTTTCAGCGTTGCGCTTTTAATGTAATCTATACTTGTAAAACGACGGCCCTTTAAGATTCTCCTTTTTTTGGAAATAACAAAAAGTCACACGGAGCCATGTCTGGCGAATATGGAGGCTGGGGCATCGTTACAGTATAGTTCTTGGTCAAGAATTCACGAACAGGCTGCAAAGTGTGAGCAAAATTGAGTAAAAGTGAGCAAAAGCCATGTATTGTTTTTCCACAAATCCGGGCGTTTTTTTTGGATTGCTTCACGCAAACGGCGGTTAACTTGTAGGTAGTACTCCTTATTGACATTTTGACCTTAAGGTAAGAATTCATGATGCGCTATGCCATTAAAGTCGAAGAAAATTCCCGTTTTTTTTTTAGCACATCATTTAAATCACTGAGGAGAACTTCGTCTATCTTTAATATAATATCTTAACCAGGAACTCTGGGGATTTTATATTAATCTTTTCGAGTATATTTTTAACATTTGCCAAAGTGCCACTGCCGAAAAATTATATTGGGTATTTAAAAAAAGGATTTTCGATATTTTGAAATGTTGATATTTTGGTTCGCAGTGGGCCTGTATCACGCATGTACAAACTTAAATAAGTATATACATATTACAAATAAGTACTAAATACGTAGGAAAATGAATAAAAATTTTTAAAATTCATATAACAAAATTATTATCATATTAACATAAAAGCACCACAACAAAGAAACAAAACAATTCATAATAAAATATCACAATTTTGTGAGGAACATATTAGTACAACTATTTCTCATTTATAGTAAATGCCTAAAAAAAATTGCACAAAATTCAATATTATCAAATTTATTTCACATTGTTTTTGTTAGTTACTTTTATTGATATCAGCTGCTCAAAGTTCCCCGATTTCCGTCAATGATTCCATTATATAAGGCTGTGTCGTTGCCAAAAAACAACAATTTGTCGAATGTGTTTACACGCATAAAGTCAAAACTAGTTGTTTTTATTTTCTTTTTATAATTCAAAAATTCAAATATTTTTCAAATTATCCAGTGAATAAAACTTTGTTTTTTGAGTGATAACTGAATACGAATAGATTGTAAAAGACCCTAAAACGTCAAAATGTAAATAAGAATTTCATAAGAAAAACATAAACAAGTTTATAAAATTAACGATTAAAAAACATTTTCGTAAAAAGCACGTTCTCTAGTAACACAACCTATAATTGAATGATATCCCGTCGTTACCAACTTAGTCAGGAAACTCGTTTCAGAGAAAAATGAGAATTTTACATCATGTCATCCTTGACACAGACAGACACTGAGAAATTTTGTCACATTCTTATAGTGATAATACCGAATTACACATAAAAAAAAATTTGAGTTTGCAAGTTTGAGCACCCGTCAAAAAATGTATACCGGCAATAAAAAAAACCCCATATTTTATAGTTCTTCTTCAATAAGGGCAAAAAGGGTAGCAAGGCGGTCGAAAATGTGAATGGTGTTTATGGTCTTGATACTGTAAGATATCACGCACAATTCCATTCCGGTAATTTTGATGTCAAAGATGCGCCACGTTCGTGAAGGCCAACTGTCGAAAATGTCCATAAAAAAAATAATGGAAATTATGAAGACCGACCGTCATGAAAGCTCTGCTTTGATTAACCAATGGTGTATTTCTTCTATTGTATATAAATAGATTTTATTGGGCGACTGGATATATATGTATATATTCTTAACCTGGAGAATCTTCTCTATCAGCACATACCCATTTTAAACACGAATTCGTGGTACGCTACTCTAAATGCCAGCCAAATTTATAGCAAAAGAAAATCGAAATATTTCGGAAATAAATTTACAGGGAATAATATCATTTACTTACTTGGCGTTGGTATACCTGATATTTTAACATTTGACATAAAACGCATGGATTGATAAACCAATTGATCACTTCCTGTGTTTAAATTCAATGTATAAAAGCTGCTGAATTATGATAGCTAGGGAATGTAAGTCACGTTATTCCGTTAGTTTTGATGTTGTTTTCATTAGAATAATGGAATAATAAATACCGCATCATTTTTGCAGCACCTAACATCTATACAGGTAATAGTCAACTGCTCTACGTTCGAACCCATTTGATCGGTATAGAGTATTTTTTATTTTTATTTATCGATATTCGACTATATTCGATATCGACAGCAATTCAGTATCGCGAAATTTATTGAACGTTTAGAGTGCAGAAATATCGCCATCCATATTGGAAAATATTTAAATATAACATTGAAGATAAAAATTGGCAGTACGAAAAAACGAGATATCGAAATGAAAAATAGCGTGATATTTATTGGAAATTTATTATGCGGTTCAGTTCATAAAACGTTTCTGATTTATAAAGATTTCGTGAACTCCCTTTGATGTTGGGATTTTTTTCGCTTCAATTCTTGACTTGAAATTTTTTTATATCCAAAAACAATCTTCTTATGTTTTATTACAATACTTTGAAGAAAAACGTCCAAAATAAAGAAATATTACAACAGAACAACGTGATTTTCTTCGAATAAATACTGGGGCGGTGAATATTGAAAGTGTAGCATTCTCAAGGGATTTGTGATACATCAGTAAGACCGCGATCCAAATACCATATAAATATTGTAAGTGTAACAGCCGCCAAGGATGTTGTGTAAGTAACTTTACGTACCTAACCTTCCGTAGCTCTACCCTTGTATTAAAAGCTGAAGGAGTGAAAGAGATAAACAAGTTTTATGATTGAACTAAATATGGCGCTTGTGACAAATGCATATATGCTAATATTAGAAGTTTTTATATCAGCAACAAGTCGAAATCAGTTATACTCTGTCAAAAATTGCAAAGAAGAATAATTAACAACGTGAAGAATTTGGTGAAATTATAATAAACCCACGAGTCCTAAATAGTGATTGTTTGCTTATGATTCACCCCGTGCCAAATATATTAAATCAGTCATTGTACCACAATCTCACGAAATAGTAATGTATTTTTCTTATGGCAGTATCAGTCTAGATGATTTTAACTTTCTTTCCATTTATGCGAAAGTGAATTATTACAACCCGAGGGGCGTTTTAAACTATTGAGACTTGAGACCAACTACCAAAAGTAGTGGTTCTGATTGAATGTGAGTATTATAAGCGAAAAAATTACGTTTCATTTTTTATACTTTCACAACATGTTGCAACAGAGTAAAATAGACATGTTTCTCCTGACATGTAGAGACGAGTTGAATTCCGGGTAACAGTCTGTCCGTCCGCCGTGTAAGCGATAACTTGGGTAAAAATTAACGTATCTTAATAAAACGTTGTACACATGGTCCTTAAATTCATAAGAAAGTAGGTATTGCAGATGGGTGTAATCGGACTACTACCACTAACCGAAAACGTATAAAGTGCTGTAACTAAGCCACAAATTAATATACCAACTTGTAATTAGGTACAAGTAATCGCAACAAGAGTAAGTGGCTTAAATTTTTTAAATAGTGAGAGTGGCTTCGCTTCCTAATAGGTTTAATAAACTTATCTCATGAACCACTAAAGCTATATAAACAAACATAACTAGTATTTCTAGAATCCCCTCATACACTGGAAAAATAAGAAGAAACACAGCGGAATTGTTAAATCGCCCAGTATATACGATATGGAAGGGAGGCATAAGAATCCGTTTTAAAATTGGACAACGGGTGTGCCACCGCCCACCATTCAGTGAAATCCTACATCTCAGGAAGGAATAACAATAGTTTCAACGAAATTATCGCATGAGTATTTTGATATTATTATAGTACAGTGTGAAAAATGCCGAAATCGAATTGCAATCACGCCTACTTATCATATAACACATTTTTAAATTCAATCTGATTATTTCACTTTACAGTATATAACTTAAGCACCAATTAAGGTATTTGATCAAAACTTGGTAGAAATTGTGGCCCAAATGTACCTCATTTTCTGCTCAAAAATTGAAAAATTGGGAAATAGCTTTTCAAGAAACGAGATACTGAATATGTGAACGTTAGTGGCTATATCTGAATTTTTACTAAAAATATTGCGTCAACTTGCGAGATATCTTAATGGGATTCAGACCTTTTTTATAGAGGTATGGAGTGTCCTAATGTCTAAAATTGAAAAGATCGGATAAGGTAAGATAACTGTCACAACATATTGCGCGTATAAAAATGTGCATAAATGTAGACATATGCTAACAATTATCATTCAATTATTAACTATATAAATACTTACATACGAAAACAATTAAAATTTTCCAGAAATGAAACCTAAGCTGTCAAACTACCAAATTCAATGTTAATTGCAAGCAATAGTTATAAAAATTATCTAGACAAACATAACAGTTCATCTCGACCGGTAATAGATATTTTCCAAAATACTTTATTGATTTTCACACTGCTAATGGAGGACGGCATATTGCTATGTTTGGATATATTTAACTATCATCATTATACTATAATCATTACTATGACAGCCCCTGAAAATCAGCTCTCTCTAATTTTTTTCCGTTGGTGTGATAGAGATCAGAGAACAAGAGTTAAAATAATACCCAACTTATTCCATTGTGAGTTATTGTTGTCAGATCAAACAAAATACAAAATTTCGGCCACTCACATTAAAACATCCAATATTTATTACGATTATGATATTAAATTAAATAATATAATTAAATAATTAAATTAAAATTGTTATATATTGACCATTTAAAATATAGAGCAATTATTTAAATCTTTTTTTATGATGATATGGTATATTAAAACAGTTGGGTTTTGAATTTTCTATAATAAATAAAATTAATTAAACTTCTTAAGGGTCGATTAAAAAATGTTTTTTATGGTTTTCATTTCAAAATTAATACCCCGAAGTTGCTGATCGCAAAACATGGGTTATAGGTTTTATGGGTTTACATTTTTATTTGGGATCTTACACGGCGGTTATCCGTTCGTCTTCCTAGCGGCTACACGTCAAACGTACCCGATCCAGTCAACTGCCAAAGTCGGGTAGGTGATCTACTCTATCAATTTCCAGTAACAAGCGAGTTGTACATCTCTTTATCACTGCAGAGAACTTTGAATAGTTGATATCAGAGAAGGCGTGAGGCCAAGAATAAACCCGCTAAAAGTAACTGACAAAATCAGTCTGAAACAAACGGAACGGCAAGCTTTCTTAGAATTTTGAGGTACTAAAGGTTTTTAGCTATTCTTTGCTATAAATGAGAAATACTTGTAGTTAATATTCTTTTTATGAAATTTTTATATTTTATTATGAATTGCTTTGTTTCTTTGGTATAGTGTTTTTATGCTTATATATTATTACATTTTGTTATAAAAGTTTTTAAAAATTTGGGATATTTATCTACGTGCTCTTCTAGTACGTATTTATAATATGTATATACGTGGTATATATAGGCACATGGGCCTATGAGAACCGAAATATCGAAATTTCAAAATATCCAAAAGTCTTTCTTAAATACCCAATATACTTTTTTCGGCAGTAGTAGATTGACAAATGCTACAAAAAACAGTGCTTCTCACGGGTTTCAAACCGAGTTATCCTTGGGAAGACGGCGTAACATATTGCACAAACACGATCAAACTATTCCAGTTGTTTACCCACCAAATTACATTGCCTGCAATTTCCAATTGAATGGGATAAACCTTCAGTTAGAAGGAAACACTATCGATATTCTACGCGTATTTTAATATTAACATACTAAAAAGAAGGAATACGAATATAAAGTTTTTCAAGAAGTAGAATTGATAAGAAGAAATTGAGCGCGCAATTTTGTGTAAGAATTTGGCTTTTCAACAGGCAAGCTAATTTTTCATAATTGTGTATTTGAAAATTAAGTTACTTATCTTTCTGTATAGAAAAATGCGGAAGAAGCCATTAGTTAATGTAAGCATAACGATTTGTGATTAGTATTTGTCCACGAAATTGCGTTTATAATTAAAATTAATATTATTGCAAGCATAAACCAAAGCATATAGGGATATTGTAGAATTAGAACAAAATACCAAATACAGGTTACTTATTTATAAATTAATATTCACCTTAGTGTATTATTTGCATTATTAATTGAGCTTGTGAAAATATACACGAATTGTGTAGAGGCAATTTAAACCAATTGTGCTCAACGGTCATAAATTTAATTAAATATGCGCATATGTATATATATGTATATATGTAGCGTATATCATATATCTGTCCGTTTTCAGAACGTTTAGAATGTTTAAGTTGTATATATAATAGCTTTAAGTTGCATATATAATTTAATTTTAAGTTGCATATATACATATGTTCCTTTTAAGTTGTGTATATTTTATTTTTAAGCTAAATATACTTCAGTTTATTATTTATATATAAGGACAATTATTAAAAACAATTTTTTTTTATAAATTTAAGTTTGTTATATTTTATTACTAATTAATGAAGTTTTTATTTTTAATTAATATAATTTACGTATTTTTCGAATACACTTTCGCTTTCTTTTTTAATTTTGTATTTATATCTTAGGCGTTAGATAGTCGGATCTATACAAGCGGAGTGAACAATAACTTACTTAACCGCAGAAAGTCTGTCACTTTGGCAGTGTTCCCCAAACCTTATTCCTCAAATTTCAATACGTCATAATTTAAAAAAATTCTTTTTCTTGTAGGAAAATGTATGTGAGGAAATTGTATACGCAAAAGCAAGCAAACTCCAAAAGAACCAGCATGAGCAGCACATAATTGTGTATATATAGATATATATGTATATTTTATCAGTTTAAATAATTTATTACAATTAAAAATTAGACTTTTTACAGCGTGTACACATAATTTTAATCATTCTCTAATTTTTACAAACATAAATAGCTGAATAACATTTGTAAATAATATTTTCAAGATATGAAAAAGAAACTGTATGAAAAGAAAGAAAGAAGAATATTATAAACATGTACATAATAAACCCTTCTCTTCTAATTCTTTTCTTTCCTGTAAATTTATTGTATAAGGATATGTTTTAATTGTTAATATTTAATTGTAAACGTACTTTTTAAATCTATTTTCAAGTCGTTAATTTATTTTAATGTTAAAAAAATGCTGAAATAATAAAATAAAAATTAGAAAGATTAGTAGTTATAACAAAACGCAATATCCGCGTCTGCCCAACTTCCAGCACGCGCCGAGTTGCTTAAACCCGACCAATAGCAATAAGACACCAAAGCGATTCCAAGAAGTTCGAGAAGCGCAATGCCAATATTTGGTATCCTATTAACTTATATTACCGGCCATAGACTCATGTACTTTCATTGCTATATTTTGCTTCGTGTAAGAGATATATATATTAACTTTTACCAAATTAACACAAAAGTGGTATACGCGATATAAACTCAAACAAAGTGGCATAATTGAAAATATTAGATACATGATTAAAAAGTCACCAAAAAAAAAGGAACTCATTATATTAGGAATAAGCGGCTTAGACCATGATCTAGACCGATTTATTTCATATAAAACATAACGGTTTAAAGGTAAAAGGTAACGGTAACGGTAAACGGTTTAAAGTCAGTTGGAAAGTCTGGAAATCTTATATCGTGCATTTTTTGGATAGAGGAAGTTCTGCACTGATCACATTAGCTCTTTTCATTATTCAAGTATATTAGGGAACATGTTTTAACGCCATTTTGTGCAGGTAACTCACACAGTGACCGACATATTCGGTATAAAGTTTTTGACACAAGAGCACATTATTATCATGGAAAGATAATCGTCGAGTTTAATTACGATATTTTACAGATTTACCGAAATATATGATATAAAGTCTACACGACATGCGCATATGTATATATATGTATATATGTAGAGTATATCATATATCTGTCCGTTGTCAGAATGTTTAGAACGTTTAAGTTGTATATATGATAGCTTTAAGTTGCATATATAATTTAATTTTAAGTTGCATATGTACATATGTTCCTTTTAAGTTGTGTATATTTTATTTTTTTTACACGAAGTTGAAAATCTTTATATTAGGTATATGGGGGCTAGGGGAAGTATTTATCCGAATTTGTCCATTTTTGATACCAGAGCACGTTATTACCGTATCTTGGAAAGATAATCCTCCAATTTCATTACAACATCTTACCAATATTTTCGGTAAAAAGTCAGATAGAGGTACTGAGGTCCATTTATTGGGTATCTGGTGGCTTAAAAACTTATAATCCGATTTCAACTATTTTTACGCATATCTTGAACGTACCATTCGTGGAAAGCTTTGTTCCAATATCTTAATTGATGTTCGATTTATCTACCTTAAAGTGAAAGTATCAGATGAAACTTAAAATTGTGTTGTATGAGAATCAGGCGCGGGTTTTATCCGATTTCGTCAATTTTCAGTGTGACATAAGAATTTAAATAAAATGTCACATGCCAAACTTTGTTGAAATCAGTTAGGTTGTTCTGGATTTATGGGACTTCTCCTGAAAGTGTTCGGTGCCACGCCCATAACTCTTGTATGAGAGGTGGGCGTGCTTACCCGATTTCACTCATTTTCTCAGTATATGAAGAGATGCTAGAAAAACTTAGTCGGAGCAAGTTTGATTGATATAGCTTCTCAGTATATGAAGAGATGCTAGAAAAACTTAGTCGGAGCAAGTTTGATTGATATAGCTTTAATGGTTTCTGAGATATATATATTAAACCTATTGAGGGGGGGCCATGCCCACATTTACAAAAATTCCTTCCCAGAGATGCGCTGCCCTACTAGGATCTTCTATACTAAATAACACGTTTATATCCTAATTTTCTGCTTAGTTATAGCACATTATCTGTTTTCGATTAATGGCATTTTGTGGGCATGGCAGATCTCCAACTACGCCCGTCTGCAATACCAACCGTCTTACGGTGACAAAGAACACGTGTATCAAGTTTCATCAAAATATCTTAATTTTTACTCAAGTTATCGCTTGCACGGACGGACGGACAGACAGTCACTCGAATTTCAACTCATCTTTTCATCCTGATCATTTCTATACATATATATACATATATATATATATATGACTATATCTAACTCGTTAGGTGAACAAAACTAATCTACTCTGTAGCAACATGTTGCGAGAGTATAAAAACCAATTTACGAATAGAAACTATTATTATCATCTGAAAAATTTAAAACGATCATTGATATAAAAATTCTGAAATAGAAGGAAATAACCAGACTCTGATTATATTACATAATTAATTACAATTAAACCGTATGTGAGCTAATACTATTTTTCCATTTACAACAAATTCTCATAGTATTATAAGCTCCATGATTTTTCATCTTAAATAATTTACTCGTTCTCTGACCCGCTATTGAATTAGTAACCCCATGGTTGCTTTACAGCAAATCAAAACAACTTAATCAGGCCTTCAATACTTAGTGCAGAATCTACAAGAAAGAAAGAACCAAGAACCAGAAAGAACAACACAAAACAGAAATATGTTTGAAAACGTAGACCGAACTACTCTTATGGCCACAATTGGTGAAATTATGGCGGAACAGCTGCCAAATTTATTAAGGCGGCAGAAATCACCGGAAAAATTTATGCTAATGTAGCTGATCACGTGATTGCCACAGAACACGCTAGGAGTTTAAGTGACCTAGATAAGGTGTCAAATATAGTAAAAACAATACGTGAATTTTCAGGCGACCCATCAGAATTGAGTTCGTGGAAAAAGGGAGTAGATCACATATTAGAAGCGTATAGCGCTTATTAAGGCACACCAAAATACTATGGCATCTTGCATACCATACGTAATAAAATAATAGGACATGCCGATATGGCATTGGAATCTTATAGTACCTCCTTAATTGGTCAGCGATGTCCAAGTGTCTGACACTTTATTATGCGGACAAATGCGACATTAACGCTGTTGAATAGCAGTCAGTGGAAGAATTTCACCACTCAATTTATAAACATTTATACCTCATTTTGAATTAAATTGTTTGTTTGGAATTAGGAAGAGAAGCGGAACGATTAACGACAAAAATGTGCATAGGCAAAACTCTAAATACTTATGTGCGAGGGTATCAGGAATCAAAGAACCAGTAGATTTACCTTCAGCACTATATTTGTGTTTGAAATTGGAAAATCATTTATTCGTGCAAACCATTCAGGAACCAGAATTCCAAACATATACCTGCTGCACGCAACATTCAATTTATAAATAGACAACAACCTCCAGCCTCACTAAAACTTTACCAATACCAACAATACGGACAACACCCACTAATCACACAACCAAGGCAAAACTTTACCAATTTCGGTTACCAGCCTACTGCCGCACCTCGACAACCATTCCCAAATAGGCAATTCTAGCTGCAGCAAATCTCACCACCAAAAACCACTGCCCCGTCCAGAACCTATGGATGTAGACTCTAGTGTACCAACAAAAATGGTAAATGGTTGGAGGCAGCACATTAGCGGCACACCATAAAGTAGCACATAATAAAATTCTTCCTGTTATTTACACTAAAATCTATTGATGCTATCTTAGGCAATGATAGTTCCAAAGAACTAGGTGCTGAAATCAAAATCAGCAAAAACATGATGACCCTTAAAAATGGAGAAATCCCTTAAAAAAAAAGAGATTCGAAACCGTAAATAGCATTACACTGAGGACATCTCATTTGTCCAAAATACAAAAAACGAGACTCAATAAGTTACTCAAATCATTTCCAGTTCTATTTGTTGACCCTAATAAAAAACTACACAACTAATGTGAAGGCAGCGATACGAATCTCGTTTGACAACATAGTTTACTCAAAGTTCTATGGATATCCTATGCCACTCAAAGGCGAAGTGAACAAACAAATAAAAGAACTTCTAAGAAAGTAGAATTCTCCGTAGAATTCACTAGTGTCGGTTGTACCTAAAAAACAGATAGCTCAGGCCTCAGGTTATTGCCTACCATGAACTTAACAAAATAAACTTTGCAGATAAATACCCCCAACCAGGAATAAATGAGGTACTTACTCAATTAGGCAACAACAAAGTATTCTCTGTTTTTGACCTTAAAAGTGGTTTCCACCGAATTCCGCTAAAAAACCTCGATATAGAAAAGGCCGCTTTCTCCGTAAATAACGGAAAATAAGAGTTTACACGACTCCCATTTGGTTTCAAAAATGCGCCTTCAATTTTCCAACACGCATCGAATGACATACTTCAAGAACATATTGGGAAAATATGTTTCATTTACATAGACGATATCATTATGTTCAGCAAGGAAGATGATACCCACCTAAAAAACTTCGGCATATTTTTTCAAACTCTACAAGATGCCAACGTAAAGTGTTAGTTGGACAAATGCGAGTTTATGAAGAACAAGGTCAGAAGGAACTGAAATAAATCCAAGTAAAGTCGCAGTAATAATGAACTGTCACTGCCCTAGACTCTAAGAGACTTAATCCTTCCTTCCTCGGCCTCTCCAGCTATTATAGGAGATTTATACAAAATTATGTTAAGTTAGTAAAGCCCCTTGCCTCTCTTTCAACAGGGGAAGATGGACATGTGTCCAAAAGAATGTCATCAAAAAAATTAATTATATTAAACAAAAAAGCACTAGAATCTTTAAGTAGATCTAGAAAAAGTAGAATCTAGAAAAAGTAGACTTGTGTCAAAGGAAATAATTCTCCGTTATCCAGACTTCAATAAGGAGTTCCATCTGACTACCGATGCTTCTAATTTCCCAATAGGAGCTGAACAAAACAATCAACCGCTGTCATTCCTTTCTAGAACACTCTCCACGGCAGAAGAAAATTATTCGGCTAATGAGAAGGAGATGCTAGCCATAATTTGGGTGCACAAAGTCCTTAAAAACTACCTGTACAGGAAACAAAAGGTTAAGATCTTTACAGATCATCAACCCCTAAGACATTCTCTGAGCAGCTGGAATGGAAATGCCAGAACCAAGAGATGGAAAGCCTATCTAGAGAAATATGATTATGAAATATTTCATAACCAAGGAAAGAGAACGTAGTAGCCGACGTACTCTCAAGAATACCAGCAGAACAAATCCATCCCATTGTTCCTACACAGAACATCGCCGAAAACTGTAGGCACGATTTGATACCTAATATATAAGTTCCGATAAGCGTATTTAAGAATCAAATATTCCTTTGCAATGCCAGCAAACCCGACTACAAATTCACTATTCTGTTTCCCACTTAGCTTACTTAGACATGAGATATACCGACCATAGTACACTTTAGACGAACTAATGGCAGACCTAAAAAAATACCTTAACCCTTCGGTAAAAAATGGTATTTAAACGACCGAAGACTTAATAGGAAAGATTCAGTCATTTTATCGAAATCATTTTAGAAACATTAAAACACGATTCTCACAACCGAGAATCGAAGACTTGACTAATAACAGGAGGAAGAAATTCTGAAAACCCACAAAAGAGCTCACCTTAACGCTTTTGAAAGCAAAAATTAAATATCAGAAAATTTTTATTTCCTTAGAATGAAGCAAAAAATTGCAAACATAGTGAGGCAATGTAAATCCTGTAAAGAATCCAAGTACGATAGACACCTTCCCAGCTTAAAGAAACTCCAATCCCTGAATATCCCGGTCACGTACTGCATATTGATATCTATTCGGAACGACATCTAGTACTGACGGCAATGGACAAATTTTCTGAATTGGCTCAAGCCCGAAACATTGAATCAAAAGTCATAGAAGACGTTAGAACTCTTTTGCGCGATATTGGCTTTTAGTTCGAAGTCCCTAAACATATTGTAATGGACAACGAAAAACTTTTAGTTCACAGTCAGTAAAATTCATGTTAGAGTAACTCGGTGTAGAAATCTATACTGCACCACCATACCAAAGTACTGTTAACGGACAGATAGAGCGCTTTCACTCAATATTGACATAAAGCAGATAATCATCTAAATCAGATGTCTCAAGAAAGAAGGCGCTCGTCGAGATTTCAAAGAACTTTAGACAGAGCAATATACGAATAGAATTACTCTTTTCACTCGGTCTTCAAGAAGCCACCTTCAGAGATCTTTTATGGCAGAAATGTAACAACAGACCCAAACCAATAAGAAAAAGCTAAACAGTACAACATTTACCGACTTAGGATAAAAATATATACAGACTTATTAAATCATAACAAGAACCGGAAAAATATAATCATCAACCGAAGCAGGTGGTATTTGTGAAAGTAAATACTATGCTATGATTGAAATTTTCCTCAAGATTTAGAAAAGAAGTAGTTAAGGAAAACAAAAACATTACTATTATAACAGAATCAGAAAAAAAAACTTATTAAAAAAACACTTATAGACTACTACTATGGAATATGACTGGCATTAATAGAACCGTGACTATCACGAACTATAACAATGCACAGAATGTGACAATACACAAAGGACTCGGAAAATTACAGAACTCAATGACTAAATTAATACATTTAATAGACCTATACCAAATTCAAATGCATTCTGCAAATACAAATGCAAATCTGTTATACTATAGGACCGAAAATAGTCTGAAACGGAGTCTACTATTTGTTACTACTACTAATACTACTATTTGCTACAACATAAACACCATTTATACTCGTACATTCCAATCAATTACAACCTTCCTAAAAAAGCGCAAAAACAAATCCTTAAATTAGATAGAATCAGGCTGAACACATATAGCAGTTAGGTCAGATTACGACGATTACTAAGTCAAAAGCCAGAATAAAATCTGAACAATCTTATTGGCAATAATAATCAACAAGTCATTATTAATAAACAATTAGAATAGCGGATAAACAAACTCACATCATTATCTAACGGTCTCATAAATTCTATAAAGAAAAACAGTTCAGTTAACACCGAAACAGGCCTCAGCTTACACAATCAGATCAAAACATAAATACACAACACAGTGGGCACGGTTAAATATCGTAAACACGCTTTTGTTAAACGAAGACGAGTGAACTGAAATAGAAAACATTAAAAAAAAAGAAATATGCCACCCCTTTTGATCAAAGAAATCATTGAGTTTTCGGATGTTACAATTCTACACAACAAATTTACGCTTTTATACATTGTCAAAATACAGAAAATTGTAAAACAGTAGTAAATATAAAAGTATGCAATAAGAATAAAATTGTTAACATAAATAATTTAGATTGCATTCCTGAGCTAGTTAAGGGAAAAAGAGTGCTGTGTAATTTTAGCAATGCTGACCACGTCACAGAGGTGGAGGAAATCGATGACGGGATTATTCTTCTAAACGACTACAAAGGCAATATAACTTGGAATGGCACAGAGCTGCATCAAGAAGGCACCTACTTAATACAGTTATCAAATGACTCGCTGCTCATCAACAAAAAACAGTTCAGCAACTTTGAACCAACCGTTATGAAAACAGGGGTTCCTCTTATACAGTTTACACCTAAAGAAACTGAAACAATGGTCAACAGCATCTCTATAATAACGCCTTTTATCATTGTTCTGAAGGTGATGTTGGGAATGCAGACGAACAGTCAAAGGGAAAAAAGTGTAACATTGCAGCTAGGGTCTATGCCAATCGTGGGAACGAAGGTCACCGCAATAGGGACACCACCAAACTGTCAACAATCAACAGCGGAGGTGCAATGTCCGCTACCTCAGTTCAATAACATTCCCTACTTTTAAAGACCACTTGAGGAGGGAAGAGTTAACAACAACAATATTAACGAAGTGTAAGTATTTATGACAAAATGCAAGTTCAGCGTCTGCCCAACTTCCTGTACACGCTGAGTTGCCTAAACCCGGCCAATAACAATAAAAATACCATTAGCGATTCCAAGAAGATCGAGAAGCGCAAGGCACTTAAGAATAGCACTTTGTTTTGGGATAAGCTTTGAGATAAAAGTTAGTTGGTATTAAGATTAGTGAAATAAAGGTTGTATAAAACTTTTAAATCTGTTCCTATTCATTATTCCCCGCGTGGATAAAATTAACTTATAATATATGCTTGTTGCAGCTAACAAACGAGTAAAAAATGTGCACATATTTGTATGTTAAAGGTAACAAACTTCTTACCAAAACAATACCCATTTAGTTAACAGATTATGAATAACAAATGGGTAATCTATTTACTAACACTTGTAGCTAATAGAGGTAACAAATTGGTAACAAATAAAATACAAAAGAAGACTGTAAACATTTGATAACAAATGTATGCCGTACTGTAGGGTACACATATATGAGGTAACATACAACCTTTCATAAATGTAATTGGGTAGAGTGGGAAAATGTTATTTTTTTTGGGCAATGTGTCACTTTTTTTCCACTCACTGAACAAAAGTAACAAATATGTTAAATTATGAACAATTGAACAGTAACAAGTCCTTTACTACATGTTTTCTAAAGGATACCCGTCTTACAGAGTGCTTAAATTACACGTTAATTACATAATAACGCTACCACAGAATTTTTTTAAAGTTTCAAAAGAGTTTGTTATCGCAGAATTCACAAAACTACTAAAAACTCTGGTATACTGTAATCGTCGCGTAGGGCAATTTGTTTCTTTCTTCAGTTATCGGAATAAAACTTTGCACAAATAGCGCCCTCAAGTATGTCATCTGACATCCAAAAATGGCCGAAATTGAACTTCAAGCCTCCAGATACCGAATGTAGACCTCAATGGTTATCGCAGACTTTTAATCCAAAATATTCGTCAATCTGTGAGATATATTAATGAAATTCAGAGAGCATCTTTCTCTGATAATAATGTGTTCTTACTTCAAAAATAGGTAAAATCAGGTCAATACTTTCGCCCCCATATACCTAATATAATGATTTTCAAACTTCCGGTTGACCTAATTCCGTGTTTATCTTCCAGTTTGTAAAATATCAAAACGAAATTCAGAGCACATCCTTTCGTTGTAATGATGTGTCGTGATGCCAAAATTGGGTAAAATGGAATCAATAATTCTCATAGCCCTTATATGCTCAATATAAGATTTTCAAATTTTCGTTTGGCTTTATACCGAATACTCGTATATCGCTCAGTATGTCAGATATCTTAGCAAAATTATAGGACGTATAATCTTGAATATACTACAGTTAGTCCGTATATGCAACATTATAATGATTATAGTTATTCTAGTGGATATAATGCCGAATATGTCCGTCAAATTTGGAGATATCTTATTTTAGTAAAATTTTGTGGAAATATGTTCTTTAGTTTAATGCCAAAAGTAAATGTCATTTCTTCAGACCTATCTATCCCCAATTAATATATCAATGAAACAATATGAAAAAATCTCAATAAAAAAATATCTCAATGAAACATGTCTCAATAAAATTAAGCATAAAATAATGAATATAGATGATTAGTATAAATTAGATTGAATTTATGAGTAGATAACCTATACTAAAAGTTAAAACGACCCTAGCTCCGAAATACTGATTACTGATTTCCTTTCTAGCAATTGGTTTTAAGCTGATTATGAAGAATACGTCAATAAAATTTGTTGACATTGTTTCGTTTGGGATATTTCCTTTTGATATTAGTATGAGAGAAATCGCTCCAAGCCTTATTCAAGCAGCTTTCGTCATTTTTATTAGTTCTATATATATCTTAGTAAAGTTAAGTGATCATGTTACGTATAATATACTGTGATATGATCCCTAAAATTAATGAATCGAATGAAAATCGGTTAAAGTTATCTCTTATATAACAGACAGGACGTTACGCTTTGCATAAAATAATTTTTTAAATTTGATAACCAATAATGCTAAGCTTTCCATTAAAACGATTACCTTGAGCTGGCAATGGTATCCGAAACTCTGCGCCTAAGATATGAAAATACACAAAATTCTTAGAAGCTACTTAAAATGCAACATCCAATTACCTATTGAATAAATATCTCAGTTTTTCGACAGATTTTAATCTGTGGGTAATTAAGTGAACAGCATCTTCAATAATAAAATTATATTTCAAGTACCTACATATCAATACATGTAATCAGAGAGAAATATAAAGATTTTTTGATGGTTTTTAGGAAAACAAACTGGATTTACGCAGCTCCGCTGGCAGTTCATGAAAGGTTTAGGTTTACCGTTATATACATTATAAAATTAACATGAACATAGATGTAAAAATTAGCAAAATAATATATAATATTTAGCATACATATTTATTAGAAATTAGTAATATACCCGGAAAATCCGCCCAACAAATTTTAATTTCAAAATTGCAAATATAATATTACCAAAGCAGTGTTTAATATAGCATTATATTTTGATATACACCATACATACATATATTGACATATACCTGAAAAGAAAATTTAAGGAAGACCACAACAAGAAATCTTTTAATCAGAAAAGAAGTTCAGAGCCTGTGGACCACTCGGACCACCAAATACTCCACTCATGAAAGCATAAATATAATAATTATTTTAACTAATTTGGTAAGAGTACTACTATTTATTAATTATGCCTAAAAACAATGCTTATAGAAACAATGAGCAAACAAAAAATACGGAAAGTCGAGCTAATCAGCGTCAACATCCAGAAATTCGTTCAGAAGAGCTCAGTAGGAACACTCGAGAACGTAGATCTCGAGGTGAAAATCTCAAGGTACGATCTGCTGAAGAAATCAAGATACCAATCAGCATGAAATTAGGCGACAAATCAACAAATTCGCTCTGAAATGCAAAGTACAAAAACTAGGGAACATAGAATTAGACATCAAAAACCTATTATTGCATAAATTGAGCCGTCTATTAATACCGTAGCGCTCCGAGAACTTCGAAGAAATTCTGAGTATAAATATTTAGAACACCTACCTCAGATCAAACACAGAGACAGCATGCAATAAGAAGTGCTGAAATAAGAGTGAGGAACGTTATAGAGAAACACAATGTCGTCAGCTAATAAGGAGGGATGTAAGGGAATATTGTTTAAATCGGAGACGTCGTCGAATAAGTCAGATTCACCTTCATAGATATAACCTGGTCAATAAATAAATTGAAAACGAAAGGCAGTCCCAACGAATTACATTAGCTACAGAAAATAATGTTATAGAAACTGATTATAGTGGTAATTTAACAGATTTCAGAAACATTTATTTTCCAAATATAAGGAAGGGTTCTACCAAAATATGAGTTTGCTGGGGATTATGCTTTTCATGCCAAGTCCTTCCGAAGATAGAAATTACAATTTTTGTTGAACGTGAAAAATATGTTTATCAAATGTGCTTGACTTTCCTAAAAGTACAAGATTTAACCCCAATTAAGGAACGGATAATAATTACTATATTGCCTAATATAACCATCCGTCATTTGGGGTATCAAGGGTAGAGTTTCCTTAAAGGTGCTGTTTAATATAGCCATTTCTCTTAACAATAGAGTGACATCACCACCGCGATCGTTTGATGAAGCTCATGTGATACAAATTCACTTAAGTTGGCGTTTCGAATATAATTATAATTATACGACTGATTGCTTATGGTAGCTTTGCAATTCTTTGTAAACACTCCTCTGTATCATGATCACAACATTCATATTAATGAGAAGTGGACTTCAGGATTTATTAACCAAGAAAAAGTGTCTTTTATTGCATCTGCCGAAGATACTAAATTGGTTTAATCTCAATATGCGAAACAGATTTTCCATTATAATCTTTCAGATAATAATATTTCCATTGCATCTGTACCTGCAGAATTTTCCCATCGATAACTTGAACTATAACCCTTCAGTTGTCGCGGGTTTGCCTTCGAAAGTTTTCAGGTCGCAACTTAGTAACGGCCCAAAATCTATTGAACGAAAACTTTGTTCAAAACTTGATTCAACATGGTGATGGTTATAAAGTTTTAGATATGTTAGAATCCTCTCGTGCACAGTGGGAAGCTGACAAAAAATGCTATTGCATTTATTCGCTAATTTGGGCTTTTAACTTTCTTCATAACTTTATCGGCTGCTGAATCTCAGTGGGTTGGGCTTTTCCTCATTCAGTCTAAAATTGTTAATTCTATAGACATTTCAGGAGAGGAAGCCAACAATTTAACAAAACAAGAAAGATATCGCCTAATTCAATCAGATACCGTTTCTTCTGCTAGATATTCTGAGTACCGCTAAGTACAAATCCTTAAGCTTTTAAGAAGAACATTTTGTCGAAAACCGTTACTGGAGAGTAGAATACAGAGAGGTGTACATGGCATGTATTGGCTTAATAATGCTGACATGATCCACCTTCAAGATCGTCAGAAATTGCTTGATGTCATTAATGTAATTGACAATTATATTCCTACAGACGATTCGGTGCGGCACTTAGAAAACGCATATCCACCAACATCTTCCACACCAAATGTTGCTACCTCTTTCAGAAACAACTCAAAATTTGGAAAGGCATAAAGAAAACTTTTCTAAGATTTAAAATGTTTTAAATTCAGCTCTAACTACAGAAGACATATCCAATTTAAATGATTTTGAATTTTTCCTAACTTATAGTAGAATATCCCTTTTGATAACAATTTGCTAGTTTTGAGGTCAAGCTTATCAAAACAGAAACAGAAAATCTGAAATGAAAAAGACAGGATCGTTTCATGCTTATCCTCTTATATCGAAACTCCATATGGGAAATATGGATAATTAATATAAACTGGATGCATATGATTGCTGTTTTTATATAATTAATTCTATCGACAAATCGAACAGAGGCATTTCTAGGCTCTTGAATGAAGTAGTAAATGCCGGAAATTACACAGCTAAGCAAAAAATTAAACATATAGGTCACAAATTTATATCTGTAGCAGCCTTTTGCATTGGGCTCTATCTTTCGGAAGCAAGTAATGTCGAAATATTTATAAATACCTGTCGATCGGAGGAGCATGTTCTAATAGTGAAACCTAGAGCGGAACTTCAGAACCAGATTGTTATGTGCAACGACCCAATGAATTAAAAAATGTTTGTGTAACTGATTTGAAGAATCAGTTTTGATTTTAATTGAATTTGAATTGAAGAATTTCAAGAAAACTTGAAAATATCATAAAAGATCTTTATACGGAAATGAACTAAGAAGAAGATACACTGATGAAATGAAACGAACTGTATATTGTGGAAAATGAGTTCAGAGTGTTAGCACTTCCAGAAATAAACTCAAATATCAATTTGATGAACATGTAAGGTGAAGATTCAACAAAAAATGGCGCTGAATCGAATTGTTCAAAGTTTAAATATTAAGCAAAGAACCTACATGACAAATTTGTGCACCAGCTAAAAACAAGTCGTCCATTTTATATCATTGGTGGCGGTGCAGTTATAGGAAAGTGTCATTTAATATCTGCAGTATATTAAGTCCGTAAATATCATTTTAATTCTACACTTGTATCCAACCCAAATACCTTGAAATTTCTTCTTTGCGCCCCTACAGGTAAAGCAGCATTCGGAATAAGTGGGCGGCCACTTCACTCAATATTTTTTTACCTGTTGATCAGTTAAATAGAGAGTTGGGGCCACTTAGCAATGATTTAGTTCATTCGTTATGTTCCAGCCTTAACTACTTAAAATTAATCATAAATTATGAAATATCAATGTTAGGCGCCCGTATGTTTAGCTTCGTTGATTCTAAACACAAAAATTTTTTCAAAATAAAGAACCCTTTTGTTGGCTTACTGGTTATAGTGGTTGGTGATTTGAAACACCTGGTGGAGATGGTTACACCACTTTAGTTAGTTCCCTTTGTGGGAGCCATTCAAATATTTTGAATTAAGAGAAGTAATGAGAATTTTGTTATGGTATTAAACCGTATAGCATGCGGTACAATATCGCTAATTGAAAATCGAGTAGTTAATTCTGAAGAATTTCCCTATGATGCGATAATTACAATGCCATTAAGTTCAGTCGAATTCTAATTGAGGCTAAAGACCCAGTTAAAGGAATTGGTATAGGTGAAAATGAGAATATTTTGGAAAGAGTTAAACTTTTCTAAACTTTGGAAACGTAGGGACTGCCCTATGAATTGACACTAAAAATCACTGCCAAATATATGATTACAGTGAATATAAATGCTTGTGATGGGTTGGTTAATTGGACAACTTATGCAAATTTATCTTGATTGCTCTTTTCCAGCAATTCTATGGGTTAAATTCTTGGAACCTTCAGAAACTTAAATGCTTGGAGGACTCATCCTATAGAAAGTCTCTGGACACCAATTGAAAAAATACTGAGATCTTTTCAATTTGGAAGAATGAGCAAATTTCAATTGAAAAAAATTAATTTCCAGTTGTTCCGGCCGAGCGAATAACTTTTCATAAAAGTCAGGGTGCCATATATAGTAAAGTTGTCGTTCAAATTCTACCCAGAATGCCTAGAGCTTCGTTAACTTACAGTCGAGCTACTATTGCAGAAGGTCTCTTGAAGAAATTTTTATTCCTCCTAACAACCTTTCTGAAACGGATCCAGTATTTAGGAAACTGATGGAATTGAACACAACTAAAGCTCAGACAACAAGTTTCAATTTTGTGATTGCTCGAATATCAGCACTTCAAATATTATTTCATCACGTTCAGACTCTCCACGCTCACATATATGGTATAAAAGGCTGCTGCTATCTTCAGGTATTTTTTGTTTTGTAGAAATTTGGGGTTATCTTTTAATATTTTGAAATACCAAAATTTACTTATTTATTTTAATAAACAAGGACAAGCGACATAAATAAATGGAGCATTATAATATATGCAAAGCATAATGTTGCTAGCTCTATAGAACCACAGATTATAAAGAAAACTTATTCAGAACGAAAAGTTTTAGAAGCAGTTTAGTTTAAATGCTTCATAATATTCCATAATATTCTGGTTATTTCCAGAAATTCAGCTTTTTCCGTATGACGAATGTCAACTTTTGTATGGGAGGTGGGGGTGGTTATTATTCGATTTCTCTCATTTTCTCATTGTATGAAAAGATGTTCGAAAAACTAACTAGGAGGAAGTTTGTTTGACATAGCTTTAAAAGTTTCCGAGATATATATATTAAACCTATTCGGGGCGGGGCCATACTCGCTTTTGCACATCTGGAATACCAACCGTCTTACACGTGTACAAAGAATACGTGTAGCTATTTTCAAAAATATCTTAATTTTTACTCAAGTTATCGCTTGCACGAACGGACGGACAGATAGTCACTCGGATTTCAACTCGTCTTTTCATCCTGATCATTTATATATATATAAATGTCTATATCTAACTCGATTAGTTCTAGGTATTACAAACAACCGTTAGGTTGCGAGAGTATAGAAATTCAAATAGCAAATATTTATTCTCTGGTTTCTCATTAATATTCGCTGATTGAGAATTATAAAATTACATATTCCTTTCTGTTACAAAGGAATGAAATGTTAATATTTCACGTGGTGAGTTTCCTCGTCGTGAGGTGAATTCCCCTTTACAAAAAAATTTACAAAAAAATTTTAAAATTAAAAAAAATTACAAAAAAAATTTGACAAAATTTACAAAAATTGAACAAAATTAAAATTCATTCTTCTCAAAATTTAAGGTTGTTTTTAATGAAGCATTTATTTTAGAGAACTGAGTATATTTATTGATTTCAGGTTTGTGAATTATTTTTTGTCCCATGCTATCTTATTTTTAGGTGGGAACATTAATGAGAAATGTAAGTAATTTTTAAAATATTTCCAAGTTTTTATAGCTGTTCTATATCGGACCATACTCTATATATATATATATATATATATATATATATAAATATATACATATACATTCAAGTCTAAATGTACATATATATATACGTATCCAATCCTTGGGCAATGTAAATATTTCTCCGACTTTTTACAAAAATGTATGTACATTAAGATCTACTAACAAACAACATATGTAAGTATACTTACTTTTACTTACTCCCAACTACTTCATTTTGCTTTCCGCTAAATAATCCTAACTTTTGCATTTTTATTCTACTTTTCTTAATTAACAACAGCCTTTCTGCATGATTCGTTTTAAGTAGAATAAATTCTAATATTAATACTAATATTAATATTAAATATAAATACTAATATTAGTATTAATATTAATATTCTTTTATAATTTTTTACTAATTAATAACATAATATTTTATAACGTACATATGACGTTTAATTTTATTCAGTATTTTACTATTTTTAATACTTTCTTATTGTACGATTTTTTTAAATTATTCTTCGTGAATACATTTTACATATTTACAAGTTGTAAAAATTTTTCCTGGCTGAACAATCAAAGACTCAATTTATTGGGGGATCACTCACCACGGTATTCAAAAGATTTTGCGATAATTTAAAATTTTACAACGATTTCACTCCTAGTTTTGTTTTACTTTTCACAACATCGTACACAAAATATAAATTTTCGCGCAAATAGTATTTATGTTTAGTAGCGTTAATCACAATATAAATAAAATAATGTAATGTAACGTATCTCTGCGAGATGATGAGCGGGACCGTGGTGATCGAAACAAGATGATGACCGGGTGATGCGATGACTCAACTCTGTCTATGCGATCGAAAAGACGATTCTTTTTATTTGTTGGATAGTGGTGCTGTGGTGCGTTGTGTTATCCTGTGGTTTGGTTAGTTGTGGTTTTTTAAGATGTTGCGGTAATAATTTTATTTAGGATGAAGGGGTCGTGTTGATCTTTATTATTATTATCCTTACTTATTATGACCCTTTATTTAAATTTCTTGTTTTCGTTTCGTATGAACGACTTGTTATGTTTGCGGTTTCTTCGGTTTATTGTTGTGATTGGTTATTATTAACATTTATTTATTGGCGGCAGTCGGTGGGAAGCATAATTTCTCCAGCGGTCTGGTTAGCGTTCCGGTTTGAGTACAGAGATCAGCTACTCGGATATGCCCGTCGGAGCCGCATTGTACCTCTTTTATGCGGCCGAGCTGCCATTTCATAGGTGAGAGGTGAATGAGGAAACAATCTCCAAGTTATGGATACTTTTTTCAGGAGTTTTCCAACAGTACCTCTTATGGAGGTCCTTTAAATACTCCTCTTTCTAACTTGATCGATTTGATAAAGAAAGCAACTCAACGCCTGTCTCAGGCATGGCCAGAATGAGTGCTCCTTTTAAAAATTGCCCTGAGGTTAGAGTTATGAAGTCGGAGGGATCTTGCGAGAGTTCAGTGAGTGGCCATGAGTTGAGAACGGCTTCAATTTGAGTTAGTAATTTACTAAATTCTTCATAGTTAAATTTGTACTTTCCTGCTATCTTTTTGAAATGGGATTTGAAGTTTTTGGAACTGATTCCCATAAACTTGCTATTTGAAAAGCGCTTGGGGTGATAATTGCCAGTTGATGCCTTCAGGAGCGTTCCTTTTTATAATTTCAGGTGAGACTCTTTTAATAAATTCCATAAAGTATTTTAAATAACAAAGTCAGTACAGGAACGAAAAAAATTTTATTTTAGTCACACTAAAATTTTAATTTAAAACTATATTTGAAAAATCAGTCATAAGACGCTGTGATAAAACGTTAAATACTTTATATAAATTGTTGTAGCATTTTTAATATCTCGCGGAAATTTTTTGATCTTGGGTTATACAATTATTTTCTAAATAGTTGCCTTTTCTAAACCTTGACGAATAAGACTTGCGGTAAGTAATACTATAAAAGATTTAGGTAGGGGAAGTCGAAAGACTATCGTGTAACAAGCAGAATACCTGTATTCAAATAATTTTCAATATTCTGTATTCAAATAATAATAATACATATTCATATATGCAAAAAATGGTAAAATTATCCATAAGCATTTACAAAAACTCTTTACCTCACTCGGAGCAATATCCCAATAGCGAGAGCCATATATATATACATACATAGCTGAAACGGATGAGTAAGGAAAGGGTGATCATACGTACACAGAGAAACTCATAGAAAAAAGTCTGTATATGAATTTGTAATTGACGTGTGATTTAAGTGATAGTTGACTTGCTGGGATATTGATTGTGGGCCTTTGTTACCTTTGTATCGCATGACCGAACTATGAAAATGTATAATAATTTGAAGAAATTTCAGGAAAGAAAATTATGAGGAAAGTGAAATGTGCAGGCAATCTTAATTTTGTGTGTTGTCTAAGGTAATATGTTAACTCAATTTTGTTAACATATCTCACATGTTGACCGTTATATACCTTTATATAGGTATATGGTTGGAAAGAGAAGTACTGAATCGATTCTATCCATTTGTAGCACCAGAACTCACTGTTATTATTGAAATATGCTCGCTTAATTTCATTAAGATGTGTCTCAATATAACCGGTATTTTCGGTATAAAGTCAGACAAAGGACTGAGGTCCTCATATTCGGTACTTAGGTGCTTGAAAAAGTTATAGTCCGATTTGGATGATTTTGGTGGGTTTTAGTATTATGTTATATGGGAAGTAAGCGTCCGAGCTCGCCCATGTTCGAACAGTGAATCAAGGACGTGAAGATAACGTTGTACACCAAATATATTTCAATCGATGCTTTATATCGTAGCAATAAATGTAAAGAAGTTTAAATGAGCTTGAACTGTTTTTTGTTGGGTTTTGTGTTCATAAAGTTTTTTTTGTTTTGTTTGTAAAAAATTAAAAGCGAAAATTTCGGATCTTTGCGATCAGAAAAGTTAAACCTCCGCAAAAAAGCGCTAAGGTTAACTTTTGCAAACCTTCAATCTTATATTTTGTAATAATTTTGGAAAAGGTGGCTTTTAAGTGAAAACCCTGCACTGGGAGGAAGGAGAATACTAACAATCCGGAGGTGGCGTTCCAACATGTCAAGTCGATTTAAAAGTCTAGATGATATTATGAGGGTCATAAAAGGATCGTATGGGCTAAAAGACATGAATTTGGGGCCCTAACCGTTATATTTTCTAATGGATCCAAAATAAATCTTTTTTATACAGTTGGTATGACTTAGTGTGCGGCAAAGTCGAAGAACAGCTTAAAATGGGCTCATATGATGGATTGTCAAGAAATGAACATCACGAATGACCTGTGGATCTGGTATTAGTTGATAGAACTGTAACACGGAAATAACGGATGTAACACGGATAATTGTAAAAAATTTAAACCACCATCAAACATTGAGGATAAATTTTCGCGTGCCGAAAATGTAATTTTGCAAGACCACAGTAAGTCAGATTTTTTTTATTATAAAAAAGATAACCTAGCTTTCCAATGTCCGAAATTATCTTGAGTGTGAATAATTTTATTGGCACTCATACTAATGGATTCGAAAGCGTTTGGCATATTTATAAGGTTAAAGTAACGTACAAGAAACCCAACACAGCTCAAAATTAAAAAAAATTTTTTAGTTGCAACTTATTTTCAAATATTGAATAAAATGTTATATTCCTTCGTTTTTTTTAATGTTTTGTTAAAAAGCATATTATTACTTTTAAGAGATCCCTTCGAAACAATCTCTTTTGTTAATATTTTAATAGTAATTTGTAATATTTTTTAATAATTTTAATAAAAAATTTCCAAATTTTTCATTGACAGAGTTTTATACATATTTTGGGTTTCGTTGGGTTATTTTTATTCAAATATCTAGTTTCGATTTAATGTAAAATTACATGTCCAAATTTTCTTTCTACACAAATATGTTTTTGTCACTTGCGATATATTCGAGGATCGAGTTAATGGCTTCTCGAAAAATGATTTTAACACAATACTACTACTGTGGTACTTCGTAAGAGTCATCCGTTTTAATGAATTTGAATATACGGCATTCATACAATGAAAATATTACTTTAATTTTTAAGCGATTTTAATAACCTAATAGTTTTTAATTTAATTCAATGAAAAATCCGGTTAAAAAATTTTAAGAATTTACAGAGTATTCAAGTTCGAAGAAAAAAGTACCTCAAAATGCATTCAAAAATTAGCATATAAGCGGTAAACTTTTATATACTACATTGGGGGTTTTGGGGCATTCTTTGACAACTCTAGCAGCATGCATCGGATCGTTGTCTTGCTGAAAGACCCATGGCGCGGTTAGAGCCACCTTTCGAACACTTTGCTTCAAGTTGTTCTTCAATGGATTGAAGATAAGATAATTTGAAGATAATGTCTATTGTTCATGGTAGACTCAACAAAAACTATATTCCTCGTACCAAGATATTCGTTTAATGCGGGCACGAGGTGTGCGAATATGGGTTGAGTGTGGTTAATCCACCCCGTTTTCCACTATGCTGCTGACTAACAGTAGGGTAAGAGATGGGGGCAGCAATCAGAATCTTATGTTATTTATTCGTGGGAAAGCTATGTCGGGGGCCCCCAGTATTAGGGAACCAAAGAACCCCCGCAGTTGACATGAGGTCATTTAAAGGGTCTTCTCGTCTTTTAACAACATTATTCGACCCGGAACCCTGGCAGTTACGATTACATTATAGATCTGATCATCTCCGATTAAGGCTCCGACAGCAGCCGACATGCACCACCAAACCATCATTCATTACAGAGCCTATCCCATGCTTAACAGTTGAAACAAGATTTTTTGGAAGCAGCTCGCTATTTCGTGTTCTCCATATCTTACCACAGATTTTTTATGCCAAATATCTCGAATTTGCTTTCGTCACTAAACAAAATGAGTTTTACAAGTTAAGCCGTTTAGCCCTATTGGTAGTAGAAATGCAAGGCTTCTTCCTTGGTGTCCTCCCATGCAAACGATTAACAGTTAGTGCGTATAGTAGAGGCACTAACGGGCCTACCTCGTTCTTGCGAAGGATTTTCCGCTATTTACACCGCACGAAATTTGGGGGTTTTCTTAACTTCTTTTACAATTTTACGAACTTCAGTACCACTTATAGTACGGGGACGACCAGAACGTTGAGCAGTTTTTGTATCACCTCGTAATCTCGACTTTGGTTGCAAATTTTCGCTTTTTCACCTAAAGTCTTCTCGTTTTTACCATGGTATACCTCCAAATATCTCAGATCTTTTGCATCTATTTGAACCTCCTTTCCACGAACCAATGTGAGCGCTTTTAGGACATAACCAACACGTACTGATGGCAATAACGTTTTAAATATGTCTACTGTATGCTAATTATTGACTGTAATTTTGTATGTATTTTTCCTTTGAACTGAAATATTCTGTACATTTTAGTTTTGTTTTAACGGGTTGCTGCGTTATATAAAGTAACAAATTGCGACATTCTTAATAGTTAAAAAACATTTATAAGAATTTACATCTTTAAAAAATATTAATGGTTTTAGGCGTGAACATCAACTGTGTGCTAATTTTTGACGCTGACTGTATATATAACTTATCTATCTCGATTAGTTTTAGGTGTTACAACAAACAACCGCTAGGTGAACAAAACTAATGTACTCTGTTGCAACATGTTGCGGGAGTATTAAAATGTTGCGGAAGAATTCAATATTCAGTATCAGAGTCAGTCAGTATCGGTCAGAGTTATAATCATATTTGTATTATTATCATTAACTTATATTATGGTTGTAGAATCACTTAGTTTCATTACTACATTTTGCTTCGTGCCCGAATTATTTATATTAAAGTCAGTCCAATTAACACAATTGATACATGTGATATAAACTCAACCAAAACTGCTAAACCTAATATATTGGGTTTATTAGGAAAAAGTCAACTACGCAATCAGAGATCATTATATAAGGGATATAGGGCTTAGATCAAGGTCTAGACCGATCTCATTTATATTTAGCGCTAAGCCACATTATGTTTAAGAAAAGATATCCCCTTAATCATAAGGGGATCACCACATAAATAATCTGTCCTTCTCCGACTTATAGGAGTTTGATGAATTAATTGAAAAAGTGTTGCTAACATTATTGTCGCCGTTAGAGCTCGAAGTGTATAGAATGTGTATATATACTTATGACAAATGTAATATTCTCATCTAATATTATTCAGATACCTCCCTCTCTTATCTGCTCGCCTAATTTCAAATAAATTGGTATTATAACTATTATTATGAGCAGACTGCATGAGGGCTAGTGTACGGTATAAACAGTTTTAATAACCAAAGCATATTATGCTGGAAAAATACCCCTAGTTAAATAATTTTGTTCATATTGATGGGTATATACGGAAAACGGATAGGTGGTGGTCCCCTTATTCTATAATTTATAATATAAGGATATGGATAAATTTCACAATTAAGATGCGAGTCGCCATATGGTAGATACAGTATTTGTGCTAACCTTTCCAACCGTAGTTGACTCTTTAGTTGTCTATTATAAAGGAAAAGAAGTTGATTGGAATTAGAAAAATTTTTCAATTTGTATGATGTGACGTTATGAACTTGCTACATACAGTTCGTGAGACATTATTTTTTTAATAACTTGCTACAACTCCCATAACTAATGTTCCTAACGGTTGCCAACACCCGAACACGCACGTATGTAATTTTTCTTGTTTTTTGAGCCATGTAGAAGAAGTTTCTTATGTGTCCAGATTTGAAAATCTTAATCTGCGTAACGAAAATAATCAGATTATAAAATATAAAACATTATGTTAATCTAAATTGCCTATTATTATTACGGTTAAGAGCTCAAGTTTTTTGTCAAAGACCTCTGATAGAGGTTAACGATTTATATAATTTTCAGCATCCGCGTGCAAATTAATTGAGTTCATAATTCGAAATCGAAGATTTATTCGTAAATTATTATTACTTATGCACAAATTATTGTTTAATTAAAGATAATTTATAATGAAGCTGAAGCGTTGCACCATTTTGTAAGTATGTTTGGACATAGATATTATTAATTACATTTTTTGCGCTTCAGCATTTGTACTGAAGAACGAGAAGCGTTCCTATTTTCAACTATTTACATGCCTTCTTCAGAGGGCTATGAATATTATTTTGATGGAGAACGGAAAAAGCATATCGATTTCTTGAATAAACAAAGACGATAGTTAGGGCTGTATGATTGCTGAGTGCAAACGATACATCTTTATGTACAGTTATGGTAAAGCTACCCTGTGGAGTAGCCTCCCTCGTCCCGATTCACTGTTATTTTGAGATAATTTGTATATTGGACTAAAAGAGCATTATATGTAACTTTCTGCTTTTGGGCATTTTCATTTGGTTGATGAATTTCGCGACATTTTTTTAATGCTAAAATTATATAAATTATGAAAATGATGTACTTAAAAAATTAATGAATTGTGATATCCTTGTGCCGTTAATGTTTGATTTTCTATGCTATTTTTTCCAGAAAACAATATTGTTCTTCGTTTTGTAAATTCAATTTGGAAATTTTTCTCTTTTAATTTTTTAAATTTTTCTTGTTTTTTATTTAAAATTTCTGATAGGCATGTAGTTTGTTTACTTAATTTGCAATAGGTTCTTGAAATTTCGGTTTTACAATTTTGTAAGTTAAAGAATTTGATATAACAATTGTATTGAGCAATGGCTCTTACATCATAATATTGACATATTAATTCTATTTTTGGATATTGTATATAAAGTACAATTATGTTACCTTTTTGGGGTATTTTAAAATTTGAGATCTCCCTTAAATCTGAAGTTGTCATCATACCATGCTTGTAACATATTATATTTTTTAGTTCTTCAAAATGTAAAATGTGAAATAGTTGGATTTAAAATTATTATTTTACCAATAGTTATTGTATTCATCATTCTATGCAGTTCATTTATAATGTATTCTTTATAGTATCAGTTAACTCTTTTATAATTTGAAAAACTACCGAATTTATAGTAAATTGTTTATTATTATTTATTATTAGTTCTTCCAATTTACCATTAATTTTTATGAAATCATCGTGGTCTGGAGTTCCCGCTATCCATTTCCAAAATCTTCCTAATTCATTTATTTCCCTTTTTTCTCTAACTTGATTTCGTTTTAATTGTCCTAATAAAGTTACAATCTTTAAAATTTCTAATTCCGTTTCTTGAGTGCTAATTTTTAGGTTATCACAATTATCCTTGCCATTGCGGACTACTATAAAAATTCCTTTTTTCTTCTGTTATTATATTTTCAAAATACGACAAATTATTAATGTAAAATATGTCTCCATATTCTTCATATATAGAAACGTGTCTATTTTCAATAAGTACATAGTCCTGTCGAGTATAGTCTATAACATCGGCTGCCGCTGAGCCAGTTAGTATTGGAAAAATTAAAGTGATTTTGAACACTTATAAGTAATTATGTGTTTGCATTACCGTTATGTTTATTATTATCTTACTCCTCCAACTTGCTGTTTCTTATACCTGTTGCTGTTTCTTATACCTTGGTTTTAATTTATTTCTCTCCCCTATTATTTTTTCATAAATAATCTGTCCAGGGTGATATTGTTTATCTGTTCTATGTTTATTATGAATTATGAATTAACATTTACCTGTGCTTAGTTTAGGATTGTAGGCAATTCTTCATGGTTCGGCTTATTATAGAGAACTTCGTTTAGTTTAAAATTTGTTACCGTATTTATTGTTGCGCAGCTCTAAATATTGCTTCTAAATCACTGACTATATTGTTCTACTTTTATACATCTGGCTATTTCAATTATTGTTGAATGGACTCTTTCTATTTTTCCATTGGTTGTGCTATGGCGTGGTTTACAAAAGTAAATTTCGATGTCTAACCTTTACATTAAGGACTTAGATGTCCGTGTAGTAAAGCTTGGTTCATTGTCTAAAGTAATGCGCTTTACTTCTGCGAATGTTTGACCAATTATAAACTATTATTATATAATATTCTTCTGTATTTGACTTGTCCTCTATATATTTTCAAAGAAGAAATTTTGAATAACCGTTTACACTTGTGATAAATTTAAATTTTTGCGCGTAGAAAATGTCTAAATGAAGAGTTCTCCTTTTTCTGGAACTGGGGCTTTGCGTATTGGGATTGTTTTACGATGTTGATAGTATTTATTTTTGTTGTATATCATACAGTTTCGAATTAATTCTTTCATTCTTCTTCTCATTTCCGGCCAATAATAAAATTTTTCTATTTGCTTAATATTTTCGTTATAGCTTCGATGAGCTCTATTATGTGTTTGTTCGATTATTCCGGACTGATTCTCCCTATTAATAATATCCATTTGATAAAATCTTGCATGGACAAATTTATTTTGAAAATTTTGTTTCAGAGCTCCTTGGACTTCATGCAAGCCTTCAACATTGCAATGAATCGCTGTCACTAATCTTGGTTGAATAATTTCCTTTAAATTGATCAATGAATTCTCTACAGTATCATATTCTAGTTAATGTCTTGTATTTCCAAAATTTTCGATCATCTCATGAATCGTGAGCCCGTTTTTATATAATATGATTTGCTGCTTATATGATTACATTGATTCACTGTTTTTTGCGTTTCCTGTATTCAAATACTTTCGCTACACTGTGAGGCGTGTTGTGATTCGTTACTTTGTGAATTTTCCGACGCATTGGACAAATTGCTTAATTCAAGACGCGACAGTGCGTCCGCTACTATTGTACATTGGTTTTACCTGGTTGTGATAAAGCAACGTTTAATTGTTGGTAATCGGTACATATTATAGATTGGTAATTTCTTCCTGTTTTATTAAGAGTTTTTGAAATGAAGGTAATTGGTTTACTGCCTTGCGATAATACCGCACCCATTGCGACAATAGATGCGTCAGTAGTTAGTACAATTATTTTTAAATAATCAGTCTGCGTCAATTCCATTTCTGACTCCAAGTGTTTCTTTAATTTATTGAAGGCAGAAATACCTTCCTCATCCAAGGTTATTTTTAATGTCTTTGACATATTCTTGGATATTCTACAGCTTTCCCTCGATAGGTATCTTGTCTTTAACAAACTTGCGATAGTATCCTGCAAAAGCTCTTAGTTCCTGGAAATTTTTGGTATTGGGTGGTTCAAATTTAGTTTTATTTTACTGGGGTTCTGATAAAATTTTGGACTACCGTAAAACTCAGGAACTTTATTTCTGTTGAAAGCATTTCTCTATATTATTGAAAATTTTTAATATTTCCAGTGAAATTTTCATATTAGCATTTTTTAATATCTCCAGAGTTATTTCCAAATCCGTGAAATGCTGTGTAATATTTTCCGAAAAAATAGAGATGTCGTCCATATAAACGTGACATGTTTTCCCGATATGTTCGCGTAATAAATATGTCATTCACTGTCCTTTGAAAAATTGTGGACGAATTTTTTTAAACTCAGAAATTCATATTTACCATTATTCACATAAAAGGCCGTTTTTCTACACCATTTTCTGACAATACTTGAAAAATATTTTGCTTTCTCCAAATTAGATATAATTATACTGGTATCCGGAATCGGATAAGTATCGTAAATGGTATACTCATTCTTGTTTTTATAATCGATAACCATTCTCAATTTTGGTGAGCCTTTAACATTTGTACCCTTTTTGGTACCACCCAAAATGGCGAATTATACGGACTCTTACTGGACCTTATGATATTTTCATTAATAATTTTGTTAATTTCCTCATTAACAAACGAATTTACTGATAAGGGATATAGATATTGCATAGAGTAGGCATCATATCCTCGCTTTTTCATTTGCTATTTCGGCTTTTACATTCGTCATGAAAGAAAAGGCTGCATTAATAACTAAATGCGTTCGGAGAATTTTTTTGTTTATATATGTTCTGAGTTCAGTTAATTCTTCATCTTAATTTTCATTATCTGCGGTTTCGAAATTTTTTACCGAATATTGGTAATCATTAATTGATATTTCCGAGTTTCTTTCGTCATTTTGTCACTAAATTCTTCGACTGCTATTTTAGAAAAATAGTTATTTAATAAAATATTGCCGGTAAAATCTTCGACTAGTTTTATGAAAGTTCTATGTACCTCAAATTTTTTATTTATACCAATATTTTTGTCGTTTTGTTCGATAGGAACTTTATGTTTATTATTTTTATTTACCAATATTTCTCTCGGCTGGTTGTATTGAAGCTTTCTGTTCCTTGGGTTTTAAATTTTCCCCATTTGTATTTTGAAAAAAAAAAAAAATATTTTTATGCTTTTAGTTATATTTTTGATACTGTTTTTTATTGTATAATTAATTTTCCCGGTACATCGATATGTGACTCAGTTTTTTTAAGGAAATTTTACCCTAAAAGGATATTCGACTGTAAACCTTTCATCTCATAAAAAATTTAGTAGCATTAGTATTAGTAGTATTTATTGATGGAACAACCATTTACAGTTTTTACACAAGCGATTGCTCCGGTATTGGCAAGAGCTTCAAGACTTTTACTTAGTTTTTCATCGTACAGTCTGAGGTAAAGGGCTCTTTTCGCCTAAAAAATTACTTTCACTCATGTTATTTACTTTTTGTGCTTTTCCCTGCGGACGGAAGCTGTAATCTTGGTCGCTTTACTGCTTAAGCGTTGTAGGCTTGAGTGTTTATATTAGTTGTTACTTGTCTACGGTTTTGATTAGAAAAACCTCTATTTTTTGTCCCCTATTGTTTTGAACGCTTGTGCTAGCCATTTGTGTACCAACATTTTGATGCCTGAAGCCACCATTCTGTTTAGGCTTGAAATCCCTTCTATATATTCTGGAGATATGTAGATGGGTCTATGTACATAGGTTCATTGTACATAGGTGTGTACATTCATGTGTACATAGATTGGAGGAATGGTAAGTTATTATTGGGATAATTTGCTTTAATCCTAAGTTTTTCGTTTGCAAATCCATGATCCCTATTCTTTTTATTTAGTTCTTTAATTATTGAAACGATATGGCGACCATGGGTCATTATTTTTTTATTTGTTGGTACGTTAACTTTTTGCTGATCAGGTTATAGTACTCACTGACCGGCATCGAGCCTTGTTGCAAGGCACTTAGTTCCTGCTCTATAATGTGAATCTAACGTTTGTCCGAATATGGGAAATCGAGACTAGCGATAATTGCTTCAAAGTTTAACACAGTACAGTAGTTAGTTAATATGTCATTTGCGTCAAAGGTAATTTTATTACTCAAGATAATAAGGACCGCGAAGTATAACCTACTTCCCCTGACATATGGGCTCATAGCGTTGTGTGCTGCTTCCCCCCAACTAACATAGGCCTTAATCTCCCGCGAGAATTTAGGTATTGATTTAATCACATCTAAAGATTCTTGGCACGGAATATTTTCATTGAGTGTTTGTGCTACATAATCCGTAGCCCTATAAGTTTCTACGTCCACTTGTGCGATCAACCTGTGTATTACCTGTCTCAGTGTTATGTTACTATCCACAATCAGTCGCGTAATTAGGTCGATGGACAAAGTGTCCCCGTAAGCCATTTTTATTTCACCTTTTCTATATGATATCTTTATAAAAGGTTCATCTAGGTGGTTAGTTCCACCACAACCTCAACAATTCTGAAAGAAATTTGTTATTTTAGTTAATTGGCTGTTCAAGCCTTGATTCGTTTTTATATTTTTCATAATTCTTTTGAGGGTCCCCCCGAGGGTGATGAATCGCAGCTTTTGTTTATTTATAATTATTGTTGTACAAACCGTTAATTATACTCTCGCAACATGTTGCTACAGAGTATATTCGTTTTGTTCACCTAACGGTTGTTTGTAAAACCAGAACTAAACGAGTTAGATATATACATATATATATGTAAATGGTCAGAATGAAAAGACGACTTGAAGTCCCAGTGACTGTCTGTCCGCCTGTCCGTCCGTCCGCAAGTGATAACTTGAGTAAAAAATAAGATATTTTGATGAAACTTGGTACATGTGTTCTTTGTCACCGTAAGACGGTTGGTATTGCAGATGGGCCTAATTAGACATCTTCCACGCCCACAAAATGCCAATAATCGAAAACAGATAAAGAGCTATAACTAAGCAGCAAATTAAGAGATAAACGTGTAATTTGGTATAGAGGATCTTAGTAGGGTGGGGCATTTGCGGGAAAAATTTTATGTAAAAGTGGGTATGGCCCCGCCCGCCAATAGGTTTGATATTAATATATATATCGGAAAGCGTTAAAGCTATATCAATCAAACGTTTCCGACTAAGTTTTTCTTGGATCTCTTCACATACAGAGAAAATGAGTGAAATTGGATAATAACCACGCCCACCTCCCATACAAAAGTTATGTTGAAAACGACTAAAAGTGCAATAACTCGCTGAAGGAACACGTCAGAAACATTAAATCTTGCAGCAAATACGATAAGGAAGGGTCACATAGGAAGCATTGTTAAGTTTTGATGATGAGAGAGAATCCCACTTTTAGGGGAAATCCCATATCTCAAGAACATCTTAACCGATTACAACAAAATTTGTTGCCTGACATTACATTTG